>BJKM01000394.1:0-556818 GCA_015082035.1 Chaenogobius annularis
TCACGCTAGAAATCTGTGCACATTTGTGCCAATGCCCCGCCCATCTGTAACACGCCTCTCCTTTTTTCCAGGGTTGGGATTGGCCATGAGCACACTGGCTTCTGAAACACGAGTTGGACTGGGCAAATTAACATTTGTGTTTTGATTTATTATTGCCATGCAAAAATGTCCGTTTTTATCAGATCAAATTTGGTTTGGGCCATCTGTAAAAACAAGAACATTTTGTACCATCCCACTTTATCCTGGCTTGGAATCAGCCCAAGCTTGTGCCCCTATAAAAAACTTTTACTGAGCTGCAATCAAGATGCAATAAATAAAATGTAAGGTGCCTCTCCTGGAAGTGTAGTGCCAAAAAAAGAGAAGAGAACCTTTGTTTGCTCCACAACGGGAATTCCAATGTTCAAGAACAGCAAGAGAATAAAAACATGCAATCAAACATCAAGATAAACCACAATTAAAACAGAGTTAAGTCTAACATAACTCTGTACAAGTAGAGTAAAATATAAAACCCACAAAAGTCTTGCACAATAAGTGGCTCTGACGACGTTAATGTATGGACAGGATGAAACGCACGATGTCACAGATCATGATCACTGCAGGTGGAGACACACGGCCTCACAACAGCGGACATATCCGGCGCACGTTCATGGCACAACGTGTTTACAGGAGAAAGTGGTTCAGGAGCAGTTCATCTGGTTACGACAAGCTTTGCGACGGTCTCGGCAGAGACGCAGGTACAGCTTGCGAGTTGCAGAGTTGCAGAGTTGGCAGAGTGATTTTGCGTTTGAATCTCTCCTTCACACAGCGAGTGGATCTGTCGCACTGAACTCCAGCAGACGGACGCTCATGGTCCCGCAGATGAAGCAAAAGAACCTCGTTCGCCATTTAACGTCCAGGACAAAACCACTAATGTCCTCTCCAAACTGTGTGCCATGGAAAACCCCTCTCTCCCTCTCACTCCTCATTTCCCTTCTCTGTTTCTTTCCTCTTTCTACTCTTCCTCCGTCTCTTCCTCTTCTTCACCCTCACCATCTTCACGCTTTCTCACTGCCTCCCTCCCTCCCTTCACTCCTATCTTTGTCTATCTCTCTCTCTTTCTGTCTTTCTCTCCCTCCCCTTTATCTCTCTTTTCATTTCTTTCTCTAACCCCTTGTTCTCGGCTTTTTGCCCCTCTCTCTTTCTCCTTCTCTGTCCCACTCTCCCATCTCCTGTCCCCCCACTCTCTCTCTCTCTCTCTCTCTCTCTCTCTCTCTCTCTTCCTCCCTCGCTCGAATGGCTGGTTTGCAGATCAAACACAGGAGGTTGAGGAGGAGACATGGGCCGCCCCATCAGCTCTACCGCTGGATCAGCAAAAACGGAACAGATATGATGATCCTACTTTTGCACAAATTCAACTTCAATGTTCATGAGCAGAAGTTCACACTGCGGACAGTGGCGCTGGTGCTCAGGATCTAATTTAAAGGTGCATTAGGCTATTTAACCTACTCTCTCTATCAAGTTAATGCCACTGGAACATTGCTCGCATCTCACTGGAGACAAGCAGATGGTTTTTTTGGCAGCACACCACCTAATAAAACATCATGAAATCAGACTTTAGGAAAAAAAAGCTATATAATGTGGCAAATAATGTCAGTGCCACTGTCTAGTTCTTTAAATTTATCTTCTTCTTTTTAGAAGTATGTGTAGAACACTCACAAAATGATAGTTACTCAATTAAATCCATGTGTGAATCTGTTACTCAAACTGGAGATCATTTCAAGGCAAACACCTTAATGTACACGCGTGTTCCCCGCGCACTGTTGTTTTTTACTGTTATGTTCATATAAATCAAGGGAAATCCACACGCTGTTGGGTTGTATTACTTGTCCCGTGCTTCTCCTTCGACAGTTTGCCTTGAATCTGGCTCATTACAACACTATTTGGTCTTCTGAGGACATCATTTGCCTCGTTCATCATGTGTTCTCCGGGCTCAAATCACAGGCCGCCACTTCTGAATGAAAACAACGCTCCTTCAAAGGCGCAGAGGAATTTCTGGCGCCGCTTCGCTCCTCAGGGATGTGTGCTTTCCCCAGACATTTTGTAGACTGATCGTCTGTTTTGTGTAACAGTGAGTGGGTCAAACGCTTCTCCAGACACACTGGGCTGTTTAAGGACAAAGTATGGAAATCAGATCAGTCAAGGATCGTTTATGTGAGGCTGAATGATGAAAGATGAAAAAAGAAAAAGAAAACAGGCTAACAAATTACAACCAATAGCAACATAATGTACGGTTATAATGATTATGTGCTTCGGACTATTTGAGGTCAATTAAATGAATAGTTGTGTTTGCCATAGTTTAAAATTGAGCTGGATGACAGGTCAGAATGTTGTTGCCGGGATACAGATTTGCTGTTATTACACATGGTTGATTTCTCTGTAATTCTGTTAGTGAGAAAAAATATATAAAAATACAATCCTCTGTCTCTAACATGGAGGACTTTCACCTCACCTTCCATTACTATGTTTACCACATCAATAGTTTATGTATTATCTTGTTGATAAGAGGAGTTCAAAGTTGAGAGCGAAGCAGTTGTTATATTTCCTACACAAATCACAGGTTGAATGTGTCGCCACGATGCATTCATCAAGGCTGGAATAACACGCGTCTCAGGTTCTTTGTGTTTTTCTGCGTCGATGGGAAACAACCACAGTATTATCTTACGTAGGAATATTAAATTCTACTTCAAAGCTCATTGGGTACTTTTACATTGCCAGTAAATTCAGATAACTAGAATAATCATATAACCCAAAGTTAGATCTGTTTTTTGTGTGTGTGCGTGTGCATGTGTGTGTGTGTGTGTGTGTGTGTTTACCTGCTTTAGAGACATTTGATCATCAACAACAGTTATTCAATGGTTTTTAGACTAATTGTTGTATTTGGAAGACAAACGACAGAGCATTTTAATAGAACTCTTTCAGTTTGTGACATTTTCTCTTTGATTTTATTTTTTTTTCTCCGCCACAATCGTTTGCCCTTTTTACATAATTTTCCTTGCCAAAACCTGCACGGGTTTGAACAATCGGAAATAAATCAAATTACTCACATAATACGTAACTGTCAACATGACATTTCACTTATCTAATTACTCCAGAAATCAGATAAAGATCACATTTGTAGTGTGCATGCAGAGCCTTAAAGGTGCACGAGTGACTTTTCAAAGTGGGGGGCACGTCACCTGATTGTCGTCATGGAGATGTTCTTGTCTTACCTATAATGTTCCTTTGTGTGAGCGTTACAGTTTGATATCTTAAGAAGGCCAAACAAAAGTTTAAGGATTAAGGACTGGACTGACATCATAACTGACATACACACAATGGAAAAAATCACTTCTGGACTGAATCTGAAAATAGACAAATTGGACAATCAATTAAACAAATGGTTTTGGGCTCTTATTTTGGGTTTAACATGCTTTAACTCTTCTTTTCTGTGGGTGCCATCCTTTTTATTTTCACATTTTATTCATTACTTATCCTGTGTTCCATCAGACCTGTCCAGTTCTTTTTTGCTGTTTTATATGCTAAAAAACATTTCTTTGCATTTCTTCAAATCAAAGTGTTTAATTACTCAAACACCAACAATGGAAACAATAGATGGATACCTGTCGAATGTATTGACTGCAGCAAAAAAAAAACAAAAAAAAAACTTTTACTGTGAAGTGTTTTGGGACTGAGCAGTTGTTCTTAAATATTGACTGAGATGAATAAAAACTATAGTAAATACGTTGGTAAATGGCTCTTTGGCGCACACTCTTGGCAGCAGGAAAAACGGCCAATTACAAATAAATGGATGACGCAAATTGAGCAAAAATTTGACGAGATGTGCCATTATTTAACTTTATTTCATTGGATGTTTTCTGTGTCATTTCTCTGTGGCGTGTTCCATGTTCTGAGTTTTATGTGTCTACATTTTTAAAAAGAAAAGAAAACACAACTGACATTTTCCAGCCTTATTTACTGTGATTCTAATTATTTGAGTTTTTTGTACCCTTGCTTTCTGTGTTTGTTTTATGTTTTCAGAAAATGTATCAGCTGCTTGTCTTCTTTGAGATAGATAAGTGTACTGTGAAACGTTCCAGGCCCTGCAACCAGAGGGTCACCAGTTGTGTCCTTCGTCGACTGTGACAGAAATGGAAACTCTTCTACAGCGTGTCGGACCCTTTCTCCTCACCCTCGCCTGGTGTTTGTGGGCAGAGCCGGAGGTCAGCGAGCAGACGGCACCCCCCCCCTCCCCCGCCGACACACAGGGACCGGCAGAGGCGTCCCGGGCAGAAACCAGAGCCTAATGCACTCCAGAACAGCACCCGTGGGTGACAGCCAGAGCCATCTCCCATTATAGACGGATGGAGATAACGTACAATGATGTGTAATGCTCCTGGACCACTCCCTGCGTCTCCACTGGACCATTACTCATGATTACTGCTGCACCAGAGACGCACAAGGCATTAGACGGGCACAAATGGCACACACACACACACACACACACACACGCACACACAGAACGTTCTATATCATACATTATTTCAAGTTCTTTTCAACACCTTAGCGTTTGTATTCCACATTGTATAACCTCTAAGAGAAAACATTAGCGTGATGAAAATCCAGCACAGTTTCTACGGCAATTGACAATTCAAGACAAAATGTTATGTCTTTTGAATTGGAAAATGGCTCAAATATGGCATCATAAACAGGAAGATAAACCCCATGAATCATCATCCGTCAGGTCACTGTATTTGTAAGAACCACAAAGTGCTAAACGCTGAAAAACGAAGCTAAAACGAGTCCTTTCCGTTGCTAGATAAAAAAACAAACGAAGCCTAAATGTAATGTAAATGTAAATGTTTTTCATAACGCTGAGGAATGTCACGTTTTAGACAATGGGCATGAAAGGAACGTTTGGCTTTCACTGTTCCGTCTCGGCGTCAATAATCGAGAATAAAAGTTAAATCTTGATGTCTTCTCACTTTAATCGTGGAACTAATGTTTGATATCATAACATCCCTCGCCGATAGAGGACAGAAAAGTCATTTAATGCTGATTAGTAAAACAGAAGTAACTCTTGAAAGTATAAAATTAAGACAAAATTGCATGCTTTGGAAGATATGAAACATATATACAACTAAGTCAAACAAAGTGTGGGACATTTTTCCACTGATAATGTTCTTCATCCAAACCGTACATTTCAAAATCATATTTAAAGTAACTTTTTGAATAAAAATGAGAGAAAACTTTGGATTTTAACTGTATTAAAAGTAGAAACGGTTTGGTCTGAAAGCATTCAAATTGGTTGCATGACAAAGTACAGCAGTTCTTTTAAAACAATAGTCTATCGCCAGAACAAAGAGAAACGTTTCCCTGGCAATTCTTCCTATTATACAAACGAAAACATACTAAATCACATCGAGCCGTCTGAAATCGCATTATTCCTCTTGTAAACTGGGTGAAAACACAAATAGTAAACACAGTATTTACCGCCTTCACAGCAGAGTCCCACAGCTTCAAACTGTCCTCCCGAAATAACTCTGCTGCTCTCTGGCTCCACAGCCTGCAGGACGTCCCAGCTGCAGATCGCCCGCGGCCCGGGCTCGTCCTTCGCCCTCGGTGGGTGCCTCTTCGCCCAGCTGCTGTGCAATTAGAGGGGACTTCCACCTAAACCAACGGGGCGCCCTCCGCAGGCCCGGGGACAGAGACATCTCCACCCCGAAAGAGCGGCGCGAGACCCAAACACCAAGTTTTCCCTGCGCTCTGGGACACTTTTTTGGGACCGATGGAAAGCCGACCGCGGCAGGTTCGGAACGTGAATCGAAGCCTTTGTCCCGGCCCCTGCTTTGAACTCTGCCCGCGGTAAGAGGTCTGTTTACTTTTGGAAGGGTTCAGGATACCGTCGGCCGACATTGAAAATAAGAATTGGTTCTCAGTGCTTTGCCAGGCAAAATAAAGGCAAAAATCAATATTTGCTCACCCCTTGGCAAGCTGGTTCTCGGTTTGATTGAAAAAATAGTGTTGAACTCATATACAGCATTGATAAAGCCAGTGACCTTCCAGGTTGCTTCAATATATTTTGTGCAGTTGTTTTATTCCTTTTGTTCTTGAAGTGGGTAGTAAATAAAGTTGCAGTGGCAGACGACAACTCAATATATATACCATTTATTTTATATCTTAACTATGACTTATTTTTGGTAGTATTTGTCCATTGTTATTTCATCGATTTCAGACAATAAACAAATGCTGAAGGTAACTAAATTGTATTGTGTTTATTTCCTCATTAAGTATTTGATGTATCCTTTCGTAAACCAAGGAAAGGAACTGAAATTTCGAATTTCAATTTCAGGACAGTAACAGAAGTTCCGGTTGTACATGTTTTTTTGGATGTTCTAGCTGGAGGAAACCCACACACGAACACAGGGAGAATTATTGATTTCCAAACGTCACAATCCAGAAGAACTGCACTGTGGGTAATTATAAACCACGGCAGCCGGCTAATCCGTCCGTCCTCGCCACAGTGGAGTGACCGGGTTCAGAGGGCGCGGACACGGCGTCAAACGGGCCGCGCCACACTTCGGCCCGTCCACAGGAGCGCCGACACCGGAGTCACGCGCTCCGATGACGCCGCTCCGTGACCCACAGAACCGACCGACCGAACTGGAATACGATGACCGCGAGGGGGCAAACGGCGGCTGCGGACCTCGAAACCTGCTTCATTATCAGATTTTTGGCGTTGAAAGACCGACGCAAGTAATCGGATTCCGGGCATTGTCTTTCTGATGACTCACGTTTGCGCTTTGTTCAAATAATCGCAACGGTCCAGAAATAGACAATAATACGACTCAGCGGTGACGAAGCTGAGTGAAAATAGTTCCACACTGTAAATAAGTGGGTTAATTCACCTTTTTTGGACAAATCTCAGTCCAAAACGTGACGTGATTTCACTGTTTTGAAAAGGTTTTAAATAAACGTGTCGAGTCGGTGCCTATTTCAAGCATCCATTTCAATGTTAAAGCTGCACTGTGTCACTTTCCTGACTGTCTGCACGAAGATATGACTGATTTTCCAACATGTCAAGTTACAGGTCAGATCTGTGGAGATGAGAATTGTTTTCTTGCCGTAGAACAAATGCAAGATAGATATGTTCGATGCCGTTTCTGAGGAGCATTGCAGGCAAAGCGAGAACATCTCCATGGAGACGAGCAGGGGGAAACTCACACAGTGCACCTTTAAATCATTACGGACAACTTGAACAACAAATGAAAATAAATAAAAGCGAGTATTGTCTGCATATGTCCATTTAAATAAACCAGATGTCAATAATAAAACACACAAATGGTCCTAAATGTGCAAAAAAACAAGACTTTGTTCATAAATTGTGACAAACTTCAGGACGATAACGCTTCATACTTGCTGCTGTACTGGGAATCACAATACGAGAACATCACGATTTTGCGACACATGCGATAATCGATATATTGCTCATTATATTCCACGATATATAAAAAATCCAAAAAATTTGTCTTTGTTAAACCCCAATTTTACACCCATTTTAATCATGAAAACAGTCAAAATATCACATGGTTTGCGTAAATAAGTCTCTTTTCTTTAAACGAGAAGCAAAATAATTCGGGAAATGATGCCGAAAATGACTCATGGCGATATATCGATACAGCAGCCCACGATATCGACACCGTATCACCGAGTTTAGTGTCACGATATATCGGTTAATGTTCCATATTTTGGCACGCTCATGGTAGAAACCTTTTGCTCTGAAACATTGAAGATTTCGTTCCAAGGTCGGATCTTAATGCCGTTTCCTGTCTGCACAAATCCGCGCAGGAACAGGGTTCGTTTCCACCCGCTGGGGTCTGCGCGTCAGGTTTGCTCCGCTCACGCGACTGAACCGCTGCTGTCGCTAAGTGTTGGTTTCGTTCACATTCATTGCTTTGTTGGGCCAGGTCACTTAAAAGGAGCCTCGTCGTCCTCTTTTCTCCCGTCACCGTCACTCACACTAGTGCCGTGCCCACAAACGCGCCAGCAAAGGGAAAAAAAACACAAAAAAACCCCCACAGATTCGGTGTTTGGTCTTGGACAGAAAAGAAAGGAAAAACGGTTTCATTTCCGACAGCTCAAACCACGATCGAAACTTCGGATTGAAAAACACTGAAACGGCTGTGCGACTTTTGATGACACGAACGAGCTGAAGATCAATTGTTTATTTACTGCGAGCAATTTGTGTTTAGCGTTCACGCTTTCGGGCCACTGTTTTTGGTCCTCGTTTTGGCTTAGCACGAGTCCAAACGTAGATATGATTTGGTCCTGTTCTAGACCTGGTTTAGTCCTGCTCTAGTCCAGATTTAAGTCCTGGGTTAGTCCCAATTTCAATGATGTGAATTTTGAACGCACTCTAAAAGAAGAATAGCTGATGATTGATTGATGATTTTGTTCTTGAGGTTCTGTTTTCTTTTATGCCTGTTTTATTGTTTCCTTCCCTTTTTTGGTCAGTTTATTAAACAGAAAATAGAATATAGAACAGAAAGAAGACACAGACAGAACACAGGCAAACATTTGACACAGTCCTAAGAATAGTCTAGACTAGTTTAGTTTGAAGTCGATCGAAATGGTCCTTTTTTCAAACTGTTTCCATTCGTTTTCCTAATTTCAGTCCGGTCCTTGATCGTCGGCTCGATTTGTGTCATCCGTCTCTTTGTAACTGGCCTTCTTCTCCGCTGCCAAGACTATGCTCCAGATGTATCCATTTATTGTCTCCGTGGCAGGGGTTTTGAGGCCCAGATTCGTCGTTCCGAAGTCAAAGGGGCAATGTCAAAAACAAAACAAAAAACAGTTTGCGGTGCCTTGTTAGTCCAATATTTATGAACGATAGACCGTCCCATAACATATTGTAATGTTATGGGACCAGTATTTCCCTGTGAATAGCGTGCAAATCCAACAGAATTCTTTGAAAACATGTGATTTTTGTGGTCTTCCGCTGTGTGATGTTGTTTGATTTTCTAGCGGTTTCTCCTGGTTTAATCAACAATTTTGTGCTGACTGCTGTTGTAAGTTTGGGCTAAACACAAATGAATTGAACAGAATGAAATGGGAAATCAATATGCAACTCCAGAAAAAGCAGAAACTATCTTCTTTACGGCTCTGCGCAGTGAAAGCACTCTTCATGGCCGTGTGCGGACTTGGCCTGGCGTTTGAGTCACTTCCTCCTTCTGCAGACAGACAGATGGAGCTGGCCTTCTCACTGGTGTCGCTCTCATATTGATCGTCTGCTTGGGCGCCGTTCCAGGACCGGCCCAGGCACCAGCCCGCTGTGTCCCAGAGACGAGCTGCAGCAGGCGGGCACGTCGAGGAGCGGCTGCCTCGCCACTCTGCATGTGGGTCAAGCAAACGCCTCACAGATCTGCGTCCGACTGTGCATAGCCCGAATAGTTCAATTAATAAATCTAAACAATAATATTCTAGAGGGAAATTATACTAAATGTAATCATTAAAGTATGTCTCTGGTGAATGGCTCACCAAAACCGCCAATCTGAAGCAGAATAAAAAGTACATTTTAGACAAACCAAATAAGTAAGTACTGGTAAGTGCATTTATTTGTATAAGTGCTTTTCACAGATTTGAAAAAAATAAATACAAAAATACAGGGAAAATAAATGAAGCAACAACCCAGTCCACTAAAAAAGCTTTTTTAAATAAGAGGCATTAAACATTTGAAACCCTGTCGTTCCAGGTCAAGACAAAAAATAAAAGGTAATGTTCTGACTAACCATCTCAATTAAAATGCCTTATTTTCGTCAATATTTCAGACACAAAAGAAGTCAACGGCCGTGCTTCCATCATTAAGCAGTTTTGCCTCAGTACGTTGCCTCAGTACGGCGGTCTACATACGCTATAGTTTAATACCAAAATACCTGCAAAAGGATAACACGTCTTCTTTATTAGGCTTAGTATCACAACCCGAATTTAAACAGCCTTTTGAATGGAGACGGCACACAAGCCGTGGATCAGTGGTCTACGATGCAGGGGGGATCGGGATTGTTCATGTCCAACATTTCCATCAGTGAAGACACATTTTCACCAGAGACTCATGGCTCGAAAACAGAATCGTGAGGGAGACCTTGTGTCGCAGACTCCAAAGTAGTGTTGGAAGAAAGAAATGTAAAAAATATTTAAATCAATATTTGATTTTTGTGTGAGAGCAATATCCCAGTATACTTGAAAACCAGTACTTAATATTTAGTACCGTATTTTGCGGACTATTAGCCGCTACTTTTGTCAGATGTTTTGAGCCATGCGGCTTATTTAGAGGCTGCGGCTTTTCTGTGGTTTTTTTCTTTCACCGCTAGGGGCGAACTAACCGGAATTAGAATCAAAACTACAGAAAAGTTAAGCAAAGAAGCAGATGTTGCTTTTTTTATTCAGCTAGCAAATAGAACACAGACGACAAATTACCAACTATAAATTATTTTCAAATTCTTGCCCCATCATTATGGAACCCAAACGAAGAAGTTCGTACGAAGCAAGTTTTAAGCTGAAGGCCATCGATCTTGCTAGGAAACCGCGCGGCTGCACGCAAGCTTAACATCAATGAATGTACGTACGTGAGACGCTGGAGGGGGACAGCGGGACGAGCTCATGCGATGCCAAAAGTCAAGGAAAGAGTTCTGCGGCCTATACAAAAGGTGCGGCCTATGTATTGTTTTTATTATCGTTTTTTTTTTAAATAGAGCAAATGCGGCTTATATAGGGGAGCGGCTAAAAGTCCCGGAAAATACGGTACTCAAATATAAGAACAGTTCATAATAAAAATATAAAAATAATTATAATAGTAATACTACTACTACTACTAATACTACATAATAATAATAATAATAATACTACAGAATAATAATAATAATAATAATAATAATAGTAATACTACATAAATAATAATAATAATACAGAATAGAAATAATAGTAATATACTACTACTACTACTACTACATAATAATAATAATAATAATAATAATAATAATAGTAATACTACTAATACTAATACTACAAAACATTATTTACTCAATTACAAGTACTGCTGCCTAAATCGTACTCAAAAGTACATATGGGAGAAAAAATACTCAGAGCACTTGTTACTTTTTAATACGGTTTCAGTGTAATTTTAGATGCATTTTTTTGTACAACATGTGATTCATCAAAGTGTTTTAACCAGAATAGTAGTTATGAACCACAATCTACATATTTGTTGAGCTCTGGCCAATCAGAGCAGGCGATGCAGTGCAGTGTGGGTTTTGTTTAGAGAGGAGCAGAGACATCAGTGAGACAGCCGTGCTTTGGGACAATTGGGACTTGAGCTTTACTCAGTGCTCATAGTGAATTTGAATATAACTAATAACTTATTACAATTACATGTAATGTACTCAGTACAAAGTAGGGATGTAACAGTAACCGAAATATTGTGATATTGTCTCATCAAAAGTCTCACAACGACATCGTGGGCTGTCACAATATATCAAAATATATCAAAATATAAGCTCCTTTTTTACATTGATTGTTTTGTTGCAGCAACAGAACAGAACTCCAGACCATGATCCTTGGCTACATTTCAGTGCAAACAACATGAAGATATAAGAGTTTTTAATCATTTTTATAAATCTTTGGAATATGACAGTAATGATTTGCACGGACTCAAAAGAAAAAGTTTATTTCTACAATTTCCACAATATCACAATGAAATATTGTGATATTACTGTGCCATGAGATTTGCACATCATTTCATCCCAGTGCAAAGTAATTCCAAAATCAAAAATCAAAAAGTACTCAATTTCACCCCAAAAAAATCTACTCAATTACAGGATTTATATGTGCATGTGCAATCGGACACCTCCATTTCTCCTGAAGGGGATGAAAAAAGTATTTAAGCATGCATCTATCCAATGAATCCAATTTGTAATGAGTTACTTTGACAACCATTCGTTTCTTTCCAATATTGTGCAGCGCGGTAGCAACAGCATAGCATACACAGCTGGTAGGATCGCGAAAATACAGTCTCCTTGGTTAAATTTACTCTCCAACTTCAGCCATAATTCTCCTTAACACAAATGTTTACAACGTTTTATTATGGAAATGACTTCAGTGGAACCCAAAGTGATTGTGACTGTAGCGTTTCAGCCAAATAGCTGTAAATCAGAGGCGCTGAGAGCGAGAAGTGCGCGCTGTCTGCCAAATGACAAAATACCGTTCAACCATTAGTTTTATCACACTCAAATTAAGAGCAGGCACCAAACGAACTATTATAACAAACATCGAGTAGTAAAGACGAGAAACTGTGATATGAATGTTAAACAACTGCTGTGTATTTGTTTGTTGTTAAAGTAATGAGTCATGGTAAAATTAAGCCGAGTTGTCGTTTTGCTTTTTGGCAGAGCCGTGTCGTTTCTTGGGCTCATTGACTCAGACTTGGCACAAACGAGGACACAGAGGGAGTGAGTTGAAGAAACTTGTCTTCATTGAAGGTGGAAATGCATCAAAAGTGCCAAGAAGCTGCAACAACACCAAACACCAAACTCTTAAAATGTTGTACCGAACAAGATTTTGACGTTTCATAAATAAGGATTTGTTGAAATCCAATTCTAACACTGATTTTGTAAAGTTTCAGCTGCAAAAAAATCTAGTTTTCCTCGAATACAAAAGAACCATCTGCAGTTTTTTCCTCAAATATAAGCAAGAAATTGTCACATGGCTCTTTCCATTTTGCAGATTTGTACGCCTCAAATACTGTGTGTGCAATTTTTTATCTTTATTTATTTTCTAACATAAAATGCGTTATAAATTACACAAGGAAACACTTTTTTCTTACATTTATATAGGTAAACTACAGAAGACGTTTCAAATTGATAACTTTAAATTTAATATCTTTTTGCTTGCCTTGAATGCAGAAACTTCACTTGTAACAATATCGTGATTTCAAACCATATTTCTTTTCACATCTCACTCTCTCTGTTCGTATTTATATCCTGGCTCTTGTCTGTGCTCCACACTTGTACACAGGAGAGCAGCTCAAAAACACTGGCCCTGCTCCTCTTCCTCTTCCTCCCACACTCACACCCACCGCCTCTGCCCACGCACAAGCAGAGAGCAGGCCCAAAAGCAGGCCTCTTCCTGGGATAGGAGCTCCAACGCTGATCCCCCGAGGCTGTGGAAATGAGGCTAGTCCCAGCAGTCGCTAACACCATTAACAGCACTTCCACAGCACTTTGGTTTTAAAGAGGCAGAAGATGGAGAAGCGCAATAGGAAAACACAGTGATGTAACGATTATGACTTTTAGACAAATGCAGGAATTGTTCATCTTGAAATCAGTCTCTCTCTTTAAAAAATAAATAAAACATTACATTTATAAACATGAGGCACATGAAACATTAGATTAGGCTGCATTCACACATTTGAACAAAATATCCAAACTTCTGGTCTGGAAAGGCTAACGATGAAGAATGAGCTGCTGTTTGCTCGTCTGTCAAAGGCTTTTGATTCTGCTGCTCATTGTTTGTTTGAGTTTTATATGAATGCAAAAAAAATGGTTTGCAGATGACCTCACAAACAGAGCTCAATCTGTTTCTGAATGTTCTTCTCTTAACCAAGGTGTTCCTCAAGAGTCCGTCTTTGGACCACTACTATTTACACTTTATATAAACTCAATCATAATCCAAAACAAGTAGCATCCACTTGTATGCAGATGATGCGATTCAATATGCTAGTGCACCTTCTGCGGGACAAGTGATTAAAAATATTCAAGTGGATTTTCATTCCATCCAACAAAACTGTGTTAATTTAAAATGATTAGTGAATTCAAGTAAAACCCAATACATGCTGTTCTCCAAAGGCGTTCTAGTGACACAAAAAAAGGTATATATTCTTACGCTCGAATGGTAAAACTCCTTTAAAGTCTAGTTTGTTCTCGTAGTTGACATAAAAAAAAAGACATACTGCACTTCTAATACTTTAACATTGAATTTGTAAAAAGTGATCATTCATCGTTATCGTTCTTCATCCGTCTCCACACTCGGATGCAGCGTTTGCCCGCGGAGCCGTTCGCATTTGCGGCTCATGAGCGCTGGAGTCATGCGTGCCCGGGACAGTGTATTTGGGGGGGGGGGGGGGGGGGGGGGTCGCTTGGTGCTTCCACAGTCTGCGCTGAGTCACCAGGTTAAACACAGACAGAGTAAGCCCACCCACACATGAACAGAACATCAGCACTGCCTGTGGTCATGCGGACACTAACGCAATGTAGAACCATGTGAAAAATAACATCTATTCGTTAAGGTGAATGTGTTTTATAATGTGTTAGTTTTGTTGGAGGCTTGACTTAGATGAGGAGCTGGAAGGGGAACGAAAGCGCCACAAGAAGAAGCCCTAAAAAGGAGGAACAAGTGAAATGCTGATGAGATGTACGTATATTTAACCGCATATTTCACCTAAATAATGACTTTAAAACATTATTCGCTTGTATTTCAGTCATTATCGGGTCTATTATCGTCAAACAGAACCGAAAAAGGACAAACAACTTACCTATTTTTATGACGAGAAAGCACAACTATCAAAGTTTGCAGGCAACTTTCCCAAAAACAGAAGCCCAAAGTCACTATGAAGACGCAGGAAAAGAACGTTACTGTCCCCCGGGGGAAACAGACATTCAACAACAGCAAAGACACAACTTGACAACGACAACAACTAGAAAGTGCCTAAGATGGTGAAGAGATGTTAAAAGTGCAGTTCGGCTTATGACGTTCTTTTGTACTTTTTGGATTACACACAACACTATAAATATTTTCTATCTAGTATAAATCCCTTTCCGTTTGGTAAATCTACTCTTAATGCTACTACTGGAATGGCTCCGATTGAAAATATTCAGAAATATTGTATTTACCCTTTCTACCCCCGCTAACAATACATTTTTGAGGGGAAATATTCACACTCTGCAGAAGGTTAGCTATTCACTACTATTACTCCATTTTCTGTACTTCATACACTCGAGAGTACACACAAGAATGAAAATCAAATGAAAATATACTGGACTTTGGATGGTTACAAAAAGGGAAAATTGGCTTTCCCCCCAGCTTTTGAACACAACACAACGTAAAACAGAGAAGGAGAAACACTACAACACTTAGAAACAGTCCTGAATGTGTAGTCCGAAATAACGGTCCCATCTGGTCCAAAGTCTGTCTGAATTTGTCCATTTGCAAATAAAGTCTGAATGTAATTTTTTCCCCCCCCATCTTCCGAATGACAATGACAATTTGGGTCCGGCCCTTGACGGTCGCTTCAGTTTGTGTCATCCAGGAAAAAATGAACTTTTACTTTGAACAGTGAGACAGAAGGGACATAGAGGGCGGGGCATGCGACTGACTGACCTTTATATTCCACTCTATTTTGTTTTCATTCAGTATTTTCTCTCTCTGGTCTTGTTCTGTTTGTTCTTCCACGGTACAAAAAGAAAAAAAAAGTAAGTAAAATGAAGTATTATCTATCCAGAGCTGTTATTATAAACAATAATAGACATCGGCTTATACCAAAAATGCCATTCATAACCCGTCCTCGCGCACGAAATGCACTTATTCAGATGTTTAGCACTTGAACAAGCTCTGAACACGTGAACAGCGAGCTGGGGGGAAGCTCTGGATCATTCCGAGTTCATCAAATTGCAAATACCACTTCCACTCGTGCGCGACGGAAACAAAAAAAAAAAGATACATCTTACGCAATGGACATTTCAACAACACATTATTCCCCCCCCCCCCCTTTGGCAGAGTAGACCGCCGTCGTGTGGGAGGACGGGAGCGCGCGCGGAGAAGATTAAGCTGTTTCAGAAGAGCTTTGAAAATGTGGACCAGCCAGTGGATAATAGTGCTAAACAAGAGCGGCACTTTAGACACAGAAATGCAGCGTTTTGTGGAGTCATTTTGGGACGACTATTTATCCAGGCGTGAAATATAGGACTCGGTTACACAAAACATAATGACGGTTTCATCGGGGGGAAAAACACACAAACAGATCTCCAGAACTACATATAAACCGTTAGAAACATCTGGTTATGAAGAGATGAAAGTTGGCTCTGTAAAAAGCGTGTAAGAATGAACTGTGTCGCAACATTTGATTGATTGATTTGTGAAGCCTGACTTTGAGACTTTGCATGTTCTCCACAGGTTAGAAGAGCTAGCTCCGGACCAGATCTGCAGAGGGAACACTCAGAACGCTGCACTGTGGCCTCTCTCTGCTTCCGGACCAAGATCTGCAGAGGGAACACGAGGACGCTGCACTGTGGCCGCTTCTCTGCTCCGGACCAAGATCTGCAGAGGAACACAGAGGCTCGCTCTGCACTGTGGCCGCTCTCTGCTCCGGACAAGATTGCTCAGAGGAACACCGCGCTGCTGTGGCCTCTGCTGCTCGGACCAAGATCTGCAGAGGAACGCTCTCTGCTCCGGACCAAGATCTGCAGAGGACGCTCTCTGTGCTGCCTCTGGGCCAAGATCTGGGACGTCTCTGCTCGAGACCAAGATCTGTGGAACGCTCTCTGCTCCGGACCAAGATCTGCAGAGGGGCACCAGGACGCTGCACTGTGGCCGCTCTCTGCTCCGGACCCGGAAGATCTGCAGAGGAAGCGCTCTCTGCTCCGACCAAGATCTGCAGAGGGAACACCAGGACTCACTGTGGCTGCCTCTCTGCTCTGCAGAGGACCAAGATCTGCAGAGGAAACGCCTCTGCTCAGACCGGACGCTCCGCTTGCAGAGGAACGCTCTCTGCTTGCAGTTCTTCACACTTCATGTGAACCTTCGTCTTTTTTCACACCGGAGGTACACGGCGCCAAAACGCAAACCGGATTCGCTATCGCAGGAAACCAAAAACCAAAAACAAACAAAACTCTGGTCTTTCAAACTGAGTTATCAGAAGATCAAACGAATCACATTGGACTCACTGAAACCTTAAATATCAAACTTTTCCACATTTTGTTGACAGTAAAACAAAAGCTTCCATCTCAGGCTTGTATTTGCAATGTCTTTTTCCATTTCTTTGTTGAACACAAACCCTTCCGGGCCAGTGCACAGCTCACACAACCGACTTTACCGACGGGGAAGCGAAGCCTAGCGACGCACGCGGCTCTTTACGTCCAGTTTGAGATGGATAAAATGTTTTACAGTCAGATGCGCGCACGCAGACTGTTGACACACTGTTACAACCCCCGCTTTTTTTAGGGTGAAACAACATTGATTTGCAAGGGAAAAGGGGTAAACAAAACACAATATTGAGTTTAAAAAAAACACTTAATATCATGAATCAATCAAAACACAACTTTGAGTAAGCTAATAAGTGAACGCCGTTGGAACATGGTTTTAAGTCCATTTTACAAAACGTGTCCCCTTTAAAGTGCCTCTTGACAGATTTTTACAATTTTCTAATTTGGACTTGTATGTATATGTGTATTTAAACCTGCTGTACACGTAAATGATAGTTTTGCACCAATCGAGTCGGTGTTTGTGGGGAAAACGTGGAAACAGCTGTAGGAAATGACAGGAAGTGACATCACACTGAGAATAATCCAGTCAACGTTTATGCTTAATTCACACCAAAGAAACAACTTTTTTGACTCTCTAAACATTCATTCAACAAAATAAAGTCGCTCTCATATATTTGGATTCATCAAATACAAACAATGGAAACGTTAGATGAGTTTTTGCCCAGTGTTCGCTGGGTAATCTCCTAATGTGATGTCATTAATTACATACAGGAAGTGAAATTATAAACCTAAAAAAATTTGCTTTTCTGGGATACATTTTTAATAATTTTTTAGCTAAATTCAAAATCTATTCATCGTTTATCTGCATCTTTAGTTTCATGAGTCGTCCGACCTATCGTCTTCACCTCAGCATAAGTCTACAAATACATTCACTCAAAACATCAACACGAGCTGTGGCGCTGATGCCAATCCTATCCATCCTCCTCACAAACACGAGCTCGACATCTCCAGCTCTGCCTCGCCTTCTTTTTTCTTGGTCGTGCAGTAACTCCCCACGGTTTTTTTTTTGCGTCTTAACCAGTGCACCTGAAGGCCACACGCCGACACAGTATGCACAGTATTCTCCGGCGGCAGCTCGTGGACCCTCGTGCCAGTGCATCTGTGCAAAGCAGAGGTCACGGCTCCATTCTGCGCCGCTGTTAATAATAGTACAACTCATTTTACAGTCCATTAGCTCGCAGCCCTGCACTTGTACTCTTCTCATCCGGCTGTGGCTCCATCGCGGAGGGAAAAAAACAAAACAAAACGAAAACACCACCACCAGCAGCCTTCGTCCAACGCCACGACTGCTCTCGCCTCGCTTTACCGCGCCGAGCTGTATTAACATGTACTTTCTGAACTCCTGCAAAGTAGATATCGCTGACACGACGAAGGCGACGGTTTGAAGTGGACGTCGCGGCGATAAGGGTCTTCTGTGTGGAGTTAAAAACCCTGGAGAAGGGTCTGACTCCTCTGGACCATTGACGCTTGCGGTGGCACGGTTAGAACGTTCAGTCATTGCAAACAAAGAAACTATTTAGTGACGGATCTATTTCAATTTGAAACAAAGAAAACGGTAACAAACACAACCGATGACAAGTGTTTTAAAGGTGATATGCCCAATCACTTTTTAAGAGCTTTTATCATCGTTTTCCCTTCTCATTTACCCGCTTGAGTTGCGTTTTGAGTGATAATGTATGCAAGAGTAAATCTTTATTCTCCTGTATTCAAGATGCCCCAACAGTCCCCGTTTGGCGCAGGGGCCGTCGCATGATTTACCGGCACGAATCTGAGACTTTTGAAGACACCCGTTTCCTGAAGCTCTGAGGGAGACAACCTCGTAAGCGTGGATGAATGAAACGAGCATGAATGAAGCTAAATACAGCTCCAGGTATGTTTTTGATGAGGGAACAACGTTACAACATGATTAAAAGCTCATAAAAGTCCATTGTGTATAATATAGGTACTTTAAGTCTAAATATTTGACAGTGCAACATTAGTTTTTTTTTTTAAATTTCAAACCTGTGAAGCCTTAGTTCTTGTCCATTTTGAGTCGAAACAAAGCCGTTGTTGTTGTTGGCTGAGACGGCGTGTCCCGGGGCGCGTGGAGGAGAGACGGCGCTCTTACCTGAGACTGGGGCCTGACCGTGCGGAGGCGGACTTGGCAAAAACCACCACCGGTTTTAGTTCTTTTGTCCGAACCCAAAATGAAAATCCACTCTCGACACCCACGCGAGTTTCCCTCCTGACCCCCAGCGGATGGAACGGGGAGGAAAAGCTTTTTGGATAAAGCCTCTACCTTTTTAACTGTCCACTAGCCTCGTGTTTGACTACTAGATTATGGGCTTTTGTTAAACTCGTCCAAGTCATTAGAATAAACGATGTGCAAATCAGAAGCACTTATTCACTCTCAAATGGACATGCAAATACCCAAACGCCAAAATCAGTATTCAGAGGTAATTGAAAAGCGGGAAGTAAATAACACAACATCATAAAAACTGAAATAAACTGTAAAGTTGACAAAAAGAAGAAGAAGAGTGTTTACTATTTACCAGTCAATGTTACAACTCCACACGGTCGAGATCTCTGAAACCATCTGCTGAAATGAGATCACTTTCAGATTAATGTACGCGCTGAAAAAGAGCTTTGAGTAGAGCTGCTGCTCCACGTCGAGAGGAGCCTATAATCATGCAAGATCGACTTTTCAGAGCTTTTGACCTTCTTGCAGTGCTATTGGTGCCTCGTATGTGTGTGGTAAGTCTCTAACAGTCTCTATCCTTTCCCTCGGATGAGCAGACGAACAGGGCACATTTTTGACAAATTAAAATATATGAGAGCGACTTTATTTTGTTGAATTAATGCTTAGAATGTTGTTTATTTTGTGTAATTTATGCATAAACTGACTGGAATGAGGAATGAAAACCTGTCACTCTCATTTTAAGTGTTTTGGATACGACTACTTTTTATTTAAAACAAAGTGATATAACTCTAAATCAATTATTTCATGCATTTTAAAATGTTATCGACGACATAGACGCGGCGTATGGAAACTTTTTTCACCGAAACAACGGCCACAGAACAGTGCATTATCTAGATGAGCGCATTTAATCTAGAGGTCTGATGGAGCCACCTTAAATACGGTGTGGAACACTCATTTTAGGTCTGTATCAGTGCAATGGTTGTTATATTGAGGTTAAATCAAATTATAATATAGCAAGCAAATAAATAAGAAGCAATAATAATAATAACAACCAAATTTGTAGTGAACCAGACGTGCAGTAATTCAGCCCATTTGCCATGTTTCAAACCTCACTCTGGCTATAGACTCGCTGTAGTTCATTGAGCGACATGAATGAGCTAATGTACTCATCAGGGCCGCAGAGTGACAGACACAAGCCTCATTGTGGGTGCTGGCACGGCGCCCTGGCACGGCGCTCTGGCACACGCTGGCACACGCCTCGGCGATTGGCTCGACGCGCCACTCGGGGGGAAAATGCGGACAGGAGTCCGCTGACCGCCGCGCACTCGGACAACGCAGCTCCAGCGTGAGCGGAGCCTCCCTGGCACCGACGCCGGAGGAGCACAGATGGGCAGCGCGCGACGGGTTCCCAAACACACGGCCGCGGACAGTGTGGAAGGGTAAAAGGGGTAAGCCAAGTAATGCAGAAGTGCACATTACAACACTGTGGTCTAAGAAATGACTCAAGTCAAAAGGTATTGGGAAAAGATGTTCCTCAAGAAAGATTGACTGTAAAAATAACTATCTGCACATGGCATCTGATTTATCATGGGAAGTTAATTTAATCATAAAAACAACATTAAATCATGCACAAAACCTGGTGTCTTCAAATATATACAATACGAATGAGGAAAAACTGAGTCGAATCTGAAGGGGAGGAGCAAGAAACACAAACGTTCAAGTCATGCTTTTGTAAACTTACGCACAGTGGGAAGAAGAACTGAAACTTTTAAGCATGACACTTTTTTACGATGCTCTAATTTGGACTTTATTTGGTGTATTTATACCTGTTGCACATATAAATTATAGTTTTACACCAATCGAGAGGGTATTTGTGGAGAAAATGTTGAAAAATCTGTAGAAAATGACAGGAAGTGACATCACACCAGGGACATTCAAAATGTATGCATAATTTACCCAAAGAAACAACTTTTTTGACTCTCTAAACATGAATCCAACAAAATAAACGTGCTCGCATATGTTTATTTCTCAGATTAAAAAACATATGGTCACATATGGTTGGTAATTTCCTAGTGTGATGTCATCACTTACAAACAGGAAGTGAAATTATAAACCTAAAAAATGTGTTATTTCTAAAAATATTTTTTCGTAATAAAATTCTAAATATATTTATCTTAACTACATTTTAGTTCAATGAGTCGTCCGAACAGTCAGGGGGAACTTCATGTTAGAGTTTTGTTACTGTAAAATATTAACACACAAGCAGAAGTAAGACAATGTCCGAAAAGTGCAATTTCATCAAATATTACACACACAACCAACTTTGCAATTCTAAAACTTTGTCCAGTTGACTTGATCGTCTTGTGAGATGAAAAAAAAAGAAAAGTATATGTTGCCTGTATTTGAATTGAAATGCTTGAGTAAGATGTGACAGCAGAGGGAGGCAGGGGTTCTCAATCTCTGGACCACAAACAGTAAGTGAGTTGTCCTTGAGTGTTGAGATGGAACGTGCCAAAGATTCTCAAAGATCTGCGTCTTTGCTTTCACGTTTGTTCATTAGATTGGTGTGAAACGGCCTAAAAAAGCGAATATTTGGTCCCAAACGTCTCGTTATTGCTACAGGTGACGAGGCGGTCCCGTTCTTGAACCCACCGTTGCACAAGAATGCTCAAACCGTGCCCATCTGTACCAAATTGATGTGATGGAGCTCGCCGTGGTTCTGGAAGTACATTTACCCATCATATTTTCCCATTTGAAAAAGTCCATGAGTGAGAGTTTAACGGCAGGAAGAGTCGATGTGGGAAATAATGTCCATGACGCAGTTGTTTTCAGTCCAAAACACACATTTAAAACTAAACATCTGCCAAATACTTTAGTAATGACAGTTCAGAGGTAAAAGGTACACGGCTACATTTCCACAGTAACATTTTGAACAAATTGTGCCACATTTTTCAGTTTTCAGACTCCATACTTTTACTCCAACTTGAATAATATACTTTGACACTATTGGTGTAACAGTACTCTTGGTACTCTTACTTGAGAAATGGTTAATAGACTAAATCTACAAGTGACACCTTATGTTTACGCTGATCATACTAAAGCATTTGATCAGAAATGATATCGTTTTTCTCATTTTTATTGGCAATCCATTGAACATACCAGATTTGGAGGATTAGTTTCACTGATTACACTAACTCAAATCATAAATCAGCTTTTAAACAGATGTTATGTCCAAACTATCACGCGGTACTCAAGTAGTAGTTTCTCCTAATACTTTTTTAGTTGAGTATTTATTTGAGTCAGCACTTTTTTTTACAATTTGAATATGATTTCACAGTATTGATACTTCTACTTACGACACATTTTGGCTACTACCGCCACTACAGATTAACCGCCAGCAAAATTTCAAACTTTTATTCCTTTCTTTCTGAACGTCTCAGGGAAAAGTGAATGGGGAAATGTAGTTTTGGCGTGCGATCACCGTTAAGTGCCGCAGTGGATGAAAATGTAATGACTATGACTCAAACTCGTCGAGGTTACGGAAACGAACGGAATCCGTCGTCTTTTAAAAACACTTACACAATCTCCTCTGGGAGGCGACGTCTTCTGCTGCAGAATACATTAGCTTTGTCTGCGGAGGTGTGGAGGAGGAACCGGGAGACGGCTGAATGAGGGGATATTTATAACGCGGCTCTTCCCCTCGCTCCGGCAGACAGCACGCGGGGAGACAACGCACCTTATGGTCCGCGAGGGGCCGGACAAAGAGCGGCTCATCTGGTTCTTTGCTGCAGGGGGGGGGTTCGGGGACAAAAGAGCTGCTAATTCCACGGGACAGTATCGATCGAAAGACTGAACATTCATTTTTAGTGGGAAACAGAGAATTACAAGTAAAAGTTGGAAAGGGTTTGCTATAAATTATGACTTATGAGCAAATTGACTTATTGCAAGTTTAAAGTGCAGTTAAAGGACAAATATTAAGCATTATTTGTTTTGTTATTGGCCTTTAAACATGTTCCCGAGTACTTTTATTTTGGCATTTCATGTTTTAGAATTTTTTATTTTACTCTGAAAAACAATATAACTTTGCCACAGCCTTGGGAGACGCCAGAGTTACTGAGCATTGGCTCCGTCTACTGGCTGCGGAGGGAATTACACAGTCTTAAAATCAACGGTTGTTTGCCAACGCAGCTGCTTGCCGACTTCCTGGTTTGAGCAGCAGTTGCCGTGATCGTGATTTGACACGGCCGAAATGCACAGAACGAGTCCGGCCACGATTTACGGACTTCAAACGCAGCAGAGAAGATTCTCAGAGCCACGTCAGAGATCGAGAAGACGCCAGTTATCGAGATTGAGGGTGTTTTTGACGCCAGTATTCATCAAACTAGAGTGAATGAAGCTAAATGCAACTCCAGGTATGTTTTTGATGAGGGAACAATGTTAGAACATGGTTAAAAGCGCAGAAAACTGGCTCCAGGAACTGAGTCTTTGTGAAACAGAAGAACTGATGCCCGTTTAATGAGCGCGCGAGAGGTCCCGGTTCAGATCCGCTTAAACCCACACAAGCTGTTGAAATACGGTTTGACAGGGACAACAAGCTGTCTATTACAAGTGAGGATGGACTTGTAGCCTTTGAAAAGCATTTTAATTAGGGAGCGAAAAAAACTGAAGAGTCCTAGAGGCCAAGTGAAGAAAGAAAATATACTTACGAAATTACACATTTTTACTAATAATGCTGACAGAATCTAAAGCCACAAAAGGCGACTGAACATCATTCCCGGAACAATAATGCAGATAATAGTGGGCTCCACTGACTGCAATCCAAAAGAAGAACGACGGCCCGTCACTAATGGCAACACACTTCAAAAACACTCCAAAACATCCATAAATCCCCTCTCCGCTCGCCCAGGGCTCCTGTTTCACCCCAGCATCTTTCCACTCATATATTTATATTGACAGACTGACTCTTCAGCTCCACCTGTAGTAATCATGTGTGTAATCGTATACTGTGCCATCATATGAATCATCGGCGGTGCAATTCACTGTAGTTGCTTTATGTATTTGTCCATATGCTATACAGTACATAAAATGAGTCAGAGCCACTTATTAGTTTTGTAGCTTTGTATTTTTGCTCCACTTTCACAGTGTTGTATTGTATTATTTGCATGCCTTTTCGTATATAAAGTATATTATTATATTTCTAACATTTTATCAAGATTTAAAGTGCGTATGACAGGTTTTTACGATGTTGTAATTTTTACATTATCTGGTGTGTTTATACCTGTCGCACGTTTAAATGATAGTTTTACACCAATTGAGAATGTATTTGTGGAGAAAAGTTGAAAAAGCTTGAGAAAATTACAGGAAGTGACATCACACAAGGAACACTCACAGTCACTAGGGAGACAAAGTTTACGCATAATTTACACAAACAACTTTTTTGACTCTCTAAACATTAATTCAACAAAATAAAATCGCTCTCATATATTTTTATTTGTGAAATACAAAAAAAATGACATGAGTTTTTGCTCTGTGTTTGCTGGGTAATTTCCTAGTGTGATGTCATCAATTACAAACAGGAAGTGAAATAAATAACCTAAAAAAATTGTTATTCCGTGATAATTTGTTTTAATAATTTTTAGCTAAATTTGAAATACATCAAACTTAACTGCATTTAAGTTAAATGAGTCGTCCGACCTGTCAGGGGCACTTTAAGTCTGTTTTTAATTTGTTATTTTTGATTGGATTTTTTATTCTCCTGCTCTTCTATTTTGAAGTTTCCTCACTGGGGAGCAAATAGGTTCTCTTATTCTTAATGTCATCCAATTCTTTAACATCAAACTGCACTTAATTGGTACATTTACAACGACATTTACGAGAGCAAATGCAGAAAATGTGTCTAAAAGCACTAACCGCCACTGATTAGACACAGGTCTGAACTTCAAACTCTGTAACAATATTAAAATGCTGCTAAAAAGAGACGGTTTATGAAGATTAGAGGTGGGATATGTTGAAGTGCACTTGTCGCAGCGTTGTCAGGAGAAGCGCAGAGGTGCAGAGGATGAGGTAATGCTCTGAGGCCCAGGGAAACGAAGGCAATTCATTTAAGAGCGTCAGGCAGCTTCCACGGCCCCCCCGAGGTCCCTGAACGCACCGCACTACACTGTACCACACTCAACACGGCACCGGCGCCGCACTGTACTGTACTGTCTGTGAACGCTGCATTCAAGGGCAGTTTTAAAACACTCTTCGATTAAGAACACAGTAAGAAATGGTCATGAATGATTGTTTTTTTTTAATGTATTGTTGTTATGAGTTGTTTGCGTGTTTAAAGGGCACATGTATGACAGGTTTGACAGGTTTTTATGATTTTCTTTTTCTCCTTTTTTGAATCAAGTAGCAGTTTGTGGAGGAGACAGTTGACAAATCTGTAGACAATAACAGGAAGTGACATCACACCAGGGACACTCATTCCAGTTCATGCATCATTTACACAAAATAAACTACTTTTTTGACCCTCTAACACAACAATTCAACAAAATAAGGATGCTCTCAAATATTTTTATGTCTAAAAAAAAAAAAAAGTTTTGGCCCAGTGGTTGCAAGCGAATTTCCTGGTGTGATGTCATCAATTGCAAACAGGAAGTACAATTATGCGCCTTAAAACAAGCTTTTTTTTTTTCTTTTCTAACTTTTAGCAAAATGTTAAATATATTTATCTTAACTCCATTTGAGTTCACCGAGTGGTCCGACCTGTCAGAGGCACTTTAATGATTCAAACAGGACGTGTTCAATGTCAAAACATCGCTCAGAACATGGACTTCTTTGTGAAAATTATAGCGTAGTAAGTAAAATGTTTCAAATGAATGTACAGCCAGAGAATGTCACCCCAATCAAGTGAAGTAGCGCTTGTGCTTTTTATATTCACAGTCTATGTAAATGTGTTCTTGTATTAGAAATGCAGCAGTATTTATTATACATAAGCCCGGTGTCACTGCTCGGAGTCGCATGAGATTAATGAAAGTCACACTACAAGACCAGGGGAATTTCAAATCGTAAGACAGAACACATTCACACAATCAACAATCAACAGTCAACAATCAACAGTCAACAATCAACAGTGTCTTAGTTTGTATGAGGGACAGTTAAGAATGTAACTACAGTTCTATGCTACACGTTAGCAAAAAGATCGCTCTCAGACGGTCAGTGGTGATGACATAGAACAGGTTTTAGGCCTCGTGTTGAAAAGTCACTGTAGTTGTACAGGTTAGCGCTATATGCTAGCAGCATTTTTTGGTTTGTAACGTTTTGTTTAGCAGTGCAAATGACTGAAATGATTTAATTCGCACTCTTTTTCTTTTACGTCTTAACCTGCCTTGCCTTGCCCTAAAAGATAGTAAATGTTGGGAAAATGTGGCGGCATGGTCCCGCGTACGGCTGAGCTCTCCTGCTGCTGCTTCAACGGAGAGCGCTTGTGTTTACTGTTGGTCACATGTTCGCCAGAGATCGACCGCAGACGCAGCGAGGAGGAGGACAAGATTCCTAAATATCAGACATGCTCGATATCGATCCCGGCGCCTCTTTTGGTCGAACGACGAGTCTAATCTTTGCTCTCGTCTCACTGTGAGACATTTCACATCGCAGACGACCATAATGCCGCAGTGGACTTTAGATTTTTGTAACGCCTTTCAAAGCCACACCTGCCCTGTGATAAACTGATGGAATCAAGGCTGCCAACACCATCTTCAGCCGCCATCAAGCACGCACCACATTCACATTAGGCCAAGTGGGTGTCTGGGATTCAATGGCCGACCTTCAAGTTAAAGGAGGAGCGTTTTTGCTGATTTAGCTCCGGCAAACACTTCAAGATTCAAACCAAGATTCAATTCAAGATTCAAACCAAGATTCAAACCAAGATTCAATCCAAGATTCAAGAAACAGAGCAAACATCGGCGCAGTAAAGACACATGACATATATAAACACTTATCCTTCCATAGCAGAGGTCCGTCCTGGAGTCTGGTCGCCGAGCGTGTCTTGTATCATAGCGCGAGGGAGTTTAAACGCGACGGTCCTCAGACAGTGATTACGCGCGGAGCTCAGTTTGTGCAGCTGATTTTCCGTCGGAGAGACCACGCTGAGAGGAGGGCTGAGTGCCCCTCCGCTGATTACAAATGTCCCCAGAATGGCGCGGCCTTTTCTGCATTTATTTTTTGTTTCTCTGACAAAAATTTGCATCTTCAGAAAAACTAATCGGAAAGAGTGCGGGGCCGACACCGCGGGAGACAGTGGCCATTTGTATTCGGGAGCGGAGGCGTCGGATAAAAGCCCCTTCGCTAACAGCAATCGATCAAGGGTTAGCATTTCTCAAAATCTGACTGAACTGTCATCGTGGCCGGGGGCAAAACACTCCACACCCAAATCCATTTATTATAAACAAGTTCCACAAATACGTACAAATAAATTAAACTAGATACATAAACACAACTTAATGTGCTATATCTGTGTGATTATGGCAGCAATTATAGATTTGAGACCACAAAGTTTAATCTGGCAGTATCGGAAAAATATCAAATATATGTAAAAGCATTTAATCATTGTTTATCCCTTATTGACAATGTTTTGAAACGGAGATGTTTCGACTACCATCACGAAGTAATTTTTAATCTGAAGGTACTGATCTGAGACGCAGTGGTGGTAGAAGTATTCATGTTTGTTACTTAAGAAAATGTACTGATAAAGGGGCAAACAAAGTAAACAAAGTAAAAGTATTGAAGGACTCGCTTTAAAATTTACTTTAAGAGTAAAAAGTAAAAGTATTTCAGACAGATTTTGAGAACTAATAAAGTGTCAAAAGTAATTTTTGTGCTACTGAATTTATTTAATATTTCTTTTCATAGCTGTTTTGTGAGCTCAAACTATGAAGGTGCTAAAAATCATGTGTAGTGAAGTTAAAATAAAAAGTATGCACTCTAAAATGTAAAAAAGTACAGATACCTAACATTTCTGTTTAAGTAAAGTACTTTTGATGTTGTACATTGTTACTGACGAGAAGCTGGAAACACTTACAGGCTTACACATTTTTAGAGTTGGACTGCAAATTATATACTCAAGTAAAAGTATAGTGTTTGCTGAACCGAAGTAACTGTTCTTGAGTGGCGCTGTAAGTAGTACCGCACTACTACCCACCTCTGATCAGGTACAAACAGCGACTTCAAAATGAAGTGTTTTGAGTTTTGCGTTGGACTGAGCGCTGAGGGAGTGGTCTTTCCTCAGGCCTCACTTCTTCACACTTGTCTGACTCCTAAATGAGCCGAATAAGAACGTGAACAACACACAAGGCGAGCGCATGGCAAACGGAGAGAAAGAGAGAGGGAGAAAGGCCAGAGAGAGGGAGAGAGAGGGGGAGGGAGAGAGAGACTAAAGAGAGGTACCAAAGAGAGAGGGGGAGAGAGACCAGAGAGAGGTACCAAAGAGAGAGGGAGAGAGACCAGAGAGAGGGAGAGAGAGGGGGAGGAAGTACCAAAAGGAGAGGGAGAAGAGACCAGAGAGAGGAGAGAGAGGGGAGGAGAGAGAGAGGAGACCAGAGAGAGGTACCAAAAGAGAGAAGGGAGAGAGACCAGAGAGAGGGAGAGAGAGGGAGGAGAGAGAGAGACTAAAGAGAGGTACCAAAGAGAGAGGAGAGAGACCTAGAGAGAGAGAGAGGGGAGAGAGAGAGAGAGACCAGAGAGAGAGGTACCAAAGAGAGAGGGAGAGAGACCAGAGAGAGAGAGAGAGACCAGAGAGAGGTACCAAAAGAGAGAGGAGAGAGACCAGAGAGAGGAGAGAAGAGGGGAGGAGAGAGAGAGAGACACCAAGAGAAGGTACCAAAGAGAGAGAGAGGACCAGAGAGAGGGAGAGAGAGGGGAGGAAGAGAGAGAGAGACAGAGAGAGAAGGTACCAAAGAGAGGAGGAGAGACCAGAGAGAGAGAGAGGGAGGGAGAGAGAGAGACCAGAGAGAGGTACCAAAGAGAGAGGGGGAGAGAGGGGAGGGAGAGAGAGAGACCGAGAGAGAGAGTACCAAAGAGAGAGAGAGAGGCCAGAGAGAGAGAGAAGAGACCAGAGAGAGAGAGAGAAGAGAGGAGGGGAGAGAGAGAGACCAGAGAGAGGTACCCAAAGAGAGAGGTGAGAGAAACCCAGAGAGAGAGACAGACCAGAGAGAGAGAGCGAGAAGAAAGCGAGAGAGAGACACCAAAGAGATAAGTAGAGAGTCTACTTTTCACTTAAAAAGTATAAATTCTGTTCATTTCTTCAGTTACGTTACTTTTGTTTGTCATTTGCTTTGTTTAAATGTATTTAGCTTTCTTTTTTAAAATAAACTCTCAGTTCTTTCTTTCCTTCTCTTATCACAAACATATTCTAACATTCAGTTCATGTTCTTTCATTTACATCACTTTTGTTGATTTTTTTGTTTAAAATGTATTTTCTTTTCTGTTTTTCCCCTTTTTCCTGCCTTTTTAAAAAAACGCTTGATTCTTTTTTCCTCCTGCTCTTTCCTTCCTTCCTTCCTCCGTATCATAACATTTGCTTCATGTTCTTTCATTTGCACCACTTTAGTTTCCTTCTTTCCTTCCTTTCTCTTTCCTTTTCCCACTTATTCTCCCGACATCACAAACATGTTCTAACCGTTTAATTCATGCGTTCATTCGGCTCAGCTCCAGAGAAACAAACCAAGATGGCAGGTGTGATCAGGATACGGGAAAGCGAGAGTGACGAGGGGTGAGGAGGGGGAGGAGGAGGAGCGGGTGAGGTGGAGGGAGGTGGAGCGGGTGAGGGAGGGGAGGGGAGGGGATGAGGGGAGGAGGAGAGCGGGTGAGGGAGGGGGAGAGGGAGCGGTGAGGAGGGGGAGGGGAGCGGATGAGGAGGGGAGAGGGAGCGGGTGAGGGAGGGGAGAGGGAGCGGGTAAGGGAGGGAGAGGACGGGGAGGGGGAGAAGGAGCGGGTGAGGGAGGGGGAGCGGGTGAGGGAAGGGGAGGAGGAGCGGATGAGGGAGGGGGAGGAGGAGCGGGTGAGGGAGGTGGAGGGGGTGATGGAGGAGCCAAAAACCTCTTTGTCATGTGACCTACTTCCTGAGGGCGTATTTGTCCCAGCTGTGTGTGTGTGACCTCTGACCCCCGGCCATGAGCAGAGGTGGTGAGACGTGACTGACGTTTACTGGACTCGTACGTGTTTTTTGAGCCGATTGTGACCCCGCTCTGCATATGGACATTTATTTAACATTATTTAACTTATACTGACATTTATTTGACATTGTTTCACTTATATGGACATTTATTTAACATTATTTAACTTATACTGACATTTATTTAACATTATTTAACTTATATGGACATTTATTTAACATTATTTAACTTCTATGGACATTTATTTAACATTATTTCACTTATACAGACATTTATTTGACATTATTTAACTTATATGGACATTTATTTAACATTATTTCACATATATTCACATTTATTTAACATTATCTAACTTATATTGACATTTATTTAACATTATTTCACTTATACTGACATTTATTTAGCATTATTTCTCTTACATTGACATTTATTTAACATTAAATTAACTTACATTGACATTTACGAGGGCCGTTTCATGATAATAGACTTAGTGATTACTGAAATACAATTCATATTCAAGTAATTCATGTTTTAAAGCCGTTATTGATGTTAAATATGCTATATTGTCAGCACTTGCTGTGTTGCTTACTTATGTTTGTGATCCTGGGGTCGCTAGTTTTGAGCTTTTTGTCAAAGGCTTTGCCACTTGTTGCTCCCTGGAAACAACAATAACGATATTCCAATGATATACTCAATATTAAACTTTTGCTTTGGTCACAACAACATTCATGATATTATCTACATTTATTTTGTATTTATTCATTCATTCATTCATTCATTCGTTCATTCATTAACATAAAACCAACATAAAACCCAAAAACAAACAGAACACAACCGAAGAGCAAATTATAAAACAAAAATACAAATAGACATCAACTACACATTTAAACTAAAATAAAAAAGACACATTTGGTCCAGAGTTGGTCAAATTTGTAAGTTTGAATAATTTTTTTTTCCATTTGTCTGATATCTGTTATTTAATTGGTCCAGTCCTTGAATGCTGGTGAGGTTTTGTGTCATCCATTTCTTTGTGAAGGCCTTTTTTCCTGCCTCCAAAAGTATCCATTAATTGTGTCCATGGCAGGAGTTCTGAGGCCCAAGTACGATATTATCTACATTTCAATATATTGTCGACCTCTAGTGTGTCGACACAATCCTGAGGTCCATATATGTGCTTGAGTACTCTTAAGATACTTGTCTAATATTTTTCTGCACTTTGGCCCTGTGAGGGGTGGAGCTGGGGGAGGCCCACACTGTGATGGATGGACACGGGAGGGCTCTCGTCCATCAGCTCCCCCCAGCTTTGATTGTGTGTCTTGGGCTCACGTTTCTCCAGCTCCAGGCTTACGAGCGGGACAGTGCGAGGATCAGGTTACGGACGAGGAGGAGGAGGAGGAGGAGGTCAGAACCATGTCATTTTCATCTAAAAAACAAGAGCAGCAGTCACAGAGAAGAGGACATGCCTGGACTTGTAGCGTCACAAAGCTGCACATGTGATTTTGACCCTCATTTTGAACTTTATATCCTCCTGCTGTTCCTGCTGTCAAAGTTAAAGTGCCCATGGCAGGGTTTTACGATTTTATATTTTTAACTTTATTTGGTGTGTTTGTACCTGTTGTACATATCAAATATAGTTTTACACCAATCGAGTAGGTATTTGTGGAGAAAACGTTAAAAAAAAAAGCCCTAGAAAATGACAGGAAGTGACATCACACCAGTCCAAATTTATGCATAATTTATTACACAAATAAACATCTTTTTCGACTCTCTAAACATTAATTCAATAAAATAAACTTGCTCTTATATATTTTTCTTTGTCTAATAAAATGATTGTGACATTAGATGAGTTTTTGCCCAGTGGTTGCTGGGTAATTTGCTAGAGTGATGTCATCAATTATAAACAGGAAGTGAAATTATAAACCTAAGAAATGTGCTTTTCTCTGATAACATTATTATACATATATTTTATTTAAGCAAAATTCTAAATATATTTATCTTAACTGCATTTTAGTTCAATGAGTCATCCGACCTGTCAGAGGCACTGTAAAGGTGCAATAAAGTTTGTTTTGCCACAGTATTTGGGTCAAAATGAGATTGCTGTGTGTCGTCTGTTCTTCGCGAAGCAATGTTTTTTTGAGACGGAGAAAAATCAGGTATAACAAAAAAGTAAAATTGTATCAGTGAAGAATTAGGTTTACACAATTTTCCATTTGTTTTGAATAAAAAATTTTCACAGCATTTTTTCTTTCTTCATGAAGATAATATAATATAAAAAGCCTGTACTCACCTTGTAAATATAACGTTACAATTTTAGAGAAAGAGTCATATTACTCAACGCAATATTGTTGATGTGCATTTTTATAGCCAGTCCTTTAAGATATTTCAAATTAGAATATCGAATATATTGTTTATAATAAAAAAAAATGCCACAAAATAAACTGATAAGTCACAAAGATAAAAAAAAGAAATAAAAAAAAGATGTAAAATTCCAAATAAAGATTGAAAGCGATATTTCTGCAATATTTAGTGGATAACTTCACATTTTTCTTATACTTAAACCTCAGCTTACACATTCACAGACATGTTTAGCACATTTCACATCTCACTGACGTTATATTGTCTGAATATTATTATCAAGATACTCATTTTTGTCGATCTCGCCCACCTCGATTAGCACCGTATCTCCCAACGACGTCTTTAGTCTTGTGAATGTACAAAAAACAACTGCGCCTTTTCATAGTCAAAGAAAACAACAGCAAACAAAGTATAATCAATTTATTATTTACTAAGGAAGAGTCAATGTTTCAGTCTCAAAAATATTAACAAGGTAATGTCTTTTTACCAAAACAAAAGCAGCTGATTGTCTGTATTTCAGTCCAGTCTTAGCGCACATTTTCATATTTATCGCCCTGATTTGGTTATGATATTATGCATAATCTCTGTATAAGTATAATTTAGTGCTATTGTTTGTGAGGCGTCTTGTTTAGTGAACAGTTCAAAAAATCCCTCCGTCTTTGTTTCTTTTACTTGTTTTTCCCGAGCGTGCGCTGCTTCTCCCCGTGCTCCACGATCTTCTCCTCCACGTACAGGCCTTTGCGTCGCCGGACCGCGTTCATGTATTTCAGTGCCTGGTTTGCCGAGTCGGCTTTCTCCCCGAAGTGCAGGTACTCCTCCTCCGTGGTGGGCACCCAAAACGGGTCGCTGCCGATCACCTGCGGAGAGAGACCACCACGAAGGAAAGGTTTATGAAGGTTTATGTTTTTCGCGGTCGTTAAGCAGAGATACTGACGAAAAGTTATATCTTCTAAAATGTGTCTGTAACTGTTGTGGTTACGGTTCAAGTTTATAAAATGTAGTTTCAGTTTGATGAATGTACTTTTTGTTGCCTTTTTGTCTTTCTCTCTGACAGCAGTATTAGAACATACTCAAAGATAAGCTCCATTTGAACTACTACTCAGGTTCAAGTTAAATGCAATAAATTAAATATGTTGGCGTATTGAAAAACAACAAAAAAATGACTTAAGTATTCAGTAAATGTTTGCTTTTGACATCCGATTTCTCGTTCAACAACAGGCTGCTATCGCCGCTGCTCCACCGAGAGGCGCAGGAAATCATTCCACTGTCACCCTCAAACTGTGACACTCTCTTTCAAATCCTCCTATAAAGTTATTGGGCAATATTCATGAGCGCAGTTCAAATGTATGTATTTGTTCATGCCGAGGGGTTTAGTTGATAACAAACTGATTTATTGTATTTACTGATATGTAATTTGTTTCCTATTTTTACGATGTCTTATTTTGTATAACTTCTATTTTCTTCTGCTGGTCGGTTGCTTGTAACAAATATAATTCCCTTTTGAAGATGAATTTTTTAATGTCAAAATGTTTTCATAAAAAAAGTAAAAAAAATAAAAAAAAGTTTAAAAATAAATAAATAAAAAATATATAAAGTTATTAAGATTAAAGCAGTATTACTTATTTATTCATCTTCTTCTTTAAAGGATTTTTCTGGCAGTATAACATGAACAGCAAAGAGGAGGGAGGCCATTCGGCAAACTGCCAGAAACACACTCACAGCGCCTGGCATAAGTGCTGCCGCTCACACCCGTCAGCCACCGCGCAGCACCGAATCATGTGTTTTGCCGTGAGCTGTGACTGAACGAGCCGCCTGTGACGCCCTTAAGCCCTCGGACAGTCGAAATTCCCAGAAAACAAAACGCGGCGGCTGTCGGCTCCTCCAGCTGCTGTTCAGTCCCAGAAGAGCTGAGTGGCACAGGGGCCCGAGCGAGCGCACACAAACGTCCCATAGAGCGGCCCCCAACCCCACCTCCCTCTGTCATGGACTACAGTAGCTGCACCTGGCTCTGGACACACACTGGGGCAGATGGTTACGCAGCAGCCTCAACAGCCAACGGCTTACAGCGAGCAGCACACGGCGCACGTGAGCAGCATATGCACACGCACAATGGGACTGCAGCAGGGGGGAACGCCAGGGGAGGGCTTAGATTTGGGGGGGGGGTGTTCAAGGGCACTGCAGTGAGCGCTTCAGTGGGTAAATGGTGTCGGACGTCTGTTAGAGAAGAGCAGACTGACGTGGAGTTAATGCGAACAAGCCGAGTGTGACCGGAGGAGTCTCAAACTGAAAACGACCACGCAAGAGAGTTTAAAAGTTGAACTAAAAAAAAAGTGTACCAAGAATCTTAATGGTGCTGGGATTAGCCGTGGGCTACGGCAGTAAACAACGATATATTGTAGTTTATCACGATAAAAAGGTAAACAATAATCGTCCGTGGTTGCCTCTTGTTCAATCAAGATATTTGCCATTTTTGTGAAAAAAAAAAAAAAAACGCCACATGTCCATGATGTTCTCTTCTAGACAGTTGTTGTTATCACTTATGACATGAAGCGTTATTCATATTTAAATTGTACATATCAGTAGCCATAGCATTTTTAAACTGTCAGCTAGTTAAATACTGTATCTATCGTGATATTATTGTATTGATATTATTATTATCGCAACGTGAAATTTCAATATCAACCCAAGCCTCGTTGAGATTCTGTTGAATAGTTCAAATAAATCCAACTCAAACTGTCTTCAAAAGTGACACTTCATTTTAAAACAACGTCAACGGGACATGAAACACCAACAATGGAAATGACAGATGGATACATGTGGAATGACATTTTGGCTGCAGCAAAAAAAAAAAAAAACAAATAACGAGGAAACTATAATAACGACAAGGACGGAACAAACAAATCAAAGACTGGGGTGAAATAGCTGTGGACAAATTAACAAAAACAGAAAAAAAAAATAAATAAACAAATCGACTTTAATTGTGACTTCGAAAAATGGACAAAATTTGCCGGACACTGAGACCGACACAAAAGGGACATACGGCAAACAGACTTTCATTTGACAATTCTTTAAGTTTTTCTCTTGTTCTGTTGTTATTGTGACTGAATTGATCATTTTTAAACACTTTTTTTGTATTAATATTTCTGCCAAATCACCAGTGAATAGTACACTGTAGCAACTGGGAACAAAGGCGATAAGCCGAAAGAGGAAGAAAAGAATCAATACACAATTTGCTTTTAGATTTTTAACACGGACTCCACATAATTTCCAGCAGATTGCGACTCTGTTAGACGTCAGGTAAGAAAGGTGTACCGCCAGTGAACGGCGTGCACATTTTCACACCAGGAAACCACTTTTAGCGCGACCATAATGATCTAAAAAAGCGCCGGCTTAAACGATTCTGTCAATTAAATCCACTCCGCGCTGCTGTTTAAAGCCCTGTATGGCGTTTGTAACTTCTCTGGTGGAGCCTCCATCACCATGATGTCGTCGCTTTGCCTGGATTGTTCCACAGTGTGGCATTAATGAACTAATCTCTCACCGTGGGGACGAGCAGGTGACGCTACCAGGCCAAGCTGTAGGTCAGATCGACTGAAGCATTAAAAACACTTGAATAACAAGCAAAAATATACATGTTTTAGGTTCAGGTATGTCAGGTTTATCTATACTTCCAAACATAAATTATGCAAGCAATAAATGCAGACATAAAATAAATAAAAGGTCTTAAAGAAAGAAAGAAAAATGCCCTCCAGTGCTGAATTAGTGCAAGAATTAGCACATAAAAAAAACAATAAAAAAGAGCCCAACGCTAAAACATCAAGGTGCAATTTGTAGCATATTCAGTAAAACAAACAGCTGCTTGGTAAGAAGCTGTTTTGCATTTTGGGACCAGGTTCTTTGTCCCAGATGGAAGACGCTGAAAGCCACTGTGCAAAAGAAGGTCTGCAACGATTTATCAACTTAGAAATGGTAAACGGTCACATTTTATGTAGCGCTTTTCTTACCGTCAAGGCACTCAAAGCGCTTTACGTCAAGGAACCAGTCACCCATTCACACACATTCACCGCATATTCATCGCCATTCACACGCCAGACGTTCGCAGACGCTGGGGGCGAGTCGGGTTAAGTGTCTTGCCCAAGGACGTGACGGCAGTATTCACCCGAGGCAGCTCCACGAGGAGAGCGGGATTCGAACCTCCGCCGTCGAGCACTCTGCCACTGAGCTACTGCCTGCCCGCTTAACCTATCGCGGCGATTGTTATCTGGACCGTACAGACGCTAATGCCCACAATGTGGAACATCCCAGGCACGCATGAGTAGAAAAAGAAACTGAAGATTTCTTTCTTTTTTTCTTTTGATGCCACTCCTTTGTTTTCTACTTTCACTCCTTTACTTACCTTATGTTCTCTCTGATCCAGCCACTTTTTGTTTTTTGTGTGCACTTTTTTTGTGTTTTTAAAATTTTATGTGTTGCTTTTTTGTGTGTGCTTCTTTGTGTTTTTATGTGCTTTTTTTAATCTCTGTTTGTTGTTGTTGCTTTTGCTCTGTTTCTGTTGTTTTATTTCTAATAAAAAATTCCAAAAGCAAAAAAGAAAAGAAAAGTGAAACACCCCAGGCAAAACAACACAGAAAAGCAGGTGGCGGACCCTTTACCAGTAACAGTGAAGTTACACAGTGCACTTTAAAGAACAATCGAGCCAAGCGAATACTAGGGATCTAGCAATGACCGACGTATTGCGATATATATCGTCAAAAGTATCTCGCAAAAATATCGTGGGCTGTCACAATATACCAGTAAGTACCATAAGTTGTTTTATCGCAGGAACGGCTAAAAAGAACTACATAGACCATGATCCTTTGCTCTATTTCAGCGCAAATAATGAAGACGTGAAGAGTGAACTGTTACTAAGCAGTCGTACAAGGCGAATAGTATGTTATATGACAGTAACGTGTGTAATTTATCTTCAAAATATGGAGTTAATATCGTTACATTCCCGGTAACGTTTGCGAGAGCCTCTTCCTGTGTCTTCACCTCCGCAGTGAGGCCAGAGGGTACGTGGACGGTCCGAGCCGGTACATGACGTTTGGGTGCAGATAACGGCACTCCAGCTCCAGCTCCTTTCGTTTGACATTTGGTGAGGGACAGACGTGGCGTGGTTGCGTAAAGTCCCGCTTTAGGGCACTTTAATGTTTAATAATATTTTACATACCGGTATATTTGAACTTTTTAATACAAACATCCATAGTCGAGATTACAAACATTAAAAATAATAATAACTTAATTGTCTATTTGATTTGAGTAGATAAATGACAGTAGTGAGAGTAATGGTTGCTAGGTTATAGAAAAATAATACTTGTTTAAAGGTGCACTATGTAACTTTTTTGTACCGGCTTGTCTCGCCATAGTGATGTTCTTGCTTTGCTTGAAACGTTCCACAATTTGGCATTAAACGCATCTATCTCCAAGGAATATATCTATTTCAAGCAATGAAAACACGTAAGTTTAATGCCACGCTGCGAAACATCCCAGGCAACGCAGTAACATCTCCGCGGAGACGGGCATGATTTTTCAAACAATGATTCCTTGATTGAAAAGTTACTGTAAATACATATATTAAAAAATACAAAATAATCCTTGTCATTCCCCACTCTGTGTCATGTACTGAATTTGTGTCAATCAGAGTTACTTCAGTAGCTAATGACGATATAAATAAACACGTTAGTTGTACGTTTGACTATATTTTCCTTATTTTTATCGACAGAAACAGTTAAAGATGGAGTTTCATGGCGTTTATTGTTAGGGAATAGAGGACCTGCCATGTTTGTCTGCACTGAACTGTATGCTAGCAGTTAATTGGTTGTGTTTTTACAGATGTCTGGTTCGACCTAAAATAAACCTGTTTAAAGAGTAAAAGAAAGTGATTGCATATTGATCATCATTTGTCCACATCATTTGTCCACATACGAGCTGCCATAGTTAAGTGACCAGCGTCTGTGCCGGAGCATCTGGGCATGGGGAGATACAATTTGGTCAGAAAATTCAGTTCGGACTCAAACTGGGGAATGAAAATCCTAATTGAAGATGGATTAACTGCGCTGCCCACTGCCGACACTGTATTATTATTGCCAAACAGAGCACACTTGTGTAAAAATGGCCTGTTATTATATTGATCGGACCCTTACAGAGAAATTTGCAAACAGATGTCAGACGGCGCATTGACCGGACTGAAAAATGGGTCGGGGCCCGTTTGAAAAATGCGACAATGCGCGGCCGACGTGTACAGCTAAACATACGGCCCACAGCGTGACACGCGGGGCCGCTCGGGGGAGGCAGGGGTGGGGGGGGGCTGATCGATACGAGACATTATTCATTCAGCGCCGCAGCCTCGCGCCGCACAAAGCCCTTCATTCTGATGTAAATCTAATGTAAAGATCCCAAAGGAACCACTAACCCGGGCCTTACGCAACCGCCCGGGCGCTGCAGACCTGCTCTCACACTGCCGGCTCATTCTCATGTTAATCCAATACAGGGCCCATATCAAATTTGTTGTCAGGAGGAATGCTGATGTAAGCGGCCGAGGAGCGGGACAGGGGGTGGGGGGACGAGGGAAGATGAGGTGAGGACACTGGGGGGGGAGTTTGTGACACAGCGTCCACGGCACACGAGCGTGAGGGCAGACGGGCGGGTTTTTAATGAGGCAAAGACAATGGCGCCGGGACAATGCGGCTGGACACGGGCCGCGAGTGACGAGAGGTGAGGAGACGGGAGGAAGCGGAGGGTGAGGAGACGGGGAGGGGGGAGGGAAAGAAGAGGGGGAGCGGTTCAAACGTGGGCATTTGTGTGGCACGTACTCGATCGGTTGCACACGCTGACGAGAAAAGGATGACGCTTTTAGGTTTTGGAGATGTAGAAATGATTAAGCTCTAAACCAGGACTCAACAGGGCCTTGGAGAATGTTAAAAATATATTCCTGTTTAAGAAGGTACAATACTCTGAAGTGACTTACTGTGTGGGACATATGGGGGAAACACATACAAAGTAACATCAAACCTATTTTCTTATGTTTGTTTACTCCAAAAGAAAGCCGTTAGAATTGTTAATCATACGGACTGTTTTGCACCAACAAATCCTATATATTTTTGCGAACCTAACCCTCCTTGTATACAGAAGTAATTTGAACACAGAGAAAGTCAAAACAACCTTGGCAGAACGGGTATTTTCAAACTAATACAAAAGAAAAGTGACTGTATTTCTGTTAAAGGGGTTAATATATAGAACAAGCTGGATGACCAACTAAAAATGTCTTACTACTACTACTACTACTGCTACTGCTACTGCTACTACTACTACTACTACTACTACTAGCTATTTATTCTTGTCCATATGCTGTACTGTACATATTTGATGAACAAGACCCCAAGATACTTCTAATGTTCACGTTAAATGTCTGTTTTTAATATTTATCTTACTAATAATCTCTTCTTTGCATATTTCAGATCTCCTGCTGTTCTTTCCCCGTTGTGAGACAAAGCAAGGTGTTCTTCTTTTCTATCCGTGAAGCGTGTGCGAGATACAAGGACTGGAAAGGAGTGAAAAGGAACTTCCTCTCCTCTTGCATTTAACAAGTGCTGTATTTTGGTTAAAATGGCGAAACAAATGATGTTGATTAGGACCTTGGTTTTCAACTAGTGAGCCTTGGGGGGATTATCAAGTGTGACTTCAGAGGAGTCACGTTAGGTTAATCAAGTCACAGTCATTGAGTGTAATAAAGTGACATTTTGGAGCGCCCTGAGCCAATTCTGGAACCATAAAAGGCACAACCGCGACCACGTTAACAAACCCAAACAGCCAGACACTGTGGCTGATGTTATTGACGCCTCTTTTGTCTAATTGGTGCCATTTGATAATAGTTCAGTGCATGATCTGCCACATCATCTTTTAAACAAACAAAAAAAGAGAAGGTTGAAAAACACTTGCTGAGGACGGTTTACACCATCCAAATCATGCTGGGACCCTCAAAACATCCATGAAACCGACTCGGGACCCCCCACAGCAAAATCCAATAGATGTCTATAATCATTTCAAGTGTTAAATCTTTGAAAATGAGGTTTAATTGTATTTATTTTAGTAGTTTAATGTGTTACCTGACCCAATTTCCCCCAAACTGACGGGTTTAATTAAAAGAATAGATTAAATATAGTCATAATTTTAACATCTTGAAATCATCTCGTGACCCCCACTTTGGGAAACGCCGCATTACCAGATCTAGGCCTCTGACTTTGGTAAAATGATATGCTTTTCTCTTCCACTGCAGGGTTAACAGGGCTACTTTAGTATAACTGCAGAGAGTGAATGATTGATGATGGTGGCAGAGGTAGAGGCACAGATTGGCAAACACTCTACAGTCAGTCAGCCCCAGGGCATCTGAGTTCTTTTAATATTGCGCGTGGGGGGAGTTAATGAACGACGTAAGGCGATGTTTTAGCTGTACAAACCTACGCATGCCTATATCATCGTCGTCTAGCCACGCTCGGTGCACTTGACGTGTGACCTCTTCGCAGCGGGATTCAAGGTGATTTTGCATCTGATAAATGTGTAATTTTGCCCATGCTTCGCACACCTGACAGTTCGGGAGGAAAAAAAACCCAAAAACGAACGCTCATCTGTATTCTAGTGCATCCCCGCGCTTTCCACCAGAACGACGTCTCCATAAAGTTAATAATAGTCATTTACGAGGCGCATTTTGGAGACGCATCGACTGTCGGGCGCGTACTAGGGGGGGGGGGTGGATAATGAAGCGATATCGCCCGGGCGCCGCTCCTCACGTGAACCCACTCGACGGCCGCTCGGGCTGTCAGACGAATGTGCAGAGGGCCTATTAAGTAACGGGAGCCATTTAAATCCGGGAGACAGCGCTGCGTCCCGGCTGGCCCCTGACCCGCCGCCGACACCGCACATATGGCGCGGACAATGGCGAAGGCGGAGGCGACCGCGAGCGGGCAGAGGCGGCGAAGCGGCAGGTATAACGGTCCGGGGCGCATGCTGTCTCGAAAGGCGCTTTGATCCCGCCGATCCCCAAGAGAGAGACGTCTCATTAAGGCAGAACCAAAGCCCCGGAACAAAACACGCGACAGGCTAAAGCTAAGGCTACGCTAACTGTTGCTTTTTGCCCAATTAGAAGCTTTAAAACGGTTTAGAGCCACTGATCCTGACGGGAGTGGTTGTGCATTGTAAAAGGATAATTGCTTTTTGAAATTGGTCGCGGGATCGGGGAGATAAGAGGGTAGCGGTGATTTTTAAGGTTTAAGGCATAATGGGGATTTAAAAAGTTTGTTTTTTTGAGCTGAAATAATGATTAGATGACTTCAGTTAGATAATATACAAAAACATGCTCCTCCACTGAGCCGACAATAAGACAATTTGTGACAATTTTCTACTTTCAAAGCAACAATGAAAAGTGTTTTTTTGTTCTTGTTTGGTACAATAACTCAAATCTGTTTCTTGCAATTTTTTAAGAGACAAGCATAGTTTTTAAGGACGCACACGGCTTTAAACGACACATGGTACGGCAAAATTCACTTGTTTGAGCTTTTAACCATGTGATTTTGTTGGCATACCTGGAATATTTTGTTTCATTCACATTTGTTTAATTGGATAGTCACGGATGATTGCGTCACAGGTAAATCTGGACTTTTAAACCCGTAAAAAAACCCAGCCGGACCCGTTCTGTGGTCAAACAGCGAGTGCACGCCTCTATTTGGCATTGCCGCCACGTTGCCTAAGAGCTTTGTTTATTTTTTTTTTCATTGTTCAGCAAAGGCGATGACCAAAGCATATTAAAGCCATATTAAAAGCATATTAAAAGCATATTAAAAGCCACAAGAATGCATAATATGTCCACTTTAAAGGAACCGTGTGTAGCCTGCTCTTACTGGTCCAAAAAAGGAACTACAATCACAACTGAACCTGCATTTCCAGAGTCTTAACCTGCAGAAAGTGGGCGGAAACATTTTTCACAGGCACAGTTTCCAACCCACTGGATTTAGGTGTAGAAATACAAAAAAGTGAATCAAAATCTTACATATAGGGATGCCACGATATCAAATTTTAGTGTTATGATTATTGTGACAAACAACATTCTCGTGGTCTGACATGTCACTGTTCCTCAAGCTTGTGACCGGCTTTACCAAACTGAACTTTCTGAAAGACAAAATCAAGTTAAATGTGACATAAACGCCCAGATTAAAAGAGTTATTTACGTTATCTATTTTTTGGACGATAGATTGAACTAAAAAAAGACTTAAATTTGCTTCTAAAATTGTCACGATTATGATTATTTTTGGTTCTTACGATTATATTGTGACCTGAACAATCATGATTATCGATTAAACTAACTTACATACATACGGTTCCTTTAAGCTGTTGTTATCTTTATTGAGGTCAATGTAACGGCCCTGGAATAGAATTGATGACTCTATATTGCCCCTAATGGACAAATGTGACTTAGCATGCATCTTCGTCGTAATGAATAAAACTAGATTCAATCAAACATGTATAACTCAGATTTAATGCCAAACTGTCCTTCACTTATGGTTCAAAGGCCTTTAATATTATGAGTTGCCCTAAATGAACATATTCCGTGTAAAGAATGACCAAGTCCGACCGCTCCGGCACTGACCTCCCAGTGGCTGAAGACGAGCTGCGGACTGGCCAAGCCGCTGGTCCTTTTGCGGATCTCGTCTGCGAAGCCGAAGCTCTCGGCGACGGGCAAAATGGCCTTGATGCTGAACATGTCCGTGCCCTCCTTCATCTCCTCCTGCACCACGCGGCCCTCTCGCTTCCCCAGCACGCCGTACACCTTCCCTGGGGAGAGAAAAATAAAAAATACACCGCACACAGTCAGGAGATGACGCACAGAATTAAACACATCTGTAATTAGGGATGTCACGATATCAAATGTGAAGTTACGATTATTGTGAGGAAAAAACATCACTATTTAACAATTATTCACGATTATTGAGACAAAACAACCGTGAAATCTGTCATTTTCGGTCATTCCTGTGGTCCGACATGTTTCGGCTTTACCAAACTGAACTCCCTGAAAGACAAATTAAAGGGGAAAATGGCAAAAACAGCAAGAGTTAATTTACATGTAGGTCTATTTTCTGGACTAAAAATACCTAATTCTGCTTCTAAAATATTCGTTTTTTGGCTCTACACCGTGACCTGAATAATCTCGATTAGCGATAAACCTAATAATCTTGACATCCTTATCGGTAGTAAAAAAAGTGACCGTTACAAAAATATCTGTTTGCGCATCACTGACGATAGGACTTGGACTGGATTCTTGCCTGTTTCTTTAAGTACTGAGATTGCGATTAGATTTGCAAATGAATCAGGGCAACATTTAAAAAACATCGGCATTTGAGAGAAAACGGTGAAACCTTTTCGTAACCACGCTTCCTGGCATGTTAAAGAGTCTAAAGAACAGGCTTAAAACATTCCTCTTTGTAACTGCTCAAAGCCAGGGCGGTTTATTCACCACGCCAGTCCAAGTCCTGGTTCAGCTCAGGGTTTAAGCAGTTTCCAAAGCTCTCGCGCCCTCAGGGAAAGAGGAATGCCTGGAGGATGTTTTCCTCAGAGGCGCTTTCACATCAGAAGCTCCTGGTGCGATGGAGCCCACTGAGGAAACCCCTGGAATACTTATACATAACTTTTAACAGACAAAACTTAAATATACCTGTATATATTTGGTATCGACTCCCTGACTTCGATACTGATCCGATACTCCATTTTGAGAACACAAACAAAGAGTAAAAATGACTCTTTAAACCAGTGAATATTGCCATGTGTTTTGCAGTAGTATAGTTACTGTAATGGGTTTACAACTTATGTTATTAGCATATTATTAATAACTCTTAGTCTTTTAGAGAGGTTTGATAACATGTTGAAGTAGTAGTTCAGTAGTTACGGTCAGGGATATCAGGTAGTATTGATGTCGGTATCCAGTGGTGGAAAATAACCAAGTATAAAAGTGCTGTACTCTTTTAGGTATCAGTATTTGTGGATACTATTTACGGGGCAGATATCTGTACGTTCTACTGCACTACTTTCTTTCGAAGGACTGAAAAGTGAAAAGTACTTTCTGTGGGGTTATTATTAACACGTTCATGGTGACATTCTGCATCAAAGTTTTGGGTTCAAGTCCTGACTTTGAGCAAACAAAAATAAATGTAAAAAGTCTAGAAACATTCAACAATCGCGACAATTCTTTATAAAGATCACTGCATTTTATTCTTCAATAGTTATCAGAAATCTGCCTGAGATACTTTTACTTTTTACTCTCAAAGTAACATTTGAAACCAGTACTTCAATACTAATTTTGACTTTATCTGGTGTATTTATACCTGTTGTACATATAAATGATAGTTTTACACCAATCGAGATAGAATTTGTGGAGAAAATCTGTAGAAAAATGACAGGAAGTGACATCACACCAGGGACATTCATTCTAGTTAAGGTTTATGCAGAATTTACACAAAGAAACAACTTTTTTCTACTCTAAACCTGAATTCAACAAAATAAAATGACATTAGATGAGTTTTTGCCCAGTGGTTGCTGGGTAATTTCCTTGTGTGATGTCATCAATTACAAACAGGAAGTGAAATTATAAACCTGAAAAATGTGCTATTCTGTGATCACATTTTAATAAAGTTTAGCAAAATTCAAAATATATTTATCTTAACTGCATTTTAGTTCAATGAGTCGTCCGACCTGTCAGAGGCACTTTAAGTAGATATCTCCAGTATATGTGATACTTTTACTTGCTCCTGTATCTGTACTTTTACTTCAGTACTTCTTCCACCACTATTGTCGGTATTGAAACGGAAACTTTGGCAACACTATCCTCTGGTTCCTCCAACTTTCCCTATCGGCAATATTCAATGTTTCGTTCAGCTGTAGTTTGACCTCTGACCCTGGCTCCTCCCCCTTCCCCTCACCTTCCCCCTATCCTGCACGAACCACCTTTTATCCCTTTGTCTTGTGTGGTTTCTGGCCCTACAAATGGAACTTTCTGTCGGTAACGTATGTAATTAATAACGACAACAACAGTCAATCAAATGTCGCTTAATCTTTTTTTGCAATGATATGATATTGAATGGTGTTTTTCCATTCTCGTAAAGCCTCATTAGAAGCACCTCGCCTCTCACTCAGTCGCTCTCCATCTGAATTGAAAGCCTGTTAAAAGTGTGCGGGTGCATTTCTCACACTCGAGGCGTCCGTTTCGGGGCGCGTGTTTAACGAGCTGCTGTGGCCGGTGCGAGCGCGGGACTTTGTTTGCCCACATGCTAAAAGCTAAATGCCATTTCCGGGGGACCTCCTTTTCAGCCTAATGACTTGCACAACGCCACCGTTTAGGGAGGATGCGTCGATACGGGAGCAGAAAGGGCAAAGCTCGAAACGCTCTGGAGCCGCAGCCGGTGATTCGGTGTAATAGATGCAGCAGCAGCGAGGGACGGTAAAGATTTTAACCAGCGACTATTAATTAGGCTTCGGAGCTGGACAATTCGATACAGGTTTGTAGCAAATGTCTCCAGACGAAGACGTGAAAGAACTGATTATTCATTTCAAACTTGTAGTGTTAGCCCGACCAATAGTGGACTGTGACTAAAACTAAAATCTTTGGACTTAAATATCGTTCTATCAAACACAATTTAACCCATTTAAACCAACTAACTCTTAACTGACACCAAGATATGTTTTAAGCCAGATTCCCTTCAAATCCAGGATTTTTTCATGTGTTTAGTGGCACGAAACAGGACTATAATTACAACTATATCAAGTTATAAATTCTGTATGGTTTATTCTGAACACAGAAACAAAACAAAGAAGACAATTAAGACAATAAAAAAATTGTAATAAATGAGATGCGCATAAGGCACCTTAACCTAGGACTGGGTACTGTTAACTGTTTTTTAAAAATACATGCATGTTTATTTGTAGAGCAAAGAACAACAAATAAAAAAAAAAAGCTAAATTAAATAATAAAATAAGCAAAATTTAATAATAAAACAAGATACATTGAATAATTAAATAAAAGTTAAATAAAAGTTAAATAATAAGCTAAATTTAATTATATAAAAAAGGGAAATTAAATGATAAAATAAAAATACATAAATATATTCATTAAAATGTGATCTTCAAGTGCGGACTGATTTAACGCGATATTTTCATCGCCTTGGATTAGTAATACAAAATGATCTGTAAGTAAAAAGCACAAAAGGTAAAAAAAAGGCAGATCTATTTTCACCACTATGATGTAATAATATGTGAGAGGGCGTCCCGCTAAGCAAAGATTAATGTGATTTTAATGAAACACCTGAACCTTTACGGCGGCATAGTGTACCTGACGAAACCTGTCTGTACAGAAGACACCCACAGGAGCTCACGTTCTCACAAAACGCAGGACTTTTAAACAAGTATAGATGCGCTGATGACTAAATATCAGCTAACGCATTGTTCATAAAGCTAGAAAAGTTTGTAAAAGCTAAAAATCGTTTCCCTACCAAAAATAAAAGCGATGAAATTATATTCGATGTTTGTCTGGTTATGGGCCGATAGTGAATGAATGTCAGTGTGACTATGAATGTTAAGATCCATGCAATGCCCACAAATTGAGGTAAAGTTGTCGTGAAGATCAGAACTGCGCTCGGACGATACATTTGGTTCATAATCCGGATAGAAATGACAACACACGACCATCTCTTTTGTTCATAAATGAGTGGGAGACGAGGATCTGTCGGTGATGAATGCAGATGTAAAGATGATGTCATGGTCACTGTCAGGAAACCATTTGAACCTGGTGATGTCATCCTCAGTCAGGTCACATGATCGGACATCTGACTCCAGCTCGGCTCATCTGCTCTGAACAGGAGTGTCTGGACTGTAAAGTGCTATTGATCTGCTCTGTTGTCAGCGCTACGTCCAGGGAGCTTTTTTTTTTTGGTTAACTCTATTTTTTTTTTTTTATCAAATAAGGAGGCGCCTTTCAGGGAAATGATTGCTATTTAGCGCCAAGTCGGTGTAATCCCTCATTTAGCGCCAAGCGTCAGAGGACGTCACAATGTCAAATATAAATCTTATGAGACAATATTCATATAAAAAAGAGTGCCATATTATGTGACAATTTGTTTTACCAACATGGATTATATTGTAAAACTGCACGCACCCTCCTCTGCAGAGGGGGCGCTGCAGGACACACTGCTGCTGCTACGACTTATTTGAGGCCTGATTTCGTTCACGAGTTTCGAGAAAAGTCATTACCCGCGAGACGTGAATATACAGTCAACGTCTGCGCGAGCCCCGAGTTCTCTGCACTGTTTCATGTTCACTCATTTGAAAGGCAGATTTAGCGCAAAAAGCTCGGAAACTCTGTCTCCAGAAACAGAGGCTCATTGTCCGCATTAAGTGTGTCCTGGAGCTAATAACAGGAAGCTGTTGTTATTCACCTGCTTTAAACTCTCTCACACAACACACTGCACACACACATAACACACTGAACACACTGCAACACTGCACACTCACTGCACACTCACAACACACAGCACACTGTGCACACACAACATCCACACTACACACACACAACACACTACACACACACACAACACACACTGCCACACACACAACACACTGCGCACACACACTGCACACACATAACACTGGCACACACAACATCACACACACATAAACACACCTACACACACACAACACACTGCGCAACACGCACAACACACTGCACACACACACACAAAACACCGGACACACCACACACACACATAGACACAACACACCGCACCCACAACACACCAGGGACACAACACACAGCACACACACAACACACCGGACACCAAAACACACTGCACCCACAAACACACCACCACACAACACACCGCAACCCCACAACAACACACACAACACACACCGGACACACAACACACTGCACACACATAACACACCGCACACACCAACACACCGCACCCACACAACACACACCACACACACACACATAACACACTACACACACACACACACACAACACACCGCACCCACACAAAATCAATGTCACTATACTTTGACCAGAGGTTTACAGGTCAAGTTCATTAAAAAAGACCACATTTTATTCAAATAATGAATCACTTAGAATAAACCAATGGAAATGGCAAAACTAACAATGAGTCAAATCCTCATTTAGATGTGTCGATGAGCAGAAAGGCAGTGGAAATACTTCAGATGGACTTTTCCATCTAAAAGCCTTTGGGGGCAAAAGAAAAATGAATCATGTTTTAAAGTGAATAATCGTTTGAATAATCGTGATTAAAATTATGACCAAAATAAAAGTGATTATTATATTTCCTATAAATCGAGTAGCCCTAGTACAAGTACGGCTGGACAATAATCAAAAGATCGACAGATCGAGACGGGGGGAGAGAGGTTTTTGAATGGCGAGTCCACAGTCCATCCTCAACATGTGCTCAGACTTTGGAAGAAGAAATGTGAATAAAATTTGTGTTAAAAAAGTCTGTATAGTTTATGTTCATTAAATCTTAACTAAAAGCCAAATAAAATCTAAATGAAAATCGAGATGAATCAATACGAGAAAAAAAAGTTAGGCTATAAATAATTATAGCCTAATTATAGCCCGCCAAACGCATGCACACCAATATTAACAATGTGCCTAGATCGTCTTCCCTTTCGAATGAAGTCTCACACAAGCAATTTGAACAAGGTATATTCTTAAAATAGATGTATCTGCGTATCTGTATCTGAGTTGTATTGTTCCCGGACACCGCAGCGGTTTGGAGAAGTTTCTGGGTAATAAGCCTGCGCTCTTGTCGGTCAGATACGCACAGCAGGACACCGCAGAGGAAAATGAGTTGAAACGAGGCATTATGGGTGGTTAGTAGTTTAAACGTGTGACCGGACCCCTTCATACAACATTATACAGCCATTTTTCACTGAGATCCTTTTCAACCAATGGCAAAACTGAACACATTGACCTGCACTGAAGACTGAGCTTACAAAGCAGAAGAGCTAATGCGGTGAGCTCAGAACGAGACTATAAATGTTTAAATTAATGAGATAAAAGCACTTTAGATTGAAGTCATTTCCTGATCTGTCCAATTAACAACTTTTACTCGGGCTCATACGACTGCCAGGGATTATTTCCACGGCTGTGCTCGGTGCCACGCCCTGTAGGAAATGTATAATGCACCATATAATGATTATGACATCGTAAAGGAGTCCAGAAGTCGACACGCCATGAAGTACGCCCATGCACAAGGCACTTCAACTTTTATTTTTGATTGATTGCCTTCTTTAAAAATATGTCATATATAGTATCATATACATTTACAGTCCGTTATTACATTATGAGGTGCCCGGGCAACAAAGAAAGTCACAGACAAGGAGAAGCGATAAGTGAAACGATACGTGAAAAGTGAGAAATGGGACACGAGATTGCGCTTTTCCCTTGTGTTCACATTTGGTTAACGCTGGTGAGTTACAGCTGTAGCTCCACAAAACAGTGCTACAATGAATACATACATTTATTAGGGTCTTTATTTGTACCTTTGTATCTTAAGTTCTGTAGTCGATTAATTGGACAATGTTGTCTTCGTCGACCAATTGCTTTATGAGATTCATCTTGAGTTTTGGCGGTGAATCGACTTTATTTAATCTACGGCGACACTGTTTACTGGTATACAAACGTTTTTATAGCATCTGCCATGACCCCAGGAGGCGTCGGGGGTCTGTTCATGGTTTCTGTTCTCCCAGAGCCGGGTTGTGACACGTCTCGTAAGCTCAGTATGGGTCAAATGCTTAGTCGGATCACAGAGTTTCTAGAGACTGTGCCACGAGGTGAGCGATATATTGAAATGTAGATAATATCGTGGCTGTTGTTACCAGAAAAAAAAAGCTAAATTTGAATCTCGGATTTATGTTGTTTATGGAAAAATGCTACAAAAAGAGTTGATTAACGGGAAAACGGTGATATTTCTGCACTTTTGTGAATACTTTTACCAACATTTCACATTTGTCTGACAATTACACCAAAGCAAATACGTTTAAAGACATATTTTTCTTTTTAAAATATATTCAATTGTATTTCTTATGATTTTAAAAAAATATATTATTATTATTATGTTTATTTATTTATTTTTTTCACAATGTTTTAACACATTTCTGTTGGCATTAGATATCGTTTTGAGGATACTTTTTTGTCAATATTGCCCAGCCGTAATCGTTTGCCACGCCCCCAGTCCTAAATGATCAACACTCTTACCTAAGGCCTCGTAGGCCTTCTTATGGCAGAGGTCTTGTGCAGCCGGTTACATAAGTACAATACGGGCACGGTCCAGCAGATGTTTACATACGGGCCGGATGCGTGTATTAATGGACCATGAAAATAGCCTGAAACGCTCCACTATGGAGCTTATTATGACTGGAGCCATAAACACTGCATGGGAGGGGGGGGCATCACAAAGACCAGCATGCATCTGTGTTTCACACGCCATCTGCACGGCTCCACGGAGATAGAAAAGTTAAAGCTGGAACATTCTCTGTGGAGATGGAGAAGTTTGATGTCCGTTCTGTGGAATACTGCGGGGCACAGTAATCGCTAATAAATACAAATACCAATAACGTGCTCCAGTTCCCTGCTGATGGAAGCGCACTGCGACAGAACGTGGGCGGTGACGGGACAGGACTCGAGCCTTTCCCAATTAGAAACAAAGCACGTTTCAGGTCCATTCAAAAGTCACGTTTTTTCAGGTTACGGTCGTTGAAATATCTGTTATGGTCGTGAAAATCTGCAATACCGTGAAATATCTTATACTGTACATCAGCCGGTGGTTGAATTGTGTGTTTGTTGTAATGATTTGAATATTGTGCTTTACAAACAAACATTATATACCAACAAGTAGGGATGTCACCATATCAAATTTTTAGTGTTTACGTTATTGGAGAAGATAAAAAAAAGACAAAAATAGCATGATTTAACAATTATATATAGTGTCCAAACAACAGTGAAATCCATTTCCTGTGGTCTGACATGTTACTGTTCCTCAAGTTTGGGACCAGCTTTATGAAAATATACTTTCTGAAAGACAAAATAATTTTTTGGGCTATATATTGAACCTTAATTTTGTTTTTAAAATGGTCACGGTTGTTATTTTTTGGTTCTTACAATTTTATTTTGACCTGAATAATCCCTATTATCGATTAGCCTACAAGTTCCATATTATACCAGCTGTAGCCGTCCTCAAGTGGCCGCTAACGTGTACTACTGTAACACCCGCCCCTAATGCTAAAGTGATAAACCAAGAACATTTAACACAGACACATTTTGCATTACGTTTGCAGTTTATTCCGTTTGCAGGGATTATAAATCTGTGGGTGTTACAACTAACCCAAAATATTGATATATCGTGATACTGAATTTGGTCATACAGTATCGATACTGGGCTGCTGTGTCGATATATTGCCATGATTCATTTTTGCAGAATTATTTTGTGACCGCGCTACAATTTTGTTGCTCGTTTATAGAAAGGAAACTTGTTTTGACAGTTCGGATGATTAAAATGGGTGTATTTCATTTAGAGTTTGTGGAGGTCGAAAAATTTTGAATGAACCCTGAATCAAGCGATATTATGGGGAAAAAAATATATAAGTTTCAAAATGCGGTCCTCGGTGAAAAAAGTTTGGACACTCCTGTCGTAGAATATCATGAGCAAGGTATCGATTATTGCATGTATGGCAAAATCGTGATATTACCGTATCGTGTGCCGTGTATCGCCTCGTGAGAGACCCTGTGATTCCCTGCCCTCGTCAACACTTTTTATTTAAGCGAATGATCTATAACTAACAAGGGCTACATTTTCTCATTGGGTTTTCCCTGTAGAAATAAAATAAATACATTTAAAAAGTATAAATTGAGCGGCAAACTGTTGCTCCTGACTTCTATTATATATTTGCAACATAATGAGATCATGGCGACAGGAAGGTCAGGTTTGTGGAGAGGCAAGCCCGCTGACATGTTTTAAAGGTTTTTAGTGTCACTGAAATATAATTTTAGTTTATTTTGTGGCCGAAATCTTACGCAATGGGGCTTTAATAGTGCCAAATTGTGAAGTTCCATTTAAATTTTGTTCAACTTTAATATAAGTGAATGTGGAAATCATTTGACAAAGTTATAACTATATTTTATGTTGAAAATGTGTACAAACAAAATAATAGTATGTTAAATGTTTTAGGAATAAAAACAAATGATTATGATTAAAAAAATTTCCAATTTCTTAGCACTTTTCACAACTTTCAGCGGCCGAAGCAGAGCGGCGTTAGCGGCAGCGCTAACGACAAGCCTGCGACCTGCCAACAGTTCACAGAGTTCAGTTCAAGTCAAATCTGGAGGGGTTTGGAAGTGAGAGAAGCCGTGTTTCTAGAAGTTAAATAAATAACCTGCGAGTGGTCACCCTGCTGCGAATGTTTAATTTATAAAAATAAAAACAAAGCATCTCCCGGTGTTTTGTCTCGCGCACACTGGGCACGGCTCCGCTCTAATTAAACTGTCACAATCGGCGTTATGTAATTTTCATTAGAACAACAGTATGAGGTCCGCCTTTAATCTCTGCTCCGTGGTTAGCCTTAATAAGCGCCTGACAAACTGAATTTATGAGCATTTTGTGTAACTCTATATGACCACTCTGGTGCGTTTGGGGAGCACCTTTACAGCAGATGTAATATCACAAGTGTACTTAGCTGCTGTTTGGATATTGTAAAAGAATATGGTGGTGTAAGACACGGGTAAACTGTATCCATAAACAAAGCGTACTTACATTATTGCAAAGGCTGGATTTGAGGTTTATATAAATAAAAAAGGGGAGTTATAGTAAAATATTCAATTGTCAAAAACCTCGCCAATGTTTATGCATTTCTTTTTGAAGTGGTTTTAATAATATGAGACTGACAAAGGATTTACAATATGTTAAAAAAAAAAAAAATCAATAAAGTTATGCATTTCAGTTTATTGTATGGATTGTGACGACACCGACTCTGTAACTATCTCTGGAGAGATGGTGTCTTGAAAATGATATTGTACAATAACATTCAGGACCATGTTTTAAAACAAAACCCATTTTTTATTTTATTATTAACCTTTTTTGACCGTGTTCACTGGACTGATCCAGTTGCAGTGATTTGTCAGATTCCTGTTGTGAACAGCCACATTACTGTGACCAGAGCGTTCTCACACAGGAAGTCTCTATGAGAATGGAAAAGCGCTGATTATACACTTCAACACTTACACACACAGACACTAAATGTGTAAATGAAGTGCAAGTACACATATGACGTGGTGCTTTAGTGTAACTGTGCACGCGCAGCCTCACATGTACTCACCGAGCACCTCGGCCGTGGCTGATCTCGCAGGTGTACATCGCTGCCATCAGTCTCTGCGGCTTGAGCCTGGAACGCTTGTCGACAGGCCTCTTTGGTCGCCGCATGAGCTGCCCTGACACCGGCCCGTAGCAGTCCGCCTCAGCCCTGCGTTTGGCCTGTCCCACCACAGCACTCTCCTCTGGGCCTTCACTGTCCACCAGGTGCATCGTGGACATTCTCTGGACGTCCCAGCGCTCCACCAGAGAAGCAGACGCCCATCAGCGGCTCCTCGCACATGGGGCCGGACAGCGAGGCCAGCTGGAAGCCGCTCACGATGCTGTTGTCCAGTCTCGAAGAGTGTTTTGGGTTTGTCTCCGGAGCGACTCAGGCAACTGCCACACAGACGGGCGCTGGTACGACTCCACACTGTTCAGGAGGATGTTTGGGCCGTACCTGAAGAAGGTTTGCACCAGGTGAGATGGACAGGCAATAGGAGCGCACTCACAACTATTATTTAAGTGGTTATAAGAGTAATCATTAATCATTCAGGCTTAAAAAGCTTTTATGAAGTAAATCCAGCCAAAAGGATGATTGACAGCAAATCCTATAAGAACTTAACTTTAGCTTATTGATGTGTGCCTGTTGAAATGTAATGTATCAGCAACTTTTCAGTTTAGTTTTAATCAATAGATCATGCAGTCTTTTTATTAAATCCGTCCTGGAGGAACAACAATCACATACTTTCATTCAAACAACATTCCCCAGATAGCTTACAACCGCCACGCTGTAATCCTCAAAGTAATCATTATAATATCATTTTTTAAGAGGTTTTCTGAACCATCCATCTGATATTTAAAAAGACACTATTTTAATTCTATTAAGTACGTTCACAAATGTACTGTATGTGTTTTGAGCGGGAGCCAGACATTATTTGTATCCAAGTGATATGATGATCATGTCTTCTAAAGTATAAAAACAATACATACATAAAACTGTTCTTTTTACAGCCGTGAACAACAAATTGGACAAACGCAAAATTGAACCTTAAAAATGGTTGCATAATTGCTCTAAAAGCAAAAAAAAAAGTACTAAACTGCTCATATGAAATGATTTATAACATGCATTAAAGGCAGGTTTGTATATTTGTGTTGCATGAGTTAGAGCTGTGGTTTGGACAGACGTGACCTTTTCTTATTATCTTGTAAACAAATGTACTGAACGGAGAAAAGGTCGTCCTAAATCTGGATACAGCCTTGCACATTTCTGCGTCGATAGAAAATATGCTTCTGTGTGTTTCTGTGTGGTTGAAGGAAACGGGAAGGATCGATAACACAGGAAGTGGAACAAACGTTTTGAAGTTGAAATCCCACTCTTCCTTCAAACGAATTGAGTAGTTTTGCCCTCGCACAGACAAACCTTGGACCCGTTTGAGGTTTGCTTGTTGGCAGATAACTGTTCTTATTATTTGTGAAGATTGTTGTTGTAACACGGTGAGTTCCAGGCCCAAGTGACAAATATAAATGATCAGGTTCAATTTATAACATGTCCTTTTGGATTTTTAAACATGAAAATACAATGTCAATTGTGCTGAAACTAAGTCTTTTTGTAGTCGACGGTCAGAGATGAATATTTCAATTTCGATTAAAATTGTTTATTGGGACTTTTTAAATACATTATAATCCAAAAGAAGGTTGAAATATAGTGACTGAAGTCTTCTACGTGGAAAGAGAATATTTAGAAGTATGTGATGTGTGTTATTGATGAAAAGCAGATTTTTTTTTTTTTACATTTTGATATAATAACGCTGCAGTGTTTGTTATAAAAGACCTTTTGACATGTTTGAATACGAATGTAGTTATTCTTTATCGTCGACTAATCACGATTAGTTGATTAAATAATTTCAGCCCAACATGAAATCAATAATTTCCCCGAAAAGCCACCAAAATTAAAGCCACTTAAGACTCCGTTAGTGTTTCTTTTTGCCGATAACAGTGTGAATGTGCCAACCGGCCCGAGCTCTAACCTGCGCGGTCCAAACGCCCAGATGTGCTCCACGGCGTTCCTCCACCTGTGGCCCTGCAGCAGAGCCTCCAGCTGCTCCTTCAGCACCGAGATCTCCTCCAGCGTCCGCGGGCTCACCTCCAGCACGCGGCCCTCCCTCAGAGACGAGTTGACCTGCTCCAGGGTCCGGACCAGCTCTGCACTGCTCTCCAACAGACTGGTCACCTCTGCGGGACAAACCACATTCAAACGGCTTCTTTATTTCCCCATGTATTAAGGGGAGTATAAGTACAACCAGGGTTAGGGGCCGGTCTCAACAAGGGCGGCAGAGTAGAGAAGAAACATTAAAAACAAAAGCACCCAAAGCAGAATAAAGAAGAACAAACAAGGTTTGGTACATAAAAACAATCTAAAAAGGTTAAAGTTTGAACCATGGCCTTAGCAAGTCGGTCTGTGTATGTATGTACGTATGTATGTACGTAAGTACTGTACGTATGTACGCAAGTACTGTACGTATGTACGCAAGTACTGTACGTATGTACGTAAGTACTGTATGTATGTATGCATGTATGTATGTACGTAAGTATTGTATGTATGTACGTAAGTACTGTATGTATGTAAGTATGTATGTATGTACGTAAGTACTGTATGTATGTACGTAAGTGCTGTATGTATGTATGTACGTACGTATGTACTGTATGTATGTATGTATGTATGTATGTACGTAAGTACTGTATGCATGTACTGTAAGTACTGTATGTACGTATGTACTGTATCATGTACGTATGTATGTACTGTACGTATGTACTGTATATACTTATGTATGTACGTATGTACTGTATGTACTGTATGTTCGTACGTATGTATATATGTATGTACTGTATGTACGTATCTATGCATCTACTGTATGTATCTATGTATCTACAGTATGTATCAACAGGGGCTTGCAAAAGTATCTGTACGGCTGAAGTTTTCCACAGTTTGTGACGACCACAGACTAAAATAAACTTGTATTGGCATTTTTTGTGAAAGAGCAACTCAAAGTGGCGCACAGTTGTGAAGTGAAAGGAGATTTATACATGATATACAGATTTATAAAAATATATACAAAAAACTGAAAAGTGTAGGGTGCAAAAGTATTCAGGCCCTTTTCCCTGAGTGCAACCAACTGCTGTCAGAAGTTTCCTGATGATTGATGAAATACTGAATGTTGACCTAATGATTCAATAGTCCATCGGTGTGTAATCTAATCTCAGTGTAAATGTTCTGTGAAGGCCACAGATTCATGCATCATGCAGTCTGAGGAACACACCAGACAGGTCAGGGACAAAGTTATGGAGCAGTTGAAAGCGGGGTTAGGTTTTAAAAAGATTTTAAAAGTGTCGAACATCTCACGGAGCACTGTTCAATGGAAATGGAAAGAGCATGGCACAACTACAAATTTACCAAGACATGGCCGTCCACCAAAATGTACATCTGAACAAGCCGAGCGGCCCATGGTAACTCTGGAGGAGCTGCAGATCCACAGCTCAGGTGGGCAGGACATTTTAAAAGAACAAGGATTTGCAGTGTATGAAAAGGTCCTGGTCTCACCGTGCGGCAGGGGGACGGCGCGGATGCTGACCGTGGCCAGTTTGTTTGGAGTGGTGAGAGTGACCAGACCACTGGAGTCCACCTGGAGAGTGTCCGAGGAGCGGCCGTGAGGCGAGTCCTCCTTCACCTGTGAGAGGAGAAACACTGGGTCACACTGGGAAGCAACGTTTGATCAAGTTCAGTCCATTTCGAAGGCAATCATTGGTTAAACCAGGGCTATTCAACATAAGGCTCGGGGGCCAAATCAGGCCCTCCAACCGATTTAATCTGGCCCACAACCCATCTTCCAAATAATTCTCAGTCAGACCTGGTTTAGTCTTGGGTTCAGACCGGTTTTGATTCTGGGTTAGTCCTGGGTCAGACCTGGTTGGTAATAGTCTAGTCCTAGTTTAATTCTGGTTCAGTACTGGATGTTTATCTCTCACAAAAATCGAATCAATCAACAGTTATTTTATTGTATCAACTCAATGTACGGAGACAGTGTTGGGGATATTGTGTGCGACTCAAAATGTGACAGTGGAATGTTGTGCAGCTCCGGCCCAGAGGCCTTGGCCCACCGGAAAATCTGGCCCTCCAGAAAGTTAAATTGAATAGCCCTGGTTAAACGGTTCCGAGTTTGAAAATGTGCTTTTCAATAACCCAACATAATCAAACAAAGCTGTTTGTTTCCTTCTAAAGTTCAATAATGCATAAGTAAAATTAATTATGACAGCAGTGTATTGTATTGCATTTTGTTGATGAATCCTTTAGAATCTCATCGTCAGCGAATTTGCTTTGGCGATGTAATCAAACATAAAACAATGAATAATAATTGTCATCAGTTGTAGTCATCTGGAGTCCAGATGACTACAACTGAATCTTTTTCTACAATAGAACACTCCTGGACGAAAGAGGGATTACACCGAAATGAATAATACTTGTAAAACATAAATTGTGATAAAGTAAAAGCAAGCAGAAAATAGATGTATTAGACATTGTTTCACCATAAATCTGCTATTTTGCCTTTAAATAATTTGACAGATATTTTGTTTTACCATTTTAATTTCAGGATTTCAACAATAAATTATCTCTTCATCCACATATTCCTGATTTAACATCCTTGTAATTTTACCGAGCTAAAAAGGAAACAAAAAGAAGCAAGAATACAGTATATATTTGCACATTGTGTCGTGAATCTCATCGTTATCAGGACAAAATAATACGAAGAATCATTATTACAAGAACAAAAGACAGAAAGAACATCAAAAGCCCTGAACAAAACAACTGTGTCTATAAAACTTAAAGTGCCCCCTACAGGTGTTGGACGAGTCATTGAACTAAAATGCAGTTAAGATAAATATATTTAGAATTTTGCTAAAATTTTTTAAAATGTTATCCCAGAATAGCAAATTTTTCAGGTTTATAATTTCACTTCCTGTTTGTAATTGATGACATCACACTGAGAAATTACCCAGCAAACAATGAAAAAAAAAAAACCTCATCTAATGTCACAATTATTTTTATTTGACAAATGAAAATATATGAGAGCGACTTTATTTTGTTGAATTATGTTTAGAGAGTCCCTGGTGTGATGTCACTTCCTGACATTTTCTACAGATTTTTCAACGTTTTTCTCCACAAATACCTTCTCGATTGGTGTAACACTATAATCTATATGTACAACAGGTATAAATACACCAAATAAAGTCAAAATTAGAAAATCATAAAAACCTGTCAGAGGCACTTTAATGTCGGACATAACTTTGAATTTCAAGTCAACTTTTACCAACTTTTATCACCGACCTGGTGAATAATGGCCACTTTCTGCTGCCGGCCGAGATCCTCGTTGACCATGTCCACTTTGGGAGGACGGACTACGGTTTCTCTGAACGGGATGATGGGCTTGGAGGCGCTGATTTCTATTTTAGCAAATCTGAAAAAACAACAGCAGCAAAATAAAAAACAGCAACGTTACTTGACAATTGAATATTCCAATTTGAAAATTTTTTTGTATTAATGAGGAAAACCGCAGGAAGTGATATTAAAATCTGTCAGAAGTAAGAATTTCACCTAATACAACTCGACTAACAAAGGCTCCACATGTTTTGAATAAGCGTTTTTTTTTTTTTTTTTTTAATTAGTGTAGATTTGTAACAAAACTTTATGGGCTTTGGTTTGAGAATGGGCAAATGTAAAACACAACAGTATTTTGTCTTACGTCGTCATATTTCCATAAATAAAAATGGAAATATTGCGCACAAAGACCCGTTTATGGCACACAAAGCTGTCTGAATTGGAAAGGACAATTATACGGAGATCGACGCAGCCTGAACGTTACTTTATCAGAGAGATCAAAATTCCAGAGTGGAGGCAAAATTAGGTAAACCATTAAACACTGTCAATGTTTAAACATATCTAAATACTAATGATTTTAAGTCTTTCCATTAAAGAATAAGGAATAATTGTAACTTTTCAGGTTAGCAATTTCAGTTTGTTGGATTTTCTAGCATGAAAAAAATACTTTAATGCTGGGATCCCCAACCACCGGCCCGGGGGTCCAAAACCGGGCCGTGGGCCATCTGCTTCAGGTCCCCAGAGGCAAATGTAACCAATGTTTTACTATCTATTATTATTACTTTTCTTTTATAGTCTGTTGCTATGTCCCTATTTTCTATATGTGTTTTACCATTGAAAATATGAGTGAGTAAGTAAATGAATCTAATAAACAGCAAACAAAAGGAATACGTTATTTTAAAAGTTATAGAAGGGTTTGTACACATTTTACGCTGTCGTTACTGGCTCTGCCCCCTTCAACAGGCCCCTGAAAAGAAATCTCATGATTGTACCGGTCCTTGCAAGGAAAAAGGTTGGGGGCCGCTGCTTTAATGAGCCAGAAAGCATTTTGGTTCGGCTGCTGCTGTTGTTAAGCATCATACAAATAAAGTTTGATTGAATGACTAATTATTTTCTGGCCTCAAATATGTGTCTGAGGGTCACAAAAAGATAATTTGTGGTAAAGTATGCATCATATCTGTGGATAAAATGCAAATAAATATAGATATTGTGATCAAACACACCTGGAACACGTTCATTACATTATATTCGAGTAGTAGTAGTAGTAGTAGTAGTAGTAGTAGCAGTAGAAGTAAAAACACAATGGGGATGTTTTTTGAACATTACACAGTCTTGGATGACATTCGAAACTGTGCTTTCTCCTTTGAAAGACCCTGAGCTACAAACAGCTTAATATTATGGAGGTCAAAATCATAATTAACTTTGAAGCAGTGCAATTGCTAATTAGGTAGAACAAGCACTGTTTATGGAAAATATGTGTATGAGATATTTCTGGTTGGATCAGGAAACAGGCAGCAGGAAGCAGGTCGGTCAATATACAGGGCACACTTATTTGAAATGAATTTTTAATACATTTTTTAAACAAATAAAGGTGTAAAGATGGTGACTGGAGCATCTAGATAGACAATATTTACAAATCAAGTGTATTCATTATTAAAATCTGAAATAGTTTATTCTGTTTTGCCATTTTTATTCAATAATGTAGCTGTATTTGTTATAAAAAGTCTTTTGACGTGAGTTTTAGAGTCTGTACAGTCCAAAGAATAATAATTATTGTGATAATTGTTTTGTGTTGGAGATTTCTTTTGTTGTTGTGTGATAATGGCTGTAAGTAATTTTGCCCTTGCTTTTATTCATTTTATTTATTAATTTCCACTTTATCTTGGTAAAATTGCACAAGGTGTTGTTTACAAGTAAGAAAATGGCTCATTATTTAAACCCTGAAATGAAAATGACATTTGGGGAAGGACGGTAAAAAGAAAATCCAACAAAAATCCTTAAATAAAAGGTAGTTTGACCACAAAGAAATTATTTTAAACAGAGATTTATCATAATAAAATAAAATATATAACAAGAAACAGTGATTCTCTAAAAGGCTGGGTATAAGTAACTCCACACTTTGCAAAGGCATCAGTCATTTGTGCAGATTGTTCTGGCTCTAAATAGTTCTAGCAGCTTCAGAAACGGCTCGAAAATGGTTGGATGAGTTCTGTGTGCGATAGTGTAAATTTATCATGAACAATAGCAGCGAGTGGGAGGATGAGGACGAGTGGGAGGACGAGGCGAGGACGAGGCCTAGGCGAGACAGCCAAGCCCAGTCTGGCACCAGTCGTTCACTCCTCACTGAGCACTGACACCATCGCAGAGAGGTAAATGTAAGAGAAAAGCACTTATAGAGGAGAGAAGGAGCTGAAATCAGGTCAGAGGGACAGGGAGAGGAAGAGAGGGGAAGGGAGAGGGAAGAGAGAGGAGGGGAAGGCAGGGGAAGAGAGGATGGGAGGGGAAGAGAGGGGAAGAGAGAGGAAGGAGGGAGGAAGAGAGGGGAAGGGGAGAGGGAAGAGAGGGAGGAGGATAAGAGAGAGAGGCAGGGGAAGAGAGGATGGAAGAGAGGGAAGAGAGGAGAAGGAGAGGAAGAGAGGGGAAGGAGAGAGGGAAGGAGAGAGAGAGGAGGGGAAGGAGGGGAAAGAGAGAGGAGGAGGGGAAGAGAGCGGGAAGAGAGTAGGAGGAAGAGAGGAGGGAAGGGAGAGGGAGAGAGTAGGAAGGGGAAGGCAGGCGAAGAGAGGATGGGAGGGGAAGAGAGAGGGGGAGAGGAAGAGAGAGGAAGGGAGAGGGAAGAGAGGGGAGGGGAAGGAACAGGGAAGAAGGATGGAGGGAAGAGAGAGGAAGGGAAGAGGAGAGAGAGAAGGGAGCGGAAAGCAGGAAAGAGAAAGAGAGGGAAGAGGGGAAGGGAGTGGAAGAGAGAGAGAGAGAGGAGAGGAAGAGCAGCGAAAGGGAGGGAAGAGAGAGGAGACAGGGATTGGAGAGGGAACGGGGAGGAGGGAAGGGGAGGGGAAGAGAGAGAATTGGGAGGAGAAGGGGAGAGGATGGGAGAGGAAGAGAGGGGAAGGGAGAGGAAGGAGAGGAAGGGAAGGAAGGGAAGTGGAAGAGGAGAGTAGAGAGGAAGAGAGAGAAAAGGGAGGGGAAGGGAGAGAAGAGAGAGGGAGGAAAGAAAGCGGGGAGGAGGAGGGGAGGGAGGGAAGAGAGAATGGGAGGAGAAGAGAGGAGAAGAGAGGATGGAAAGAGAGAGATAGGGAGAGGATGGGAGAGGTAAGAGCAGGGAGAGGGAAGAGCGGAAGACGAGAGGAATGAGAGGAAGGGAGAAAAAGGGGAAGAGAGGGGAAGAGAGTTGAAGAGAGAGGGAGAAGAGGAAGAGAGAGAGGAAGGAAGAGAGAGAGAGAGGGGAAGGGAGAAGAGAGAGGAAGGAGAGGACAGAGGAGGCAGAGAGGAAGAGAGAGGAGGAAGGAGAAGAAGAGAGTGGCCAACTGTGATGCCAAAGCGTCAACAAGAATTGAAGTGCAGTGTCTTCAAAATGACAGAATTGGTGGCAAAATGAAGTAAACCACAAAACATTGTCAACAATGAAATAAAATCAGATATAAATACTAATGATTTTTAACTAAGTCTTTCTATCAAAGAATAAGAAGATTTAAGTTTTAATACTTCCTATTAATCAAGGAAATCTTTTTAGAGCTTTTGTAAAATACATCCTTTTACTTTAAAACAATGTATAGCGGAACACAAACTCCACGCGATGGAACAAGAGATGGATACCTCTGGACAATGCAAAGAAATGGCTGTCGAAGAGAATGACGCAACAGTCAAGGACTGGCTCAGAATAACAAGATTTATAAAACGGAATAAAATACACAATTAACAATTACTATTCTCTCTCTGTCGTGTTCTCGGTTTGTATTTGTTCTTTTTCAAAAACTTAAATTAATGAAAATAAAAATCCATATAGAAGTTAATTCTGTACCAGAAATTGTGCATTTAATATAGAGATAATACTACTAATAATAAGTAATGCAGTGGTCTCCACACATACTTTGGGGTTAGAGAACATTCCAGCTCATTTATCATGCGCTCAATTTTACAAAGGCAACACTTTAAAATCAAATTCATAAAGCATCGGAAGAATAATTGTCAGTTTCTGAAATATTTCATTCTTGTGCAGTGAATCTTCAATCAGTGCACTGCAACAATCTGTGTAAGGTTTTTTTCTTTTCCATTTTGAATCCAAAGCCGAAAAACAGAAAATGTTTTTTTTATTCTGATTTGCAATAAAATAAATAAATAAAATAAAATAAAATAAAATAAATAAAATAAAATAAATAAAATAAATAAAATAAATAAAATAAATAATAAATAAAATAAAATAAAATATAAAATAAAATAAAATAAAATAAATAAATAAATATTATATAATAAAAAAAAAAATGGCTAAAATGGGATTCACACTTCTCCATTATTCTAATTATTAGTTTTATTTTATTTGTTAAGGCTTTATTGTAATGCCGACCAGCACATCCAAATCTGTCTAATCAGAGTAAACGAGGCAGAAGAGCAGCGCCTGAAGACGCGCTCTCGTCACCGCAGTTACACAACAGAGAGCTTAGTCCTGCAGCTGAAGCGCTGGCCTGACTGAGCACTGCTTCATCTGCCTCACATTAGCGCCAGTCGCTCGCCCTGACCCATCTGCCCTGGCGGCTCAGCGTCCTGTTAACTCCGGGGTCAGTGGGTCATTCCTGAAAACAGTGCTGGTCTGGAGAAGTGTGTGCAGAGGTTAAACTAGGGCTGAATATGGCACAAGCGCTGTTATGGCAACATGGGCTTATGCAAAACCCCATACATAACTACATAGGCTGTTTGTGGGTAAAAACAGGTTGATGTCACCTGTAGGATTCACGTAACTGTTCTATTTAATATACATGTGTCCAAACGGGAAACTTACTTAAAGTAGGGATGTCAAGACTTAGGTTAATCAATAATCATGATTATTTAGGTCACAATATAATCGTAAAGACAAAAAAATTATATATAATCGCGACATTTTTAGAAGATTTCTTTAATTTTTCAAATTTCAATTATAGAATTATAGAAAAGTGACAATTTTCGAAATAAATTAGGTATTTTTAGTTCAATTAAAAGAAATGTAAGGATTTTAGAAGCAAAATTAAGTCCTTTCTGCTCAGACTTTCCTCCATCTTGCCGTTGATGTGAAATTAATCATTCGGAAAGTTTGATTTCATAACGCGGGCCACACTTTGAGGAGCGCTGACGTGTTACGAAAACAAGAAGGGAAGAAAATGCAGGATGTTGTTGTCGTTTTGGTCGTGATGTAAATAATCGATGCAAACCGTTCAATCGCGATGTTTATTCTCACAATAATTGCAACGCTAAAATTTGAAATCGTGACATCCCTAGTGAGTGGGCTGTCACTAATGATTATTCAGTCAACTAAATAAATGAAATACATTTTATTGATTAGTCGAACAGTCAAACGATTATTCATATTGTAAATTGAGATTTCTTGAAATAGGCAAGTTAAGTTTATTTGTAGAGCACAATTCATACGCAAGGCAATTTAAAGTGCTTCACACAACAAGGACAAATGTGTGTGTACTTTAACAGGAAAAAATACTTTAAAATCACAAAACCGATAAAGACATAACAGAATGAAAATAAAATAGTTTTTGTTTTTGTCAGAGCAGAACCTGTCTCACATCTTAAAGACGACTGCTCCCGATTGTAGCAGCGTAAAACTGAAACAAATATATTATCAACTGAATAAAGGTAGAAATATGGTGACGGACGGCTTTTAGATAGAGAATATTTACACAATAATCTGTCTGTTTTTGCTAGATAAAGGTCTTTTTTTAAGTATGTGTGTTCGAGTCTGCAGATACCGATTATCAAAATACAATTATGACAATATATATGGTACATTTATAGAGTGGACGAGTCACAATTAGCTGATTAATTGTTACAAGATCTAATCACACCCCATTAAAACAAAGCTCTACAGGCACATGCAATGCTAGAACACTGTCTGAAATCCAGCTAACAAACCTGCCATAGATTTTCACTGTTAAAATCAAATGATCAAAAAACGAAGAGTCACATTTTTAGTAAAGATTTGCTCAAAGTAGTTCCAAAGTAGCAGAAGTAAACTATTTATAAGCCGTAAAAAGCACCAGTCAAGGTTTTTACAAGCATTTATCACTTGGTTATTTAAAACTGTTTGATAAGCGGTTTTATAAGCAGTTTATTACTGCTCTAACAAACATTTTGTACAGGGTTTAATAACTGTTGGAATAAATGTACATACTTTATCTCACTCATTCATTGTGTGGGTTAATACATTTCACCATGTTCCCTTTAATCATGTGCTCATGAGACTTTTGCAGAGAGCGTGCGACAAAGCAGAGTTGAAGCGAAAACCGGAGAACCAGCGATACAGAAGGCCACGAACTACTGATTACTGAAACGACTGATTCATGTATCTGTATTTTCCACTGTTGCCGTGTGCTCCCTCCCTTTAGAGCAGAGGTCGGGAACCTATGGCTCTTCCGGTGACGGCATATGGCTCCTAGACAATTTGAGTTGGGGAAAAATAAATAAAATCATTTTGGAACTGATTTGAACATTTTTGTGATATTGCTTGTATATACTGTGTCATTTTAAGTAAACAGAAACTGGTTTGAAGATACATATCACGGGTCACGGGACCTGGTCATTGTAAAGGTGAGGAAGTCAATTTCATCAGATAGCTAGTTTATCCGCTTCAAGCCATGTAACAGAAAAGATGGCGAAAAGAAAAAAGGACAATGATTACGTGCATTCCAGGTGCGTGGACAGAAGAATTTGCATTTGTGGAGAGAGCGGCATCTGCAGGCATGTCTCATATGCAATGGTCAAATATAAAACGGCACTTCGATACGCACCATGCTTTCATTTGCATCGAACTATCCAGCGGGGACAGCAGGAAAAGGCACGCGAACAGCTACGGCGGAGAGTGCCAGACGAGTCAGCAGCGATTACGTGTGATGGAACGAGGCAATGTGACGGGAAATCCGCGTAGTTTGCCCATGCGCGGACCAAAAGTCGCATTAAATGTAAGACATATTAAATTTATTATTCGTTAAAATACATATAATTGGCTCTCAATGAATATATTTGAAATATTTGGCTTTTGATGGCTCTCCCAGTCAAAAAGGTTCCCGACCCCTGTTCAGAGGCAACAGTGGGGGTGTAGCTAGGGCATTCCTAATTTTTAATAAGAGCGAGCGGTAGAGACTTCATGGCGCACGGAGCAGGGCTGTGCTCCTCGTTTGTTCTGGAGCTTCCTCTGTCTTCCGCCCTCCTCATGGAAAATTGATTAAATCTCTTGTTCTTTCTTATCTTCTAATTTTTTGTTTATTTATGGCTTATTAATCGTTTAATAAGGTATTATATAAACCATCAACAAATGAATAAAAATGCCTTTTAAGTGCATTAAACAATTAACGGAGCGTACTAATGCCTATATACATAGTTTACTTACCTTATTTTAATGTTTGTGTGTTGTTTAAGTTATTATTTACTCTATAAAGTTTTGTTTTGGAAAACGTTTGAAGCAAAAAAAACAACCTGATGAATCCAAACAGTGTAAAATGAACAACATCAAAGGCTGTTAATGTGTTAGTGCATGTTTTTTCCTTAGACTTAACCTGGAGCGTCTTTCAGGCCGCTCTGACCCAAAGGCGGAGGATGTGTTTTCTGATCTAATCCAGTTATAATATGGGACGGAGAGCAGGAGAAGCAGACAGTCTGACACGCCATCTATCTCTCCCACAAATCAATTAGCTCCGCGCTAAGCTTCAGCCGAGACGCGCTCCGAGCAGACACAAAGAGGGAGAGAGAGCGAGATCCAGGTGAGAGCAAAGACGTACTCGAGACTCTGTAAATACAACACCCACACAAGAAGTCAACTCCCCGACAACTCCTTCCTCTCACCAGAAACAAAGACGAAGAAGAAGAAAAGCTTTCAAGATGTTGCTGGTAAAAACATGCAATGATTTTAATATGGCGCTTTTGAGTAGCTGAAGGCCAAACGCCCATTTACACTTGCAAAGAACAGATATATGGTAAGTACAAGCTGCAACAAAACCCTAATGAAATCTATATCATCACAAATATCATCTACAAGAAAACAATTTGATTTGTTTTGGAGCCAGAAGTGGTTATGATCACAAACTGAACATGAAGGTTTTGCTGTTATAAGTTGGGACACGCGGGAAGTAAGAGTCCAAACGTTACGATTATTATGGACTTAATAACTAAATATTCATACAGTTGGTACGTGACAAGAAAATAAATCAATAATTAGATCATGTTTTTGGTGTGTGTTTAAAGGCACACAAGCACAGAGCGTCAGGTAATGAATTGGTCGTTTGGATATTTGGAAGACAAAGTACAATACATTAAAGAAAACAACACAAAAATAAAACATGTTTCAATATTTAACGGTTTCTCTTGAATTGCTTTCTCTTTACCACATTAGTTTGCTCCCTTTTTTAAAATTTGCATTAAGTTCCCTCTGATCAGAATAATTCAGATTACTCACATCAGATTTCAATAGTTTGATAACTCCTTTTTTTTTTCTTGCAGAAGCAGCAGTTTTAAAACAATGCCATGACGGAGCATTACAATTTGGTCATAAAAGGTGGGAGAAAGTACTAAAGGTTCAATGTGTCATTATTTTGAGTAAAAGTATTGCGACTTTAGCTTGAAATGTGATATTTTGTGTGGAATTATTGCCTGTAATTATTGAAATAAGCGCATAATATTAAAAGAAGACACGCTCAATCTTCCTGGAATAAACCGAAGGGCACGAGGAGGAGGAGGAGGAGGAGGAGGAGGCAGCGATTCCCTCATAACATATTCATAGCGCGTGATGATTGTGGACGAGCCGCGCGCCTAAAACGACAGAGTTCTAACGGACGAAGCCAATTATCAATCAGGAGATCTTAACATGATCTCTGGCTTCCGGTTCGCTCGAGCGTCGCCGCCGCAGCGAGGCCAGCTCCAGACGGGAACTGGTTAATGGATCATCTGCTACTGTGATGTCACCCTGACCTCGTTCTGGGTGCAACGGGGTCAAGCGGCGGGCGGCTTAGGCGGCGGTCAAGCTTTTCTGCGTTTGTGACAGCAACGCACAAAGTTACAGATTATTATTCCGATTGTTTCGATTGCACATTGCCATTTTTAACCAAGTAAATGTTGAAATATGCTGAATTAAGGCTTCTACGTAGAGAATACTTATGAATAAAGTCTATTAGTGATGAAAATCTGAAGTTTTGTATGATTTTATGCCATTTTATTCAACAACGCAGCAGTGTCTGTTATAAAAAGGTCATTTAATTAGTGTTTAAGAGTCTGTAATGTATAACGATGAAGACAAATTATCAAACTGTGACTATGAACATTTTTTATAGTCGACTTGGCCTCGGTCTCCATGGAGATTTATACGTTGTTTTTTTTTTTTTAATTCTACGGTGGAAAATTCCATGCAAAGCAATAAGGTCTCTTGGTGGCGGACCCTCTGCCAGAAAACGTTTAATTTAGGCTAATTTATCTTCTTTTCAGTGGCTCCGTACAAAAAACAATGCCAGAAAAGGATTAACTTATATTTTGAAACTATATATAATATTGAAAGATGAAAGACCGACTAAGAAGTGTTTGTGTGGCCCCTATTGTGGTCCGAGTACTGCCGTTTGGGAATCCCTGTCCTCCATAGCGCTCCATAGTCACTTGAAGTCTTGGAGAGCAAAAATATTAAAATGTGCTACGTAAAACAGCCTATAAACTGCGATTTCCATTTTAGAGGTCACTTAGACAAAGCACTCGTCTCTAATTAAATTTTCCGAACACATACTTCTTCAATGAGTGTAATTTGAAATGTCACATTTGCATACAGTACATTGTTGGAGAGGCTGTTGCTTTAAATACTTGTGCCTATAATCAGAAAAGTCTATAATTATCGCTGGAGGTCACTTCGACATTGCAGCGCTGACTTTTAAGCTAGATTTAATTCTCCAAAATGTACTTTGACGATCGGACGGTTTGAGAAGTCAAATATCGGCCGGAGTGTTTTCTTTGTGTTGCATCACCACAGCTTTATATATAATTACTGCTTATGTCATCTCACCTTATCATTACTTTACCCCGTGTAAATACCCCTTAGAAACTAGTTCTGACATTTATTTCAAAAGAATTGTTCCGCACGACTACGCACGGGTTTCAGAATGATGAGAAATTAGCGCCGTGTTATTAGAACTTGTCATAGCGATTAACAATTTTCAAACTAAATATTGTGTCTCGTGAATGGGGGGAAAAAGTCGTGCACAAAACAGAAGAGTGAAACGCACGAATGATGACAAAACTCTACTCTTCCCACAGAGGCAAAAAGAACCGTCTTTCTGTTCGTTAAAAATACCGAATGGAGATCTTACGACCTTGATTAGCAAACGACGGGCTAACGACGCCACTATTGACTCAATGCAAATGTGAATCTTATCGCTTAGCTTCAGGTGAAATATGGTCGAGTGGTTAGAGCGGCAGCACACACGCCAGGTTCGAATCCCGGCTCCGACAGTTTGCTGCATGTCCTCCCTTCTCTCTCATCCCCATTTCATACTAAACTACCGTGTACGGGTCAAAGAAGAAAGAAATATGGGGAAGTTAAAGTTGTTTGGCATTAATGATATGCAACACAATGTCTAAAACACTTAAAACCAAAGTGTATTTTAATAATGGGAGTAACTAATGCTGATGGCTAGAACTCTCGCCTTGCAGCCAGAAGGTTTCGGGTTCTGCTGACTTTCTCCCAGTGTCTGGACACTCCGGTTTCGCCCATTTAAATGCCAGTTTTTCATGTCATAAATGTAGTCGAATCTGTTTTTCCCCAGCACAGATATATATATTTTTTTCATGTGCGCCGTTAGCATGCTAGCTGTTGTTAGCTTTACCGTGACAACAAAACTCATTATGGTCTTTGAAAGTTGTGGGGAAAAAACTCTTAATTAGGATGCTCAGAATGCATTAGGAAAGTAGCACTACATGTGGACAGCTACAAAGAGTTTAGAATGAATTAGTTCTGTTTTATCAGACATTTTTTTAAAGTTAGGTACAGCACCTTTAACCCAAAATATCTTCCCTACGGGGACAATAAAGTGTGCCGTAACACTGTTTTTTGCCACATCTTGCCTTGAAATTATGTCTGTTTTTGTCGTGGTCACGCATGAGGTGTGTGTGTGTATCTGGACGACATTTTGAGATGTTTCAATCATTTATAAAAAGTCTGATTTTGTGAATCTTTTTATAACTCTTAGATCCAAAAGGGCTCAAGGGTCAAATAAATAGCATAACATCAAAACTTCACTTGCTAAGACTTTTTGATATACCGTAGATTATTAAAGCTGCACAGGAAAAATATACAATCTTAAAAAAGGCAATCAATTTGACAAAAATATCAAATTAATTAATCAAATTAAATATAAAATGAATTAATTCTTGCTTTTGTTGTATATTTTGACTTTCCTAAAATAAGATTTGCTATACAACAAGTATGTAAATTTTTTTCTCATTTCAAGTGAGAAAATGTTTGATATTTTATTCTTGTTCCATAGGTCAAAATATACCCAAAACAGGATAAAAACTACTTATTTGAAGCACATTTTTAACGTATTATGTTATTTTGGATGGTATTTTTTCTAACGTGAGACGTCTGCAGGTCAAGATAACGCCACAATTGTATATATTATGTTACCATGGCGTTGAAAAGACCACCTTCAGCGCTTTCATTTGACATTCTTAAAAGAGAAAGTGTTTTAGATGCGTCGGCGAGCGCTGACCTACTGAGCCACTTTCTCCTCTTGAATATTGATGGCGAGATCTGCGTTTATGGAGGAGGTGTGTGGAGGAGGTCTGTCTGGCCCTCACAGATGACTTCATATCAGTCTGACCTGGTTCAGCTCCTCTGCATCTGCTTTCTCTCCATTTCCTCCCCTCTCCCTCCTCTTCTTACTCATTTCTCCCTTTCGCTCCTCTTCTATATTTCTTTATTCTTTTCTCCTCCCCTTTCTCTGCGCCCGCCTCCTTTTCTCCTTTAAAATCTGCTTGTAATTGTCTTGATTATAACCTGAGCTTGTTCCGTCAGCTCTTCTTCAACTCCCGTTCTCCTCATCACCTCTTGGCCCTCTCCTCCTCCTTTCTCTTCCTCCTCTCTGCACTCTTTCCATCCTAATTCCATCCTTTTCTTTCTATTCCTACCTTTTCCTTTTCTGAAATGTATTCTCTTCATCTTGATCAAAAACTGATGAAACAGACCTTGCCCCTCCCATCGTTTTTCATCTGTCTCTCCCCTGCCTTCCTCCTCCTCCTCCTCCTCTAAAATGTGTGTTTTTCTTCCTCTTGATTCAAACCTGATGAAACACGCTCTCTCGTCCGCCGCTCGACGCCTCGGTGAACACAGAAACATGGCTTTTAGTAATTAGAAAGTTCAGCAGAAAACCGTCCCACCGAGGAAGTGCTGAGTCCAGGATCTGAACTGAACCGGGCACAACTCTGAACACAGAGGGGTCTTCTGACAACAGGGCGGAAACTAACCCGTATTTATAAAGTATTATAAGTAGAAGCAGTGGTAGTACTGTAGTAGAAGTAACCTTATCTAATTTACTCCTTTCCAAACAATCCTAGTTGTGAAAATGAAGTAACTTGATATATCGCAAAAGAGTATAAGTTAAGGGGGGGAGGGGGAATGCAATGGCAGTCATAATACAAGTTTTTAGTAGTAGCAGAAGTAAAGTACTCACATGCATCAGTATTAGTAGTAGTACAATTTAGTAGCGGCAGTTGTGTCTTTGGAGAGTCTTGTATCGTCGAGTACAGTTTCCTCTGCAGAACACGATGTGCTCTTTAATTCACGAGCAACATCCTTTTTTCAGCAACAATTTAACTTGGTTTTTGGCAATGCTTTCGGGTCCCGTCCAATTAGCTCCCGGCAACGACAGTAACGGAACACTTTATTGTATCTTCAGGCCAAAAGCCGCTCCAGCCGCTTCCATAAATGCAGCAAATTGACGCGAGCGTGGAGCGGATAACGAGCGGCATCATTCAGTCTGGACCATTTTTACCTTTACACCTCCGAGGCCAAAACTTTAAACCAGTTCAGCCATTTTCGCAGTGATGTCAAGCAGTCTGATTGGTCACTGTGCTGGGCCCAAGCGCAGATAAATGCAGGATTTGGAAAGTAGCAGAACTGCAGCTCGAATAACTGGTTAAATCCTCTCGTGCGGTTGCTTGGGGGAAATAATATATAATAGTCTTGTCTTTTTCTGTTCAATTTAGCCCTGCTTTTGTTTTGCCTAGGGATTGTGAAATACTGTAGGCTAAATTGTAAAAGTATAAAATAGAAAACGTAAAAAACATCACAGGGCTAAATGTGACTTCTTTTCCAGAACACTTTTCGATGATCTTGAGCTTTACCACAAATAGAAAAGGACTACATGGAAACATAGAGAAAGTACAGTTATTGTTTAAAATTATGTTTATTGTCTAAAAACAGTTTAGTGTGTGTTTACAGTGTATCTAGACAACACTATTTGTAAGCCGAACATATTGTCAACATTGTAAATATGAATTTGTTCTGCTAAAATAAAAGTATACAGAAAATATACTACAGCTAGTTTGCATGTATTATTGTTATATGTATGTATATGTATGTCGCATGTATGTTTTAATCTTATTACACTTTAAATTCAAGTAATACAGCCAATCGTCCTTGACTTTGTGAAATGAACAAAAATCCACCAAATTTGAGTTTTGTTTCTTGACCAGTTTTTGTAATTTTCATCAGTACAATTACTCTTTCTATGTAAATATTCTCTCTCTAGAAGGCTTCAGTCACCACATTTCAACATTTAATTGGTTGACAATGAATTTAAAAAGTCTCAATGTGCTCAGATTCAAAACTTTAATGCTACGATTATGGCCCACATCGACTGGTCTGATGTCACAGCGATCACATGAGCGACAGATGACTTCTCCAATAATCAATGAGGTTTGATTGGAGCGGCCGAGGTCAAACTGAAGGCCACTGGGGACGCGGCTCTCCCCGGGGACTTGGAGCGTCGCGTGTCTGCACATACGCTAAAGGCAGCTGGGATATCTTCAATACCTCCAGAAGCACTTTTTTATTGTTATTCAAATCCTGGGACATTCATAATCAGCTCATATTGTCAGAAGTAAAGAGCGATTTTGCCGGGCTAAGGTGTTTTTTGGTCATTTTATAGATGGAAATGGCTTGTGTATAAGATAAATAAGCACAAAAATAGACATCATTTCTAAATACAGTGAATTAATTAATGAGCTCAAAGTGCTGAACTGTTTAAAACTGATGTTGATCTTTAAATTAATTTCCACTAGGGCTGCAACAAGTTAATCCATAAATCACAACTAATGGATTATTGAAATAATCGTCAGCTAATTTAGTAATTGAATAATCTTTCACTGGTTTGTACAAGAGTTCCAAAATCATGAGCTTAGAAAAGAAGTTTTGAGACTCAAAAAATGTGTAAATGTTGTGTATATGATGAAAACACTCTTTGGGCCATAAATGTGCTCAAACAGCTTCACTTCAGCTTCAATGATCGTTAGTTGCACCCCTGATTCCCACTATCTTATTGATTTGCAGTTTTGATTTTTCTGCATATTTTGTTGTTTAATGCTCTTTAAATTGACTGTTTTATTATTGTTCTGTGAAGCGTCTTTGAGTGTCCCCGAAAAGTGCTATATAAATCAAATGTATTATTGTTATTACTTTTTAATTATGATGATTATTATCAAACTGTAGATTTGTGGATTTAAGTTGTATTTAATCATGATCTTTAATACGATCTATATTTCAAGTTAGAAGAGTGCCAACTGGGAAATGCTAATGTGTTTATTGTTGTTTTAAGATGCAATGGCTCGTATTCAAGGCAAGTATGTACAAAAATAGACTACATTTAATAAAGTGAATTTATTTAGCTCAAAGGATTGTGCTGAACTGTATATGAAACATTTTTAGCAAACAAACACGTTACACGAATTTTCAATATAATCAGAAGAGCTAAAAAAAATAACAATTGTGGCTATTTTAGGAGCAATATTAAGACCTTTTAATTAAATCTCAGTGCAAGTTATTCTGGCTGTTTTTATCACATTTAATCTATTATGTCATTCAGAAAGTTTGAGTTCATAAAACTAGGTCAAAAGCTTGAGAAATAGTTAAAGATTGTGTTTTCTTCTCACAATAATCACAAAAATAGTACATTAATTTGATATTTTTAACACACATGCATAACCAGAATAAGATAAAATAATGCTAAATGAATGCCTGCAATTTTCATTTATTAACACTGCGGCTTTTATGATAAACCGTCTGTAGAGTCCGAACTAGTATACGAGTGGACGTTAAAGTCACCATTATTCTGATCTAATCGTCCACTGCACATCTGAATCATCAGTCTGATTGACCAGATCCTCAGAACAAAAATAGTCCGAAAGTTCTCACTAATGTAATGTTCCTGTCATAATTATGGACTCAAGCTGTTGTCAAAGAACATATGAATGAATGAATGGGTAAATGTCATCATGTCCATGTTCTCCTATGTAAGACAAAGGTGTGATTAACGTGCAGTTTGTTAAAAATAATTGGAGTACTTAAAGTGTGCAGGTCTGACTGGTGCCTGAGGTTTCTGACACCATTTAACGGTTGTGTAGATTGGACTATTTTAGAATTTCTGGATTTATACTCAAAGATTAACCTGGTTTTTGCATTTCAGTCAACCTAATGGCCTCTGAGCATCGTAATTATTTACCACAATGTGTTTATCAGTGCTTCTAACTACTTTCAGAACAACAACTAGCAGCCCAAAAGCGTACTTCCTGCTTTGGGGAGAATAAAACTCTCTGTAATTGGACGCAGACAGCACAAAGCGGTCTCATTTTGACCCAAAGAGCTGCTTTTACAATATATCTGCAGTGGGGAAAAGCTGAATTTTACTTTAATAAATGAAACAAATCGGGTGCTGCCCCTTTAATAAATTGTCCTATTCAACTCTCAAAAAAAATCCAACCTCCACTGGTCATTTTATGGTTATCTATGAAGCTCCTATGCGTTTTTTATGCCCATACACCTTCTTCAGATTAATAAAAGCAACACTTTGTGCTAAAATCAGACCGTCTGACTCTAATAAAGAAGTATTTTATTGATCACAACCGAAAGAAAGAGCCGTACACAGCGTTATGATTGATTGTGCTTGGCTTCACATGAATATTAACTGTGGAAAAGGGATTGTTAGAGCTAGGAACAAGTCAAGATGGATTTAAATACATACGTTCTCCTTTCACGGTTTGAAAATCAAGTACTGCAGCTTGAAAAATAACAAAACTAAGAGGAGATTTATGATGTAGTGAAAGAAGAAGATGCAAAGGACACAGACGGTGTAGATTGATCATTTTCCTAAGCCTCTGATAAAAATATAGTTTTGTTTTGTAGTTAGAGAACACATTGCGTCATCTTCACTCAGTCGCCCGCTCTGTCCCATTGATTTTATGAAAGCCCCTTTTAATTAACTGGTGCCTTTCCAAATGGTGTCACCTTCCGCTGCGTTAATGAGACAATTAGAGCATTTGATTTGGCCCCGGCTAAAAGGATTCAAGTGACTCCTAATGACAAATCTTAACAAGGACTTTGCATTGTTCTGGCAAAAGTCTGTCTCGACGAGCTCGGCCCAGAACGCGACGATCCAGCAGAGCAAAGCGGCGTTCGGTATACGCCAGCGCCATCACGATCACGAAACCAGATATTACACAACATTTTCTGGAGACAAGACAAATATTGCTTAAAAACCCCACAAAGCAACCAAAAATTATTGGTTTGAAAAAAATATATCGGAGAACAGTGAATGTATTACTGTAAAAATAAAGAAGTAAAGTAATTAACTGTAAAAGTTTAAAACTTATATGTGATATTATTCATTTAATCTACCTCCGGAGTTGGCGGAGTTGTTTAGAAGTGACACCGAGGAAGAAGAATTCAATGGATTTAGTGATTTGGGGTAATACTGATGCTTTGGTAAACTTGTTAGCATGTTCTTTATGCTATAGTTATCTGAATAACTGTTAATATGTTACGTTAACATACTAGACACTTACAAGATGAAATGCATGTTCTTGGCCTTGGATTTTATCAACGAAATGTTCCCAAAAAATTTTACTTATATGTTTTTTTTCTACTCGATTACTAATTTTTTTGGGCTGGTGCGACTTATACCCCGGAAAATACGGTACTTCTAAAGTAAGTCTATATAAGCACTAGTAAAAGCTGAATAGTTTTCCTATGATTTCAGTCACTTAGGAGGTGATTTAATGTTGTTGTTGTTGTTTTTTTTTTATTGAAAGTTTATTTGACCAGGAAAATCCCATTGAGATCACACATTCTGGCAATCGCAAAAAATAGTAATAGATATATAAAAATAGTGTTGGTCATTAAATCTAGTGGCGCGATTACATTTCGAAGTGATTAAATAGGCTATCGCCAATTTAGCTGCCACGTCGTGGTCAGTTTGTCGCATTTGTGCAATTGTAATTCATATTTATGTATTTATACAAGGGAGACGATAAAGTCAATTCTGATTCTGGACACTGGACAATGGATTTAAAATGTGCACTGTGAACACCCAAAAGCCGGCCTCTGCACCGTCTCCATCCGTTAGCGTTACTATGCGGCGGTGAGTCTGACCTGTCGCGGAGGTCGTCGAGGCAGCGTTGCAGGTGCACCTCTCCGGCGGTCACTAAAACGTGTTCTCCCGTCTCCTGAATGAGCACCTCCGCGCAAGGGTCGGCCTGGTTCAGCAGACGCATGCCCCGCACCAGCTTCGGCATCTCACCTGCGACACACGGCACGGACGTTACAGAGCGAGAGGGCCACGCCGGGGAGAGGGACGGGGTGTTTCGAGGGGATGCTTGTTTTCATGGAGATTAGAGCCGCACAACATATCATAAAAGTACTGGCAGAGCAATAATTGTTAATTATATTGCAATAACGTCAAGGTCCGCCATGTGAAAAAAATAAAAAAACAAAAAATAAAAAGTAGTTGTGTTATGTTCAGCTATAGGGGTGTTATTATTCAGGTCACAATATAATCGTAAAAACAATAATTGTGACAATTTGATTATTTTTTGTTCAATGTGCTCAACTTTGTAGTACGCAGTGTTTTAGTTTGAGGTGACGTACTTGGATGTTTGGGCTCTATGGCGACCCGTACGATGGGCGTGGCCTCGAAGTTGAGTGGCGTGAAGGGAGGACAAGCGGGGGACGTGGACAGTGTGGCGGACTTCAACACGAACTCTTCCAGACCGCCAATGCCTTGAAAACAAAAAAGGAGAGAATCAACAAAGTATCACAAAAAAAGAAGAAGGAGGAAAGAAGAAGAAGGAGGAAAGAAGAGGGAAAGAAGAAGAAGAATAAAGAGGAAAGAAGAAGGAAAGAAGAAGAAGAAGGAAGAAAGAAGAAGAAGGGGGAAAGAAGGAAGAACGAAGAAGAAGGAGGAAAGAAGAAGGAAAGAAGAAGAAGAAGAAGGAAAGAAGGAAAGAAGAAGGAAAGAAGAAGAAGGAAAGAAGAAGAAGAAGGAAAGAAGGAGGAGAGAAGAAGAAGGAAAGAAGGAGGAAAGAAGAAGAAGGAGGAAAGAAGACAGAAAGAAGAAGAAGAAGAAGGAAAGAAGAAGAAGAAGAAGGAGGAAAGAAGAAGGAAAGAAGAAGAAGAAGGGAAGAAGGAGGAAAGAAGAAGAAGAAGGAAAGAAGAAGAAGGAAAGAAGCAGGAAAGAAGAAGAAGGAGGACTAGTAGTACAACTAGTACAACTAGTACTACTAGTAGTAGTAGTGTGCCATGTTAAAAAATCTAACATTGTGCTGGACAAATTGCACCAACAAATATAGCAAGCCACACCTGTTTGACAACGGAAATTAGATTTTTGTTTCATCAAGCAAATAACTGAAAAATTGAGCTGGAAATTAGATATTGACTCGTTATTACTTGTCGCCCAATATAATGAACAACCATCATTTGTCTGCCCCGTCTACAAACGTCCAAATGAACGTGATGGACCGTTTAAAACCCCGAACTCTTTTGTGTGAGCGCATAAAACCGCCTCAAGGTTGTTTAAGGTTCGGTCGAGAAGTGAACAATGATATTGTACAAAATGAGTACACAATTGCTCTGTAACCCCTGTATTTTTGAAAATGCCAATTTAAATGGATTTCTCCAAACTAGTCACGCATTAGATTACCAAAACAGACACTTTATAAAGCAGGGTCATCCAAACTTTTTTCACCGAGAGCTGCATTTTGAAACTTATACGGAGCAGAGGTCCACAGACAACCCGACAATCAAGTGAATCATTTGAAATTTTGCATTTGACATAGTTTTGATGAGCCTCCACACCTTTAATAAGACTTGGAACAGTAATATTAGGTTGGAATAACATCAAAATGCTTGAATGTTTCCAATTTTACGGTAAAAAGTACTACTTTTTGTTGTTTGGACCAACTTAGCAGGAAGCCAGAGGTGCAACAAAAATTGGTCTGAGGGCCACATTTGGCCCCCGGGACAGTCGTTTGGACATGCTTGTTATAAAGCCTATAGTCACTGCAATAGACTTGTATTGAATGTTTTTACTACAATGTGAGTAACATGGGTGCAGCTACTTGCATATTCATTTAATATAGATAGTAAAATGTATTGATCACATTATTGCTTTCGACGCTCGTCTCGTATCCACGCTGTATGTGATCAGGGTGAGAATTACGTAATGTACTGCCAATATTTGCTTTTTTGTTGTTGTTTTCTTTATCACTTTCTTTTCAAAACTGGCCTCTCGCTTCCATTACCGCTTTGCGTCTTCGCCTCGATTCCAACACTTCTCGGACTAAATATGCTTCGGCGTGCAGCAGTCGTCGGCCAAAGAACGCGGTCTTAAAAAGAGAGCCCCCCCGGAAGCCGTGGCGGAGCGTTTATGCGTTCGGTGAAATGTCCGGACCCCGCTGTGGGTGTTATGTGGGCAGGGTCCAACATTTAAAAACACCAAATCTACCACGCACACCGAAGAAAAGACTTCTATATGAGGAGTACTGACAAAAGAGAGCAGGAGATGCCTTCACAACATCTCACATTTCCGAGTTAAATCTTAAGGTGGGCTGAAAACTGGACTTGTTTAAGCTCAGCGTGTGTCCAATGCACTTTCACACTTATTATATTTACCTGCGGGTTATATTTGAGCGCGTTACACAAGAGCTGTCATTCATCTGATGAGAGGCACAATTCGAACGGGACAAAAAAAACACACACAAAGCCGGCGCTCGAACTTCACAGCTCTCAGTCTGCTTCTTCAAATGACTCACTGCAACGGGTCAGGAAGTGAAATTCTCCCAAAGAACAAACAGACAAATACTGCAGAACGCTCTCACTGACAGGAAATTAGAATTGCAAGGACGGTTGGAAAATGTAACACGTTTTTTCTTCTTTTTTTTTAGAACACCATGTCAAAGTGCCCATTATTCACAGGGAAACGCTGGTGAAACTGTGGCAGCCAGGGGGTAATCAATTACCACGTTTTTTGGGGGGACTGTCCTGTTGCTCAGAAATACTGGACTAAGATCAATGGAATGCTCCAGTTTGCCTTGAAATCCCACTTAAATTCAGAACCACGTACTTGGGTCTCAAAACTCCTGCCATGGACACGATAAATGGATACCTTTGGATCCTACACGTGGCTGCAGGGAAAAAAAGGCCATGACTAAAAGAAATTTACGACTCAAACTGCAATTAACAATCAACAATTAAGGAATGGACACAAATTATAACTGACATTGGAAAAACAGGGGGGAAAAATAACCTCTGTCATGTTTTCGGTGTTTTGTTCTGTGTTTATAGTCTGAAAAATGTGATTAAAAAATAAAAATAAAGATTTGTAAGGATGGTCTGATAAAGATTATTATATATATTTTTTTCAGTTTAAATGTTGTTCATTGCAGTATTTCCTGTAACAATATAAGGATGTCAAGATTATTAGGTTAATCGATAATTGTGATTATTCAGGGCACAATATAATCATAAGAACTAAGAAAAATAAAAACTAAATAATAAGTGTGGCAATTTTAGAAGCAAAACGCACTCTTTTTGATTAAATATACAGTCCAAATTGGGACGTTTTCCTTTTTTTTGTTCTGTTTTTGGTGGATGTCTGCTTGTTAAGGTTTAAGTCTTTTCTCTCTGGTCTTGTTCTTTGTGTTTGTTTTTATATGTTTGGAAATTTGAAAAAAAAAAAAAAAATATATATATATACATATACAGTCCAAAAAAATCTCTGAAAGATGTACTTGAGTAATAGTAACATGTCAGATTGCATAGAATAAAATAAATGTTGCTGCTGTGTGGTCACGATCTGGAGTGAACATTTTTAAAAACTTTTGCTCACAAAAATCACAAAGATTTAACATCCCTAAATATAATGATACAATAATAAACATATTTGTGTATATTATTTATATTTCCTGTACTAATATAACTGCAAAATGAGCTTAGCATACGTACTGTACATAACTGCGCGCTCCAGATACAGCTCAATAAATAACCGTGTTTTTTTAGAAAGTGGAGTTTAAATGGTGCAGAACTAAATAAAAGCTGGTCCTTGTCGCGCTTGTGCGGTACAAAAGTGTGATGGGCGAGTTTGGCGATTTCGGAGGTGAAATGTGTTAATGAATGGAGAGTCTGGGGCCACGCGAGGACAAGGCTTCAGACTGGGACTGAAAACTGCTTCTGATAATGAAGATCACTGCACTCTGCGGCCGAGAGACAATGAGACGAGAGAGAGAGATAGAGAGAGGGGGTGGGGGGGAAGGGAGAGGGGGAGAGGGCAGGAGAGAGGCTAAGGCAGAGAGAGAGACACAGAGGAGGGAGGGGAGAGAGGAAACGATAAAGAGAAATAGGGGAGTGAGAGGGGAAAGATAGAGATGAGGGGGAGACAGGCGAGAACGAGAGAGAGAAAGAGAGAGGAAGGTTGTGGGAATGAGACAGAGAGAGAGACACAAAGAGAGAGAGCGCCATGAAGAGAGTAAAGAAAAGAGAAGGGAAAGAGGGAGCTAGAGGTAGAGAATAGAGTGATAGAGGGAGAGTGAAAGGAAATAAAGAGAAATAAGAAGAGTAAAAGAGAGAAAGAATGGAAACAGGGAGAGGAAGAGAGGGAAGAGAGAGAGAGAGAAATAAGGAGAGGGGGTTAGGGAGGGGAGAGAGGCAGTAAGGAGAAATAGAGAGAGAAGGAGGATTGAGACAAAGGAAGAGAGAGTGAAGATAAGGGGAGAGACGAGAGAAGGACGGGGGGGTGGCAGGAAAAGGGGAGGGATATAGAAAGAAGTGGAGAGAGTGAGAGAGAAAGAGGGAGAGAGAGAGAAGGAAAAGTTCAAGGGAAGAGAGCAAGATAAGCGAGGGAGACAACGGAAAGGGAGAGTAAAAGAGAGAAATGAACAATAACAGAGAGTAAGGTGGAGGAGAGAAAGAAAGACACAAAAGAGAGAGAAAGGGACAGTAAAAGTGGGAATTTGAGGGACAAACAGAGAGGAGGGAGAAAAAGAAAAAAGGAGAGAGAAGGACAAAAGAAAAAAGGGACAGAGAAAAGGGAAATAGGAAGAGAGATTGACAGAGAGAGACAGATACAGGAGGGAGAATGAGAGATATAAGAGAATGGAGAGATTCAAGAGGAGGGAGAGGGAAAGGTTGAAGGCATGAGAGAGAGAAATATAAGAGAAGGAGAAAGAGTAAAGGAGAGAGAGAAGGTAACAAAGGAGATACAGTATACATACATAAGAGGGTTAGAAAGAAAAACACAAAGGAGAGAAAAAGGGACCGTAAAGGAAAGAGGAAAGTTGACAAATAGGGAGAGAGAAAGTAGGGATCGATAGAGAAAGGGAGAGTGAAGGAAAGAAAGAAGGGAGAGAGGGAGGGAGGGTTTCAGGAGGGAGGTAGATGGGAACAGCCCCACACTTCATTAAAGAGGCTGAGGAGAGTCGGGGCTTGGCAACAAAAATGAATAATGAGCGCGGCGGCAGAAGTTAAGCGGCGCTGCGAGGGTAAAAGGAGAAAACGGAGAGGCTCGGAAAAGCACTTAGGCAAACTGAACTGCTGCCGCTGATAATCGCCATGCGCCCGGGTTATTGACGGACGCCGTCACGGAGCCCAATATGAAGCATTTGAATATTAGATCAGCGTCGGTCGTCACGAGCGCAACAAAAGCACAAAGAGTTTAGGTTTTAGGTGGAATCCCAAACTGGAGCAAGTGCAATCCAGCAGTCGGATTGAAATAAACATGTGGAAGAGTGTACAGCGAGTAGTTTCCAGGCAGAGTGTGGATCAGAATCGATTATTGAGGAAAAGTGCATGTATTTTTCATGGTAAAGATTTCGAGAAGGTGTCGTTGTTGGGTCTCCATGGAAATGTAGTTTTTTGTTGTTATTTTTTGTCTCCTTTTGCTTTTTTCTTTGTATACGTCTGTTTGTTTGTGTCGTTTTGTTAAAAAAATAAATAAAATAAAATAAAATAAAAAAGTAAAGAACTATCTCCAGAACCTGAAGATTTACTCTCACAGCTGAAGCATATTGTTAATAAAAGAAGAAGAAAAAAAGAAAAACTTTATTGCCTTCTTTTTTTTTTGGTGGAGCAGAACAGTTGCTTATCCATCCATCCATATATCCATCCATCTATTCTTACTGTGGTTGAGGTCGCCTTTCCACAGATCATACCTGTAACTTGGCCTGGTGGCATTATGGTTTGTCTCCATGAGTTTCATGCCATATGGAGCTCGGCTTGTCACGATAATCACTACATTTCATTATTTATTGTGTGTATTTTTTACTCAAGGGGATTTTTATGTTTTGTTTTTTTTTGTATGATTAGTAGTAGTAGTATTTGAGCTGTACAGGGTCAAATAAGTAACTTCTATGACTTAATTATAGACACTAAATAAGTACTAATGTGTTTAATTCTGCCATTTCCTCTGCGCAGCTCATGTTTTTCCCCATTTCCAGGTAGAAAAGAGTTGTCACAGAATTATAAAACATGCTGAATAGACTGAACACGCACATAAATATTGTCAGGTGTTTTGGCAGAACTTGTACTTGTAAAACGTCCACGCTGTGACTTTGGGACTGTTAAGTGCCCAGTCAGAGGTTAACGCAGAGCAGGGCGTCTTGAGTTACGTTGTGGTCTATGGGAAAACCCTACGGAACTATATCTGTAACGTGAGCCCCTCTTACGGAACGAGAGAGGGGGCAGTCTGTCATCACAATCTCATTACACGACGCCGAGCTGCTCCGGACTGTAAAACTGCGAGGGTTATCGGCCCCACCTGTTTTTGGGAATCGGGAGCAGACGCCGCAAGAGTCGAACGTCGTCAGCTCTTGAACCAGTTTCCTTGGAGGCGCCGTGGTCGTAAAATGTACCACTGTCAATCAAGGTCACTAAAGTAGAGATAAAAGCTCTGTGGTATATGCGTTCACAATTCACATCCTGTACTTCCTGCAACAAAAGAAACAGGCATTTTCCATACGCACGATATCTTCACACGTTTATGACAGGTCGGTCGACTCATTGGACTAAAATGTAGTTAAGATATATAGTTTGAATTTAGCTAAAAATGTATAAAATGTTATCACAGAATAGCAAATTTTTTAAGTTTATAATTACACTTCCTGTTTGTAATCGATGACATCACACTAGGAAACTACCTAGCAAACACTGGTAATTGAATGTAACAATTGTTCTAATTTTGGAAATAAAAATATAAGAGAAGCTTTATTTTGTTGAATTGATGTTTAGAGAGTCAAAAAAGTTGTTTCTTTGTGTAAATCATGCATAAACTTTGACTGGTGTGATGTCACTTCCTGTCATTTTCTCCAGATGTTTCAACAGTCTCTCCACAAGTATATGCTCGATTGGTGAAGGGTCTGCAACCAGCTCGTCTCTCCCGCTATGGCAATATTCCAGAGTACGGTATTACACTTTTATATCTGACATGTATTCAATTGCAGGGGATTTATAGCTCAAAAACAAACACGCATTCTTGTCTCTCCACAGATCTGAACAGTAACTTGGCCTGGTGGAGACAACTGCTCGTCTTCATAGAGATAGAGAAGTCGAATACAATATTGTGAAACATTCAAGAATAACGGGTGACGGCAACGCTAACTAAAGGCAAGGAAAACACAACAGGAAGGAAATTCATAACTTTCTGAGCAGCGAGATGCGTTATCGGCTTTACGAGGAGCACATATTTAAGAGAATATACGCCGATAAACATGGAACTAAAAGAGAAGGGGTACGTTATGGGTGGAGAGGAGCACAGTGAGCTGCATGGAAAGTGATTAAAAGAGACCTTCATACATGTTCTGTATGAAGTGTTTTCGTTATAACGGCTCACAGGGACAAACGGAGCGGCTTTACAAACACGAGGTCGACCGGTTAGAAAACAAGGATTCAGGACACGGGTTAAAGAGTGCGTCTGATGTCACGGAAACAACGCTCTCAAAAACTTATTTCCACTTTCCTGTTAGCAAAAACACAGAATAATTCACCAACAAATTCAGTTCATTCAATTGCCATTTTTATTGTTAATGTTGAATGTAAAAAGAATGTTGAATTTTGTAAGCTGTACTTCCTGTAACAAAAGACGGTTCTACTCTATAAATGGTAATGACTTAGCGATATAATCAATTTTTTTCTTATAACTGATGGAGGCAGAGAAGAAATCAGGTCACAATTATCCTGTGATTAGGAGCCGATTTGTATAATTCAAACTGTAAAAAGACCAAAGGCTCACTGAGATGTAAAAGCATACATCTTAGTGGAACTATGGAAACCCCCCCGGAACATAGAGTCCACTCGAGGATAATCAAACTTTCCACGCTCATGGCTACGGCCCGGTTCCTTAGATTACGTTCCTCAATGAAAAGCGCAGAGGCTTCACTAAGTCATTCTAGGAACTGAGCGCGGAGCATGTCGAAACCGATTATTTTTACATTCATTTTCAGCCAGTGTCTTTAGTCCTAGTAATAGAATGTTTAAGTATGACAGTATGACTAAACCTGTGTCACATTATCTGCCTAAGAAGGAATTACGTTACTACAGTCATTCAGTGAGGGCAGATCTCATGCTGTTACCATGTCTCTCTCTCTCTCTCCATATACATTTTTGTTATGATCATGTCGTCTCAAATTTAGCGCATACATATGGATATATATATATATAATATATATATATAATTGCCTGAAAATATATAAAATCGCCTGAAAATTATATTATCAAAGTAGAAGTACTACTGTTGTTACTATTTTTTGTGCGTTTGTCTTTTTTCTTCGTTTTTTTCAATTGATCGATTACTTGCTTGGATCCCGTTTGATTAAACGTGACATAGATAAAGGTGATCATAAAGGTCATTTCAATGCATCTTTTCCTGTTGTGTAAATCACTTTTAATTACTTTGCGCGCTCTACAAATAAACTAATGGCCTATCTTGTTACAGCCGCACAATGAATGTTACCGAACAAGCTAACGGGCTACAGCGCTCATTTATATCCGTCACACTGGAGGTAAAGCTTGTGAAGTACCGCCGTGAACGCTCTACTACCACTCGACTGTACCGCCGTGAACGCTCTACTACCACTCGACTGCACGACTACAGTCACATCATCGTATCGGCGTCGACAAACGTCACACATCACGTGGCAGACTTCCATTGCGGCCGGTTCGAGCCATATTCCGTAGCTAACATCACGCGGGACAAACGGCACCGATGTCGGGACTTTTGAACAACTTTTCCGCGGCTTTCCACGGACTTAAATCGGGAGGAGATGGTTATCGAGCTCAAAATCAGCAAGCCATGTTGGAGCTGCTAGAAGATTTCGTAGAGACCACTGTATTTGACATGCACGCTAGTCACAAACGATGACATTAACGTTTTAAAAATCTCCTTTTATTTTGGCACGAGGCGATTTGTTGTTGAAGCTGTTAAGACCGTTCTGTTATTTGAGCCGTTTATGCAGATTTCCTTTGGCATTTACATCTACCTACATTAGCGACTCGATGCAATATGGCTGCCGGTGGCATACAGGTCAGACGTCTGAGCCGATTAGTCACACTTGAGCACTGCACTTTTGAACACCCTATTGTTCCGTTCATGGTACTGCTTTTTTTTTTTTTATTCCACAACAATCACATATTTGTCCAACACTATTGTTTAAAACACGCATCACTGAACAAACCTCAATGCAAAGTGAGCACAAGTTTTTTGTTTCAAACAACACCGTGCTCCCGGCATGAACTGATATATTAACATGTTATACTCTGAATCTAACACGGTGAAACGTTTCCTCTTGAGAGCCTTCGCTGCTCGTATATGTACAATGAAGACAATAGCAGACACGCAGCGGCTCTAATGGCTGTTACAGAGCACCCAGGACAGGAAAACATGTACTGTAATGGCAACCAGACTGCAGACGGAGACAGCTGTCCTTGCACTGTACCCTGATGCACGATGATCAGAATGTTTAGGACCCAAAGTGCGGCTATTTCTCAGTAAGACGACGCTTTTCCATGGACGAGTAGAGTTAATGCTACATACATAGGGCAGCAAATCTCAAAAAAAGCATGTCGTTACGTTCAAGTTGTTGCATGTATGAAGTTGTGATGTTTTCCTCGTGCCTGGGTGAACTTCCTTGAGGTTAGAGCTAGAAGTGTTTGGGGAAAATATCGAATTGCGATTTTTCTGACAAGAATTGCGGTTTGCCGATTTGATTTGCGTTTTGATGATTAGACGTTTTCCAAATTTCAAGATGCGTCTCAGGAGAATTGACGGAGACTGAAATAATGAACTGAAAAATTATCCATTTCAGAGCGTGTTTGTACAGATCTAAACTGGCAGGGTTGAACGCTCGCTGCTCTGGGTCCTGACTAGAGACCAGAGAAGTACGATCACATTAGTCCTGTGCTCAGGTCTCTGCACTGGCTCCCTGTGGCTCAGAGAATAGACTTTAAAGCAGCTCTGCTTGTATACAAGTCTCTCCATGGCCTAGCACCAAAGTACATCTTGGGCATGTTAGTGCCATATGAACCATCTCGGACTCTGAGGACCTCAGGGACCGGCCTCTTGCTGGTGCCCAGAGTTAGGACTCTGCGTTTCAGTTTTATGCAGCTAAAATCCTCTTTTATTTCTTAAACTAATAACTACTAACTACTGAATGAATGAAAAAAATAAACTTGTCTTGCTGGGGTTTGAAATGTAAGATTTTCTAATTGCAATTAAACTTGAAGCCAAATTCTGTTTTCCCCTCTCGACATAAAACACACCAAGATAACATTTCAGTACTTCTGACCATGAACCTGAGATGGGTCCCAAGGAATATATATGAAAATATGAAGGACAAACTTTCCCAACAGATAAAAAATATTGGTTGAGAAATGAACAGAAGTCTTGCTCTTGAGTGCAAAGTTATAACCTTAATTTATTGTATTGTATGAAGAGACATTTTTCAATCTTAAACATTTTAAAAACAGACCTAGTTCACTTTAAACTATTTACAGCAGTCCAAACAGATGCCTCACGTTCCTAACACATTTCAAGCATCCCGATTATCCACCAAGATGAGATTATAAGCACTTCTCGAGACTTTCAGAGGCCAGAGCAGAGTTTTGCTTTTAGCGTATTCCTATCAACAACTAGCATGCTAACAGAGCACTTCCTGGTTTGTGGAAGATAAAACGCATAGATGATTAGATGCAAACAGCACACAGTGGTCTCATTTTTACCCTAAGAGCTGCTTTTACAATATATCTGTGAAGGGAAGACTAGATATTTGACTTTATTCCATGGAAGATGAAAAAAAATCAGACATAACAACTTACTGGCTTCATAAGGAAATAGTTGGCGCGAAACAGAAATTGTACTTTCATGTGCTGGGTAATTTAGAGTGACGCTGGCTGACATTTTAAGTGTCCCGGAAAGGAAGGCATCGAGGTGGAAAATTGTGTGAATCACTAGCATTTTTCCCTGTAAGACGTTGTGATTAAAGTCGTGTTTGCTGGATATTTTTAGTTCTCCTCACGAAAGTTGACCAGACAGTCGAACGCTAGAGCTAATACATTATTTACAATCACAGAAACGCTACAACACGGCTTTAAAAATAGGCTTAAGACATTCTATTTGCAGTTATATTGTTTGGTCTACAAAATTATATTTTAATTGTTGTTTTGAAAGGATGCAAAATGGATCTGGAGTTGTGTTTCCTCAGAATGTGTCTGTAGCGTGTCGTTTCAAAGCCTGTTCAGAGTCTGTTGACGTCTGCAGCACGTAGGATCCAGGTCTCACAGCCGTAAAGTGCCACGCCAGTGTCTTCAGGAGCTTAAGCTTGAATTAATGAATGAAACCTTTATTACCCCGAATGGGACACATAGAGGCCACAGAAGAAAACAGGGCAACTTTAAAATACAAATGCCTCTTTTGGGCTTCATCCGAGGCATCACAACTAGGGCTGTGCATCGGTTATTTTCTTCAATTAATTGAGAAATCTATAAATGTTTTATATTCTGTAAACATATTTTACAGAGATGATGAGTGCAGATGATTCTTCACTGAGGTCAGTCATTTCTCAGCATTAGCTCTGTGAGCCGTTCACTTTAGCCTCTGCGTCTTCACTCATAGACTTCCTGTTTATGGCAGTCCACCGTGCTCTTTCACACAAAGCTCTGCACCATAGACACACGTGTGAGTTTAAATCAGACCGCTTTCTCCTTCGTTGTGTTTTAGTTGATGCAGGCGCCACGCAGAAACAAGCTCCATGTGAAACAAGCGCCACAAGTACTTCTGTGTGCTCCGTACGCCACAGTCCCATGGTTTTAATTAAATATACAAAGAAAACTAATCATCGAGGCATTTAAATTATTGAAAATGTTTGGAATTGAATTACTTGATTTAGTCAATTCATTGCTTCAGCCCTAATGACAACCCTTCGTCCAGGTGGCAGGAGTCAGTATTCAGTCCACAATCTTCATACAACGTGTATTTATCTGCCAGAAGAAAGAAGATCCTGTTTGTTTGTTCCACTTTGAGTGCTCTTATGAATGGCTTGACCGCGTCAGAGTGACCCAGCTGACCCAGTTGGACTCTGATCTCTCTGATCTTTACACTTGCCCTAGAACGACATCTCGGCTTTACACGGTACCTGCTCGGGATCCCTGGTAACTGCCATGATTTTTGTTTTCTTTGTGCTGAATTCTAGCAGGAATACCCTTGACCTTGTGACGACCTTGTGGGCAGGTGGATGTAACTAATCACAAGAAAGTAAGAACTTTCAGAAGCAGCAGGTGGCTTTAGTTAGCCCTTAAAAAGCAGAATAAAGACATAGTGTCCATGAGTCGTAAATTTAACTTGAGATCTGGCCAGTGATTCTCCAATCTTTTCATACTAAGTAACATCTAAGAAAATACTTGTGATTCCGAGTATCAGCAGATCTAAACCAGGTCTATTATATAACAGGACTTTTTCAGGTCAAAATTATGTCTATAATGTGTCTAAAATAGAGCAACATCAATGGAGGACAAAACTGTTTAAAATCTACTCTTAGTTGAAGTGCGTGTGACAGACGTTCATGTTTTTGAGGGACAATAGTAGTAGGAATACTGTATACATCATAGTCGTACCAGTAAAAGTGGCTGTTTGTGTGTAGAAAAGATGAGAAAAAAAGTAGAAAATTACAGGAAGGACATAAACACATCATTTTATCTCAAATCTAGGGACACTTTACATGCGCAGGACAATTTTCTGGCAGCTTAAGTGTTGTCATGTATTTATTTTCATCAAATTATAACCATTGTGTGAATTAGAGAGTTTGGGCAATTGTTTACAATATGGTTGCTATGGAATTACCTCCAGTATGTCACATCTGTTTCCCCAGGTCAAACCAGGAAGTAAAATGATAAAGTTTACCGAAGTAGTCAGAGCAGAAGTGCAGAAGGAGCTCGCCACAATATGAGAAGAACCCCTGATCTGTAGCTGCTGAGTCGTTGGCATATCTCCCACTCCTACTCGCATTATTCTCGACTTGTTTTTGACATGATTAAGAAACATTAAGAGTCGAGGGGCAGATCGCTATTCATCCCACAGCCCCCGACTGCGCTCCGAGCCACGTTCTCACGGCAGAGCCTTCGGGATTTATTTCAGGTTTATCTGCAGATCTGTCAGGTCAGAACTGCGCGGAGGAGAACATGTGAGCGGTGCAACAGATGCGGGACATTACAGAGCCGCGCGTAACTCGACACTGTAATTACTCGAAGGTGACTGGATCCCCAGAGGCCTGCGCAGCCAACAAAGAACAATAAAAGTGGAAAGAAGAAGAAGAAGAAAAAAAAAAAATCAGGGGGGAAAAAATGAACTCGGTGGACCCAGGCCAGTTCAGAACGAGCAGACGCACACAGGGCTGCAGACCGACAGGAACGGGAAGGGAAAGCAGGTCCAGACAAAGCTGCTTTTCAGTGCGTTTTAACACAACACAAGCTGCAGAGATTTGAACTTCAGACTGGACAAGGCTTGGGGGAAAAAAAACGTCGCTCTCACTTCAGACTAGTGTTTGCAACGTGATCTTTTGGAGCGAGTTGCTTTAAGTTGTCATGGTATGCAGTAGTATGGGCTTTATTTAGACAGGGATGTCAAGATTATTTGGTAAATCGATTTGTATTATAATTAGTCACAACATAATCGGACTAAAACAATATTTAATCATGAGAATCGTAGGCAACAACAATGAGTCATTTCAATTCAATCTTTACTCCAAAAAAAAAACTACATATATAAGGTACCTTTTTTTATATGGCTGTTCGCGTGCCGATATACCGTATTTTCCGGACTTTTAGCCGCTCCCCTATATAAGCCGCATTTGCTCTATTTTTAAAAAAACGATAATAAAACAATACATAGGCCGCACCTTTTGTATAGGCCGCAGAACTCTTTCCTTGACTTTTGGCATCGCATGAGCTCGTCCCGCTGTCCCCCTCCACGACGTCTCACCATACATTCATTGATGTTAAAGCTTGCGTGCAGCCGCGCGGTTTCCTAGCAAGATCGATGGCCTTCAGCTTAAAACTTGCTTCGTACCGAACTTCTTCTCGTTTGGGTTCCATAATGATGGGGCAAGAATTTGAAAATAATTTATAGTTGGTAATTTGTCGTCTGTGTTCTATTTGGCTAGCTGAATAAAAAAGCAAACATCTGCTTCTTTGCTTAACTTTTCTGTAGTTTTGATTCTAATTCCGGTTAGTTAGTTCGCCCCTAGCGGTGAAAGAAAAAAACCACAGAAAAGCCGCAGCCTCTAAATAAGCCGCATGGCTCAAAACATCTGACAAAAGTAGCGGCTAATAGTCCGCAAAATACGGTAACTACTTTTTCGTTCATGAAGCAAGTGAGGAGTGGTAATTTGTTCAAATTAATTAAGGGTTTCACTGTTGTTTTTAGTGCAATTGTGAATAATCTGATATCGTGGCATCCCTTTAGTGAAAGATAATTGTGTATTTGACCTAGAAATACCTCAAAGTCTTATTTAGCATAAACAATTTAAACAAAAGGGACGAAGGGCACTAGGACTGCATCTGTTGCCACATCTAAAAGTGAAAGAATTTGAGTGAAACTGAAAACGGCGGCTATCGGTTGCTATTCTGCGCCTAAGGGGGTCCCAATCAGTCACACTTCTTACAGGTGAGGTGGTTTAAGTGTCTTGCCCAAGGACATAACTTTGGCATGCATTTACAGTAGTGACATCAACCGGCGGCCTTCAGGCAAGAGTGCGGGGCATTACTATAACATCATTACTTTACATTTTGTTCATGGTTAACAGCAATATTGACCTGAAACGGCTTAATAACGACGGTCTGTTTACATCCGACATGCTTCACTTGGAGTCTTCATTTTTCAAATAATCCCAGTACAGTATGGGGGTGGGCCAAATCGTGATACTAAATTTGGTGATACGGTATCGATGTCGTGGGCTGCTGTATCGATATATCGCCAAGAGTCATTTTTGGTATAATTTCCCCGATATATTTTGTGACAGCGCTACAATTTTGACGCGTTTAAAGAAACAAAACGTGTTCAAGCAAAACATTTGACTTTTTGACCGTTTTGATGACTAAAACGGCCGTGTTTCATTTTGAGTTTGTGCAGGTCACGGCCTAACAAAGAAAATCGTTGTTAAAATGTATTATGTTCTTTAAAAAAAATAGCAATATATCATAGAATATCGCGAGTAATATATCGATTATCGCATGTATCATGATATTATCATGCCGTGAGCCGTGTATCGCATCATGAGGGACCCTGTGATTCCCAGCCCTAAAACGGTACAGGGATGTGGTGAAAACAGGATTTTAATTATCATTATTTTTAATTTAATTTTTTTTAACTGAGCAATCGTGCCTCGAATGCCAGACAACGCAGGATTACTCAAACAACGAAACGAATAATGAGTAAACATCGTTAAAAGCTCATTCGAGTTGATTTTGCGTAACTCGTTCCCCTCAACAACAGCTTTCGCGACACGTAGTGGCTAAAAGCGTGTACGTAGGTGACACTTTTAGCTCTAACCGTGAAGTGTGGGAAATTGATTATGCGTTTTTCTCATAGGACTGAAAAGAGAGGTTTAATAGCACCAAGGTTTATTTTATCTACGGAATAATGGGACATAAAACTCAAAAAAAAAAAAAGCACCGTTGTTGTGGGGCGCGTGTTAATGGTTTGGACATGTAGAGAGGAGAGATAGAGAAGACGTGGGCAGAAGGGATGATGAGGTTAGAGCTGCCGGGACACAGGAAGCCAGGAGAAAGACTAACGAGATTTACGAGCTCGGTCGAGGAGAACAAGACGAAGAGAACAAGAAGTTGGTTTGAGGGACATAGGAGGAGTATAAAAAGCTGATGCACAGAATAATCTTGCCTCAATCTATTGCAACTGGACGAAGGTTTTGACTGAATACTTACACCACTCATCCAAGTAGCTCTTCAGTTTTGACAGGGATCCGGTGAGTCCCTGCCCGATGTCTGTCTGAAGGTGGCGCTAACTACACTGACATGAATTTCAGCAGCTGTAATGGCTACTTTGCCTTAATTGTGATTAATCGTACAGCCTCTAGAGCTAAAGGGTGAACCTTGGTTGACTAAAGACATGCCCTTTGTTGTTTTTAATCTTGGGAGAAAAACAACAGTCTATACAGTGATGTACTAGTAAACAGCTTCTTCATCACTGTTGAGTCACTCCTAAAACTCCAGCATACTCGCTCCAGGATCTGTAATATAGTTAAATCATGTGCTGAGCGCTAAACAAATTGGTTGACCGATCGATTAATCGACTAAACAAGTAAGCGCCTACAGCCCTGGCAGCACTGAGATAAAATAAAGTCATCCTTATAGCATAATACAGTGAATACAAAGTCCAAGTTATTCGAAGCATCTGGATTCTGGAACACTTCACAGCCAGCACTGACCGCTGCAGGGACCAGAGCGGCATGAAGCTTTCTGACAAGCAACACCAACACCACAAAGAAAACACATGAAGCGTATATAACAAGAAAGACAATTGAAACGGAGGCATTTGCTGAATCAACGTGACAATAGCAGGGATGGTTTTCGGGTATGAGTAAAAAAAGATCAGATAATGTTAATGTTAAGGTACACTTTTTAGTCCCCTTAAGGAAATTTGTCCTCAGCAGCATTCGACCCATCCTTCAGTGCCGCTGTGTCATCTCTTGGGGACCCATTTCCAGGACCGACCCTTTGTTCAGGACTACCGCAGCGGGACGATTTTTACCTGCTGCATATTTTGGGTTGATGGGGGGGGGAACCAGAGTGACTGGAGGAAACCCACTCAGACACGGAGAGAAACATGCAAACTGCGCAAAGCTAGCCACTCTGCCATGTCGCCTTTTTTATTTAATAATGAAAAGGTTGCCGGTTGTTTTGGCGCCGTTGTGTTCCCATGTGTGCCCAGTTCCCAGTTTGTCCTCAGATTTGTCTTTTTTAAACTGACAATGAGTGAAAATGGAAATAGAAGCGCAATTCCGGGTCCTGAACAGAACCAGGAAGTACGATCACATTAGTCCTGTGCTCAGGTCTCTGCACTGGCTCCCTGTGGCTCAGAGAATAGTCTTTAAAGCAGATCTGCTTGTATAAAAAGTCTCTCCATGGCCTAGCACCAAAGTACATCTCAGACATGTTAGTGCCATATGAACCATCTCGGACTCTGAGGACCTCAGGGACCGGTCTCAGGGACCGGCCTCCTGCTGGTGCCCAGAGTCAGGACTAAACATGGGGAATCTGCGTTTCTGTTTTATGCAGCTAAAATTTGAGACAGGCCGCTACTTCAAATCTAAGTTAAAAACTGTTTTGTTTGGCTGTGCATATGACTGAAATGATTTTTCTTTGCACTCTTCTCTTTTAAGTCTTAAACTATTTGACAGATAGCCTGAAAATGGCACCTTTAAATCTCTTTAAATTAAAGGTTTGTGATTTCTGTCTTGCCTTTGTGATTTTAATGCATTTTTTTCCTGTTGTGTGGAGCACTTTGAATTGCCTTTATGTACGAATTGTGCTCTACAAATAAACTTGCCTTGCCAATTAGGCTAAAAATGTGGCTGTATTACACAATCATGCAACTAATCATTTTATATACCAGATAAAAACATATTGTTATTATTTTTTAACAAAACTGAATGCCACTTAACATAAATGTGCGGCCATTAAAATCATAAAATTGGTAATCAGCAATATCAGCGAGACAAACATCGACAATCCGCTCAAAGAAAATCTAAATCTAAATTACAACATGACTAAAATCTGAACTATATTTAGGATCAGGATTCTTGCATAAATAAAATTAATTGTAAATGCTTTGGTTGAGGTTCAAATATGTTCAAAAAGTGATCAATGAGAGTAGGTCTACACTACAACTTGTAATTAAATAATCTCTTTTTGCAGATGTTTCTAATATAATATAGACAATACACTCTTTGCATATCTCCAAGACAACAACTACAATATCATCCACCTTTTGTGAGACGTTCTCTCTGATATGTAGAGCTAAAACATAGTGCAGTAGATGCCTGCGCCAGTGGAAATGTGGTATTTCATGTGGACAGGTTTAAGGGAGGTTTAATGCAGCTGTGTGTGAGTGAACTGGCCTGTGTCTGCCGAGCGTTCAGATGCACAGTCGGACAGTACTCCTGGGCCCATGACTTCAGCCTGCAGACATTTCCTCTCACCACAAGCGCTTTGGCTGTGATTCCCGTTATATAAAGCACTTTTTTTTTTCCTCTCATCTTCCTCCTTTTTATTTATTTTTATTTTTTTTTTACACCACCTCCCAACACTCCCCCCACAAGATCCATTAAACTGGCTGCCGACGCGAACAAAGAAACCAGGCAGGGACAGGACGTGAAGAGAGGGAGACAGAGCTATACTGTGGAGGAGGCCAACGCAGTATCTGGAAGACAAACAAAAAACTAGCTGGCTATTAGGGCTGCACAATATATCGGTGTACTGGCTATTAGGGCTGCACAATATATCGGTGTACAAGTACCGATATCGCAATGTTGGCTGACGCAATGATCCAAACGGCTACATACAGTCCATCGCAGTAAACCCAAAGATCCTCCGTCCGACACAAATGTACTGTTTTTAAGATGAAAAAAAGCAGATTTCATACCTGGTTTCCCTTATTCAGATTTAATTGGCCTTAGTTTTGTATCCGTTAAGTTTTTATCTTGACAAAGTTTGACTAATATTAAGCCATGAACATGTGTCAAACTGTATATTCAAATACTGCAATAATAATACTACATGTAAATATACTTAACAACACTTTCCTATAATCATGCAGCTCAACTTGCTTAATAATTTTAGACACTTTTACATAATGGGTGATCATGAGGGAAAACAGCGCCCTCTACCAATAATAATAATAATAATAATAATTTTAATAATAATAAATTGATATAAACTATCAAAGTATTATTATTATTATTATTATTATTATTATTATTATTATATGTTGTTTTTATTATTGGTCTGTGTTTTATGTTGCACCTTAATGCTGAAACAAGTTCCTATGTTGGTGAATTTTGTCATTGACAATAAACTTTTTCGGATTCTGATTCTTGTATTTGTGTTTTTTTCTTTTCTTTTTCCCAGAAGCATTTGTGTATGAGGCATAATCCAATCTGAATAAGCTAAGAGATGTGAGAAGGTTACAATGGCAGGAGCACTATGTAACTTTTCTGGTGCAGGTCCGTCAAATGCAATGGAGATTCTGTTTTAATTCAAATGTTACACAGCGCAGATACAGTCGGCATCTGAGGGAACGCCCACTAACAGACATCTGTGGAGGGGAGGGGAGCAATTTTCATTTTCACAATGCAGAAGAGCAGTTCTATCCACCACCGTTCAACAACAACAAGAGCAAACACAGACACAAAGACATGGAGAGGAGTAAAGTGGTCCAGCAGCCCAAATACTATAAACATTTAAGAATGCTAACAGAACAATCAGTCAACTTTTCGGAGGTAACACCGGATCAACAACCTCCAAAATATGAAATACACATAATTTGCAAGGAAACGAGTTTTTTTCTTGCCAGACCATGCCTCCACCATGACGGTATCCATGGCATCAAACTTATTTATGATTTATATAAGATCTGCAGGTTGTGATTTAGTGCATTTTTTCTTTCATGCGAGTTTATGCTCAAACACGGATACTTTTCTGCTCCAACTCCTCCTACTGGTCATGCTCTGTCACGCTCTGAATAAGTGACAGGTGGAGTTAACCAATCCCAGCGGAGTGTGAATTCTCAGAAGCAGTAAATGACATTAGTTAAGCCTTAGCAGCAGATAAAAAGAAAACAGTGTGCGCTACAGTTAGAGGGCGAATGCTTATCCACAGCATGATTGTCTCATCTGATGACTGATATAACGGCAGGAATCGTTTGAATGAATATACATATTGTTTGTGACCTTGTTATTTGTGTTATGCATTGGAAAGTTTGAACCATTGAATATGTAATAAAAATCCAGCTGAGCAAAGACGAGTCAATCAAGCTTTAGTGCAGTGACCCGGGCAGTGGCAGATTGCAGTTCAATTATGCAATTAACACCAGTTAAATACAAATTACAATACAGTCAGCATCGGTAAGCCAATAATAAAAGGCAAAGCGACTGATCAGAGAGTCTGGGGAGGCTCAGTGGAGAGTCGAGTTGGACTGTGATGGAAACAAGTATTGACTTTTTATTTAATGACAGAGAAGGGGAAAATCAGTGATTCAGAGTCCAGACCACACAAAAACCAGACCAGCACACAGGGCGACCAGGGGGGAGGACACACACACACACACGTCGAGACCAGACCAGTGTGCGACGATGCACTGGAAACGTTCATCCCGGTGTCATCCAACCAGCTAACCAGCCACTTCAGTCCAGAAACTGAAATCACATGGCAACAACTGAAGGCAGATAAACCCGAGGACCATCTGGATCGCTGTAATTGAGGTTTTCTTGTAACTTTATACACTCTGATTTTTTTGCCAATAAGAGGGAACTTGCAAAAGGAATCAGCTCCTTCTGAGTGTGCACTTACTGTAACTGTGATTAATCTGTGGTCAGCTGGGTGCAATAGCAAAAGACTAGTTGTATTGTTATAGAAGGTTCAAGGCATCCAGAGTTACAGTTAATGAGGAATGATGGAGTTTATTAAACAAGTGCAGCACACCAAACTGCCTGGCATCACAATAGATAAAAAATGCACATGGAAACAGCATATTTTCCATCAGTCATTTTAGGGCCTGGTCTTGCCCCACCTCAAGTTCTTTACCTCCTCCCTGCTGGACCCCCTGCAGCTGATGGAGTCGCCTACAGACCTGTTGGCTCTGTAGGCGACTCCATCAGCCTGGCGCTCCACTTCATCTTGCAGCATCTGGACTCCCCGGGAACCTACGCCAGGATCCTGTTTGTGGACTCCATCCGGACCAGAACCTCTCGCCACAAGAATAGTTTCTTTCCCTCTGCCGTTGGACTCATGAACACTTCTAAACACCTGCCACTTTAACTGCAACTCTTCATCACTCATTGCACTGTCACTTTCTGCACTACAACTTTAAATTTAACAGTAATTCTTGTGTACATAGTAATGCCTATTTTTATTTTTATTTTATACTATAGTAATTTAAAATAATATCTTAATGCATGCCCTTTTGATTGCATATATGTTTTTTTTTTTTTTTATTGCTCAGTGTTTTATGTTGCACCTTAAGGCCGAGACAAGTTCCTATGTTTGTGAATTTTGTTCATTGACAATGCCATTAAACCCCTTCTGATTCTGATTTAAATAAGATCTATTGCAAAATGGGCGGAGTATGTGCTTCAATTTAAAAATGTTTTGACCCAACATGCACTAAAGCAGAACACTCAAGCGCCGCTGTTACCTAACTTATATTATTGTCCCACGGTTTGGTCAAATGCAAATACTGACCCGACCTAGAGCAAGCACGCATATAGTACCGAAAAGGAATTATAGAGCGAATGTGAAACAAATGTACCCACACACAAAAAAGACTAAAATTGGCCATTTGTGAAGGATCGGCAGCTGCATTCTCTGCTTAGGTTTATTAAAAATGTTTCAGAAACGCAAACTCCATTCATGCTTTGCAAACATCTTGATTTAGTAATGAAAAACATGTGTACGTCATCAGGCATGCGATGGGAACTTTACCTCGCCAAAAGAGATGACATGATGCGTAGGAAATCAAATCTTATTTAAGTAAGAGTGTTAAGTGGATATACATGTAGTGTGTGGGGCGTTGTTGATGCGGACGTTGTATTGTAATAAAATAAATAAAATAAATAAAATAAATAAAATAAATAAAATAAATAAAATAAATAAAATAAATAAAATAAATAAAATAAATAAAATAAAATAATAAAATAAATAATAAAAATAAATAAAATAAAAATTTAAAAATGAATTGTAAGTAAGTGGGAAAAAGTAGGCAGCTTTGTGCTTGTGATTGCATTTATAAAACAGAAGCGAGTTGAATCACTAATATATATATATATATATATATATATATATATATATATATATATATACGGTATATATAATTGTATTTATTTTTTTCGAACTGGCAGAATGTCACTGAGTCATCGTGACAATTAAATGCATTATTTCCATTAAGAATATACAGGGTGAAAGCTACACTTTCTCTTAAGTGGATTTCAGTGCAAGCAATACAATTTATAGTATTATTCCCAGCCAAGTTAACAACTGAAGCCATGAAAAAACAATTACTAAACACTTGAACATTGAAAGGGCCAGAAATTGAAAAGTACCTGTGTAACAAATTGAATGTTTACTCTTAATTATAACTATAAGCACTACTGCAATAAATGTCTGAAAAAGCAGAACTAGATATTTTGTTTACTAAATCATTCAGCCTAAAAACAAAACCATCTGTTTTTTAAAAACATACAGTATATTTCAAACTGAACACATTAAAGTCCCATTGGGCAGAGGAATGTGACCACTTTAATATAATGGAGACGCTCGAATGGCTGCACCTGGACCAGAAAAGAACCAGGCGCTGGAGGAGAAACATGTCAGCACCAAAACACAGCCAACGCTTTTAGAGGCCCATCAGCTCTCCTCTTTTTCCGCTTGGATATTAGACTCCTGATCACAGTTACAGATCTTTGGCCAAAAGTGGAGTATTTTTAGGCCCTTCTCCTGCAGCCCTCGTTCAGGCGAAAGATTCTGGCAGATTTGGACGATTGCTGTGGAAGCCCTTTGATCAGGGCCAGTTTTTATCAAACTAAACTCATTGAGTCATTTAATATTCTCACCAGACATGGCTTTAGTCAGTGGTTTAAACTTACTGCCCCTTTGAGAAATGTCCCCACATGTTTGTATGTACTAGGTTTATAAAAACAAATACTGCGGCTCAACATCCTGTAATATTCATTGTAAACTCTTATTACTGGTAAATTCATTCTCAAAAATGTGCAAAGTCAGGCTAAACGGATACAAAAAGCATGATTATATTCTCCATTTATTAATTTCTGTCAAAATCTTATTTAAATCTGGATGGAAGGTCATGTTAAAAATAAACCCAAACAAATGACTGCGCCCTGGGCTTCCGACAACTTAATGCTGACTAAAGCGAAACAGTGGGGAAATTAATGGACAGCAAGAGAATCGAAACATGCAGGGCTGCGCGATTAATCGAAAGTGTGTGATGTCAATTATTTGATTGGGTTTTTTTGAATCGACAAGTCCACAGCCAATACTCTGTTTGTAAAAACATGTAGTTTGGAGTAGATGACAGACTTTGGGGGAAGAAATGTGATTCTTTTCAGTGTTAAATGGCCCCGATTAATAGTTAATGTTCATGGAATCATTTCTAAAAGCACATTTTTATTTTGTTTTAGAAGGACCAAATAAAATTGAATCGGAAATTGAGATTGATCAATAAGAATAATAATAATAAGAAGAAGAATCATGATTATTTTTTTCTCCATATCCCCCATCTCTACACATGCAATCAAAAATCAAGATAATATGTTTTTAAATCAGATATGTGGTAAACAAAAACTAAGAAAGACTTTAGAGGGACAAATAATCAGGACAGTTTGTTGTCCATTTGTTACTTTTATTTTATTTTACCTTTTGTAATTGACCCCACCCACCAGGAGTACATTTATATTAAGAAACATTAAGAGATATTAAGAGACAGACAGAACCAGCTACGTGGCAACCAAGTCCCAATGAGGCTCTTCATTTCAGCCGGAAAAAAAAGAAAATAAATTAAAACAAAATTTTGGTTAAAAGCTTTTAAAGCTTTGAAATTTGCAAAAGTTCAGAAATATTTTGTGAATGAACCTGTGTCTTTTGCTCATTAGTTAGTACACAGTCTATAAACCCCCAGAAAACGCTCAATATTTACTTTGTTTTACCTCCGAAAAGTCTATGGAAGTATTTATTAGTGATTAACAGTATTACCAGTGATACCACAAGTAAAAGTAGCACCATATTTGTCTGCGGAGAATGATAACTTAATGGCTCATATGATTTGATAGCGAGTACAAAAACAAACCAGTGTATTTGATTGTAACCACATATATCAGCGGCATTCGTCTATAAATAGTGTATTGCCTGTTTCATTTCCTCTCGAAGCCTGATAATGATCTGCATTTGGACACAAGAGGAAGTTTGACAGATTTTATGCCTTTGTTCGCAGATGTAAAAGAGGAAGTCGTCTGTCATCTCAGGAAGCGTCGCACAGCCACATGTTTTAAATCAGTGCTAGAGTGACACTATTCGCTTTCCAAAAAAAAAAAAAAGCTAACATTTTGCGAAGCACCAGATTGAAAAGTGTATAGCGACTGGATCCTGTTAAATGTCTTCAGATAGATCATGTTTTATTAAGTCCGAGAGCAGCCTGGAAATCTGCTCTGCTTTAACATGCTACGGAAACTCCCTGACGTTGGAAAGTCCCCTTCAGCTTCACAAAGCTAAGGTTGTGTGTGTTAGAGTGAGCATATTGTGAACGCATCAGGGTCAGGCCGGGAGATTCACATGATTATACTCGAAAGTAATGGGAAATATGCTTTATGTGGACCTATCTAAACATTCCTAGATGACAAATATAGAATAGATGAAAATGTGTTGATAAAATATTACAAAGCACATTGAATGAATGTGTTTGAGGATCAGTGCAGTGTTCATGGTTAACAATCAATAAAAGAGTAAACAAATGTTGCCTGGTTAACTGACATATTTCCTTGCCTTCTTTATATTCTTTCAATACACAATTGCCACAATAAAGAGTAAAATGTTCAAATGCGAAATCAGCACCTTCAAATCCAAGGCCATGGTTCTGGAGTAGATAAAGGTGTCTTGTCATTTGTGACCTTTGTGTCCGATGTGCAGGAGTTCAAGTGTCTCGGGGTAATGTTCACGAGAGAGGGAAGGATGGAGTGTGAGATGGACAGTTCGGACTGTTGAGGAGAAGAAAGAGCTGTCGAAAGGCAAAGCTCTCGATTTACTGCTCTATCTACGTTCTACTCTCACCTACGATCATGAGCTTTGGGTAATGACTGGAAGGACAAGGAACTATGCCTCTCTGTGGCCTGGGAACCCCTCGGCATCCCCCCAGGAGGAGCTGGAGGAAGTGTGCTTGAAGAGGAAAGTCTGGGCCTCAGACTGCTGCCCCCCTGACATAAGCAGAAGATGATGGATGGACGTTCAAATGCATTTTACAAGCCAGACGCACAAGAAAAATATATGTAATTCAAGTACTCCCCAGTCACACTCGATGGTGGGAAGTCACTTTTGTCCTGTCCAGCTCTCCTAGGGCAGACTGACCGTGAAGTGGCTGCCATTCTGTGACATCGGCCGCTTCAACTATGGATCAGTGTCACACTTTACAATACTCTAAAGGAGCTCAATGCAAAGCCTCTGTTGGAGGATTCAAAACACTGTGTCCTCCAATGTTCACAGAATGGTATGCAACGCCTTCATGGAGACAAGCAAATGACACCAACAAATCAAATAGATTTTTTACGCACTAAAAAACATCTGTAAATGAGTACATGAAAGATAAATGAGTTTATAATTTACAGTGGAACAGTAACTTGACCTGGTGGTGTCCCCCCTGCTTGTCTCTGCGGAGATACAAGTTTACATAGTGCTTTTTTTTTTTAAATAAAAAAAATTCAACATGCTTTTTCGCTTCCATAATTGCTTTGCCTCCTGACTTCGTCCACGGTCTATACATCAGAGACCACGACAGCTCTTTGGACCGAGTGCACACCAGACCTCTGCCAGAGAGGAACTGGACTCGGGCTAATTCAAACAAAAACCAACAAAGAATCTGCAAATAATGTCTTCAGTCTCTCTGCTCCAACAAACACAAAACTGACGGAAGATTTATATACTTAAACACTTGGAAAATGAATCCACTTTCAAAATAGCAAATATATAATAAACATGTAATGGTCAGGAGCACTTGATCAAACAGACAAAACACAAGATGAATGAGAAATAAAAAAATAGTCTCAGTTTGTTTGAGCTGGTTGAGGGGTTTTCACGCTTTTTTTTTTAAGAACAAAGAGCGAGAAAATTGTCTGTGCTTTTAAAAGTAGTTTCTTAGATGTCTCTTGTTGAAATGTGTAAATCTTTTTATAACTGTGTGCTGCAAGTCTCCTTTCAAGTCGTCCTTACAAAAGTGGTTTTGAGCTCAATGGGTGTTAACCTGATTAAATAAAGGTTAAAAATAAAATAAATAAATAAAAACAATACAAAAAATAAAACATATATTTAAAAAAGTACAATTAAAATTTGAATAAATAAACAGACAAGTGTAAAAAAAAAAGAGAAAAAAAAGTGTCTATACAAGTTGCTTTATCTTTTTCTTGCCTAAAGACACAATGAACCAGCATCAACCACAATGACTTAAACATTTTATTTTATTTATTTATCTGTGATCAAGTAAAATTGTGTCATCCCCTCCCCCCCATAAACTTACAAACCAAATCGCTACAGTCTGGGTCAAAAAGCTCTTTCTTTTACTGTGCCTTTTCCGGGGCGTTGGTCGTAAACCTGCCACTGAACCTGAAGTCTTTTAAAACTCCACACTTGGTCATAAAGTCATCCACTTCCTCCATATCTTAATCCTGCCCCGTATCGTTTTACATCGGTTCTGGGTCGCTCGGTGTGGGTCGGTCACGTCCAGCTGCCATCCAGACGCGCACCCCCCCCTAAAAAAAAACCCGTGACCGTCTCGTCCATCACAGCGGAGGGGAGAGAGGAAAAAGGATTGTGTTATAAACTCTGTGAACCCAAAACGGCTCATTTTGTTGAAGCGCTGTGACATTTTCAGTCGTTTTAGGAATGTGTTTTTCATTATTTTGGGTAGAGTTAAGACTTTAGAGAACTATTTACAATGTCCAAATGAGATAATAAGGGTTTAACGCAAACTCAAACTCACTGATTGAATGATTAGTTTAGCAAGAGGAAGATTATGCAAAGGAAAGGAAAATGATCAGGTGCAATTTATCAGATTTCATTTCTGATTGTCAACGATATCCTTGGGTCTTTTTGAATCGAGATGTTTGCCGCCAATTCTCTGTCAGTAAAAGTCTGTGGTTTGGAGCAGAGTTCCGACTTTGGAGGAAGAAATGTGGTCTACTTTTTGTGTTAAAAGGCAAATGATTAAAACATTGCTCATGTCAAGGAAATTAATGCTGACAGACATTTGCATTTGTTTGAAATAAAATCCAGAATTGTGATCAATCAAAATCGCCCAGCTCAAAGTTTAACTTGGGCCTGTTAAAGTTACCAGTACGGTACCAACAAAAACTACTGGTACTACTACTGGTACCAACAGAATTCAGGTACCAAAGACAGGTAACAAAAATACTATTTGCTTTTGTTTTAAGGTCTGGTTGCTCCCGGGAGAGCGCTTTACACTGTCAACACAAATGGATGACGCAAAAGTACAGTTTTGATTAAAATAATTTGTATCTAATGAAAAGGATAAACATTGCAATTCTGTTTTGTCATTTTATGCCATAATTAAGGCAGAATATGAACAGAAAAAGTACAATTTACAAGTATAATAAGTACTGAGGCTCAGAAAGTTTGAAAAGTACCCGGCCCAAGTTTTTTACAGAAATAAAATACACAATGTTAAGTTTTCTCTTGAGCCTGCGTCCTAAAGGTAAAGTTTTTGTTTTTAGGTCAGAATTGGGGTTGCAGACAGAACACACAAACGCAAATATTGATAAAACAATCACAGCAAACAAAAGGGAATGGAAAAGACTATAATCTATTGACACTGTAATCACCATCATGCGGCCAGTCAATGCTTCTGACAAACAAAATCAAAACCCATCGGAAACTATTAAGAGTCAGATATAAAGACAATAAATACAAATGTTTTAAAATATCCACAAAATCCATATAAACCCGTCGTGTATGACTTTCTTGGCAATGCAAGATAGGTTTTTGGTTTTATTTGTATTGTTTGGTAAATCTTAATAGAACATGGTTATTTTAGCACCATCAGCATTTAGGTGCAAAGAAACTAAAAAAGTCAAACAAATAATATACGTGTAAAACCAAAAACTAAAGTTAGTAATTATTTTCTATTTTGAGGTGCCAAATTTGTCATGAGAGCTATAGCTTACAGCTACATTTACATAAGCTGTCCCAGATGAAAAAGGTGCATTGTACAGGTTAGCGCAGTGTACTTTTACGTCCCGCTGTGAATTGATCAGGGATCTATAAAGTCGATCCAATTCCGGGTCAGGCATCAGAGAAAGGATCCATGCAGACACTGCCACGAATAAACCGTACACATTAGCGTTTACAGGACGAGACAGTAGAAGTCAGTTAGAGGAGGGGGTTTTAGTGAAGCTAACGGCACGACGTCGAAGGGAAAACGGGTAGTTTCTCATAAAAACAACCCTATTATTTTGTAATAGTAATATAAATAATCAATTGGAGAGGATTGCAATTGATCAAAGTATTATTATCTAAATTATAAATGGCAGTGATGTGAGAAGAGGCATTTCACCGTTTATACTAGTTCAAGAAGAAGTCAAGAGGGAACTTTAGCCTTTTAAACGATCAGGTTTTGTAAAGGCCCAAATAGTTATGCAGCGGGTCATTGGGTGAAGTGTTTTGTCCGAAGCATGTGGGCTTTTGCCAAATTTGCCAAGTATTTTAAACTCCACTGCATTTGGTCCACTGTACCAAATGCCAGCTGGATATGACACAGACATATGGATTTTTTATTATCACCCAAAATTCAGCCAATGGCGGATAAAACGAGACGGTCCTAAACGGTTATGGCGGAGCGTAAGGACGAGGCATCACTGGAACCAGCTCCGACAGTTTGGACTGGACACAGGCCAAAGAGTCTCCTGTCCTCCTCAATGGAGCCCACAATGGAAAACAGTAAACGTGTACAGTAAAACGTGTACAGAAAAACATGTACGGTAAAACGTGTACAAAAGGGCTATTCAACATAAGGCCTGGGGGCCAAACCAGGCCCTCCAAGCGATTTAATCCGGCCCACAACCAGTCTTTTAAATATATTAAATTATTTTTAAAATCTTGCTTACTGGTTTAATTCTGTGTTAGCACTAGTTTAGACCTGTTTTGGTCTTGGTTTAGTCCTAGTCTAGTCCTGGTTTAATTCTGGTTCAGAACTGGACAATTTTGCAAAGCAATGTTGGTAAAGCATTTTGTGTTATGTCACACAAAAATCTATCAGTAGTTATTTCATTGTATTGTGTTGGGGACAAATTTGGTGCGACCCAAAATGTTATACTAGTGTCGTGCCCAAAAGCCTTGGCCCGAAAAAAGTCTGGCCCTCGGGAAATTAAGTGGAATAGCCCTGATGTACAGTAAAACGTGTACAGTAACACATGTTCGGTAAACATGTTCAGTAAAGCATGTTCAGTAAAGCGTGTACGGTAAACGTGTACAGTAAAATGTGTACAGTAAACTGTGTACAGTAAAACTGTACAGACGTGTACAGTAAAACGTGTACAGTAAAACGTGTACAGTAAAACGTGTACAGTAAACGTGTGCAGTAAACTGTACAGTAAACTTGTGCAGTAAAATGTGTACAGTAAAATGTGTACAGTAAACATGTACAGTAAACGTGTACAGTAAACGTGTACAGTAAACATGTACAGTAAACGTGTACCGTAAACGTGTACAGCAAATGTGTACCAGTAAAATGTGTACAGTAAACATGTACAGTAAACATGTACAGTAAACATGTACAGTAAACGTGTACAGTAAACGTGTACAGTAAACGTGTACAGCAAACGTGGACAGCAAACGTGTACAGTAAATGTACCAGTAAAATGTGTACAGTAAACATGTACAGTAAAACGTGTACAGTAAACATGTACAGTAAACATGTACAGTAAAACATGTACAGTAAACATGTACAGTAAACGTGTACAGTAAACATGCAAGCCATCGCCAGACTTCTATCAATCAATTCATCTGAAATTATTATGTTGTAAATGCTTGGGAAATATGAATCTTTAATGAGGAAGTCGACCACGATCTCCCAGAATCCTCTGCATGTCACTGCTGGGAAATCAAACTGCATAAAAAGTCCATAGTTGCAGTGACCCCCTTAAAGCAGCATTACTTAAAAAGGCACAGCACGTAACTTTTTAGCCAAAAAATAAAGTAAAACATAATTTTTGATATATATATATTTATATATGAATATTTTGTTGCACATTAAAAAATGACTGACTGACATGACTTGGAGGAACCTCTAGCTTGTTTCCATGGAAATGTTTTTCCTTTAGCTATAATGTTCCACAGTATTGGTGGATTTCAGATCCTGCATTAAACATTATTGGCCTGTAGAAAGTTGTGATGTCATCTGAAACCCAGCTACGTCTATGCACATGGAGTATGTGAGTGGTTTAAACCTGAAATGTCCATGGAATTAACCAGGTGACTTTCCACCTCAAGAAGGTTACATACTGTGCCTTTAAAGGGGCCCTATGTTGCTTTGCCCATCAGGGTTCTCATTTATATTATTTATTATTTATCATAAAGTTGTGAGCTATAAAAAGACAACGTAGCTTGGAAATGGATGATCCGGACTAAAAACGGTAACTTTTTTGCGAGAGAGTTTTCAGAAACGAGGCAGAAAGTGGCCAAGTTTGATGAAGTTTATGTACATTTTGACTAAGAATTCCACTTAAATGTTTTATAATTGAGACCTTGGACTGGTAACTTGATCATGTAGCATCATCTGCTGTAACAAAGAGTAAAAATCAGCAGTAAAATCACCAAACTAACATATTTGACCGATAGGTAATGTGTGTATTCAGGCAGCACCAAGAAAACTTCATTGTTTCCTCCAAAAACTTTTGACGTCCAATATCAATATTTTCCCAGCCATTTCAAACCAGAAGACTGATGAAGAAAGTATTTTTCCAGCGAGCAGCTGCGTGCTAAATCTGGCGAGATTATTTCAGGTAAACAGCCAACTCAGGCCGACCAAACCAATCCTAATTGTTTTCGTGAGACGTTGAACTTTACCCAGGACTCAAGCGCATCCGGCGACGCTAGCGCACGCAAACCGCCGCTAATCTCGATGCAATTAAGACGCACCCGGCACAGTGCGGACCCTTGTTGACTTTTGCGTTATTATTATGGGAACCGGGGGCCGAGGCTATTTTTAACGGTGGCAGGAAAACAAGCTGCTCCGCTGAGATGTCACGAGGGGCTTCTTTTTTTTTTTTTTACAGCCAGACGGGCGTACTGTATGTCATTCTTCGACACGGACCTCTATGACTCACTAAATGCATTCTCTAAAGTGGAGGCAGAAATGTCAAGGCGCACAAAGCCTCAGCAGCAGCAGCAGTCTGTCTGTCTTCACTCGGAGCTGGGTATTCAGGACGTGTCGCTCCGGCAGACAAGCCTTCATGTCCCCGATACAGTCACAGAACACCAACGGGATCTTATTTAAGAAGGTAAAAGGAGATGAAGTGAGTCGGTGAACGTGACGGTGATGGGCGCGAGTTGTCAGTGTAAATGTACAGAACTTTTTCTTCTTGTAATATAAATTTGACATCTATGTGGGATGATTGACACACATGTATTTAAGACTTCGTTCCTAAGAGAAGGGACTGGCCCGTTGTGTTTTAGGGACCTATCACAGTGTGCATCTCGAGGTACAATGGTATTTTGAAGGCGGTAACAGAATTGTTGACCTGCCTTGACAAGCGTTTTGTACGAATATTTACTGTCATAGACTTAAAATATCAAAGTGTACAGTAATGTCTTCATATTGTCTGTACTGTATGTCGTTTTTTTAGCTGTTGCTGCAATAAAATCATTATCATTTTAAGCAAAGGAGCTTGTAATGCCACATATTGTGACCAACCACACATTGTGACCAACCACGATATTATTGTGAGATTTAAAATGATATAACATCACCATTTTCTGGTCATCTCTAACATCTAAAATTACAAACCGCTTTTTTAAAACTGGACCAAAACATTTATTAGTGAGAATGGAGGAAATGCGAGTGACCTTTTGGGACTCACAAAGTCTGGGGAGACAAATCATGTAAAAGTAAATACATGGTCAAATGAAATAATGATCCATTCAAAAATAAAATAAGATTTCTTGGATATTCTGCTCTCAAAACATCGACTATATAATGTACAAATATATTTGTTCTTGATTTGCAATTGCTTGGATGTCACATGCGCTCCAGTAATTTGTACACCGTAAATGGGCATTGTAACAAACCACTTTGGGGGCCATACAGTGCATAAAGTTATATAGTTCAATTAAGAATCACAAGAATGATTGTGAGAAACCACCGAGACACGTGTTTAACAAAGAAAAGTCCATCTACAGCTTCCTGAATCCGAGGCTAATGCGAGAGGAGAAATTCCCGGTCGACTGAAGCCATCCCCTAACAAGCGATTAGTCGACTTCAAAAAGGGGCGTGGCACTATCAAAATCTCTCAAAACTACAACGTATCTCTATGATCGTGTATCTGACCCAAAGTGCACCCACAAGACTAAAATCGCACTGTTTATACAAAAAAGTACTAGGAAACAGTGTATTTATATGAAAAAGGCAGAACAAAAGGCTGGAATGGACTAAATGACGAAATGCTGACAGTCCTATGCCATTTAAAACAAAAACATCGTCACATTTCTTTCTCCCAAGTCTGAACTCTGCTCTGAACCACATGCCTTTACAGACTGACTGTGGACCTCTCTTTAAAACCCAAAAGCTGATCATTCCCAACAATCTTGATTCAATTTCTATTAATTGCAAAGCCCTAATCTAAGAGATCTAAAAGAGAAAAACACAATTAAACAAAAAGGTGCGGTAATGATTTCTGTGGATCTCTGCGCTCGCCTGTAACCGTTGTCAGACTTCCACAACGGCAGCGTGGCCCCCGCCTAAAAGTACAGCCTCCTTTTGTTATGCTGCTCTCTTTTGTCTGCACAGCCCAGCCGAGCCGAGCCTCTTCCTCTGAGCCCGTTCCCTTCTCACCGGCGCCATCTATCGTCCCGTGTAACATGCCTGAGCGCTGCAGCAGGATGAGGTCATTCCGGTTTTGGAGCGGAGCCAGAGTCCGGGCGCTCCTGCCGCTCCTGCTGCCGCTGCTGCGATCGGGACAGAGGTGAGACAATGAAAGCGGTGGGAAATGTAGGTTATGGGCCAAATCCTGGAGGAGCCGCCCGCCCGCCTGCCCCCCTCCCTCTCGACTCACACCGCTCGCACTGCGGAACGGTTATTTAGGCCACCGACTCCAACTTTGACACGTATTGATTTGACCCACCTTCAGGGGTCAGCGTCTGCCACACAATGCTAAATGTCTAACTGAAGACGTTTCTAGATTAGGGATGTCAAGATTATTCGGGTTAATCGATAATCGTGATTATTTAGGGCACAATATAATCGTAAAGACAAAAAAATTATAATCGTGACATTTTAAGATTTTTGGGTCTTTTTTATGTGTAATTTGTATGTTGTTATTGTTCGTATGTCGCACAAAAAGCCAAAATATAAATAAATAAAAGAATTTTATTTTTTTTAATTTAATTTAAAGAAAAGTGACAATTTCCAAACTATTAGGTATTTTTTTGTGCAATTAAAATAAATGACTGCTTTGAAGTGCTTTTTGCTCAGACTTTCCTCAAAAAAGTCAACCTAAATGCGATAATCGTGATTATTTAGGTCACAATATAATTGTTAAGACAAAAAAATTATAATTTTGACATTTTTAGAAGATTTTTTTTAATTTTTTTAATTTTTTATTAAATTCATGGAAAAGTGACCATTTCCAAACTAAATTAGTTTATTTTTTTAAGTTCAATTAAAAGAAATGTGACGATTTTGGAAGCAAAATTAGGTCCTCTCTGCTCAGACTTTTCTCAAAAAAGCAAACCTAAATACAAAGAGCCTTTTTCATCTTGCCGTTTATGCGAAATTAATCATTCATAAAGTTTGATTTCATAACTCGGGTCACACTTTGAGGAGCGCTGATGCGTTACGAAAACAAGGAGGAAAGAAAATTCTGGATTTTGTTGTTGTTGTTTTGGTCGTGATGTAAATAATCGCGACAAATCGCTCGATCGCGATGTTTATTCTCACAATAATCGTTACCCTAAAATCGTGACATCACTATTCTCGATCACCAAATAAACTGCATCACAAAAAGTCCTTCGTGGCAGATTTTACGTTGTGTTCAGTTCGTTTAGTCTTTATCTGAAGGAACGATGGACAGAGACATTAAACTAATAAAAAACAAAGATGTTCTGCACCAGATTAGCTGCATATAGTTTCCATCTGCAGCGCCCGATTTGCAGGAATAAATGTGTACAATGCAATTACACCAAGCCAACAATAAGAACCATTTGCAAAGTCCACACTCTGACCCGAACGCACTCGCACAGCACTGCACATGCACACTCTGACCACTCATCTCCACAGTTTCATATTGAGACGTGTAGTTATGTTCAAATATGCTTAATTTCGGTTTAAGGGTCAACCAATATGTCCAGGGACCACTAGGGATGTCATGATATCAAATTTTAGTGTATTATTATTATTATTGTGAGGAAAAAACATCTTCAAGATTATTGGGTTAATTGATAATCGGGATTGTTCAGGTCCCAATATAATCGTAAAGAACCCAAAAAATTATAATTGGGACCATTTTAGAAGCAAAATTAAGTCTTTTAGATTCAATCTATCGTCCAAAAAAAAACAGTTTTAAATGTAAATAACTTTCTAAATCTCTTTTTTTGTCAAATTTAACTTTATTTTGTCTTTCAGAAAGTTCAATTTCGTAAAGCCAGTCACAAGCTTGAGGAATGGCAACATGTTAAAGAAAATGAAAGATTTCACCGTTGTTTAGCCAGTCTCAATAATCGTGAATAATCGTTAAATTGTGATGTTCTATTTTTTCCTCACAATAATCGTAGCACTAAAGTTGATAACGTGACATCCCTAGCTTTTAACTACCCTTTTTCCGAGCTGAAACATCGCATTAAAAAAAGACATAAAACAGAAGCGACTGGTTTATATTTGCCCACCCTGCACATCACGGCAAACGCTAGCAGTAGCATGCTAACTAATACCATCCAGTAACAATTCAGCCAAAACCAGAAATCAAAAAGGCAATGTGTACACTATTGTACATGCAGGTGCAAATAATTATGACTCTCTTTCATGTACTGCAAAACCCGTCAGAGTACCTATAAGTTAACCAATCCACCCACTTTCTGAGAGCCATGCGAGCACAGCACGGGGGACAGGGGGCCGGCGTGTGCCGTGTATTTCCGAGGGGAGTGTCAGGACTGATGAGGTGCACTTCCTCCGTCTGCAGTGGGACCTCGGGACGGGACGGGAAACTGTGTCAAGGACGAGCGTGGCGCAGACGAACTCGGCGACACGCGCCAGCACGGAGGAACCGGCGAGTCTGGAATCGGGGGAGAGGTTTAGCGCTTGATGGAGATGATTCCCCCGTTAAACCCTAAAGATTGGCAGTTATCGGCAGCCAAAATTCAATGCAAGCTGCTGTTGTGTCCTTGGGAAACAACAGCAGGATTCACTTCATTGTCGGGTTGTCTGTGGCCCCCTGCTCCGTATAAGTTTTGGTTAAAAAAAAAGTTTGGACACTCATGAAATATACACATCATACAGCAGCCGGACGGGTTTTTCACAATCACGGAAACATTTGGAAAAACTCTGAGAAGGGTTGTTCGTGAATGCTTCGTTGCATATTTACAACAAAGAAAACAGCAAATTATTCCCGACCGAAACAAGACGCGCGAACAAGCGTAATCAAGTGCAATCGCCAAATGACAGTGAGCACCAAAGACTTATGAATACGCAAATGTCAGACTGGTTCTCTGTATTTAACCCGAGCTTCAATGCGGCTGCAATGAACAACCACGATAAATGTCTAAGGGATGGTGGTCAGGAATGAATTCTTTGGGTTTTTTTTCTTAATAACATGAAAAGTGTGAAAAAGCCATTTCTAAATGCCACTTTGCAATGACTCAGTGCTAGACCAGCTCTTTTATAAAATACATATTAACCAGACAATTGAATGGGCTAAAGAAACACAACAGGGCTTTTTGGACAAGTAATTTATGGTTTAGCTCTGTAATATGAGTATGATTAATTATAGTTTTGTAATGTCAAGTGGAGTCAAGTTGTGCTTCCTTTATGCACTTCCAGCAGTACTATTCCCTTGAGCAAGCATTTTGCATTAACACATTTCATTTATTAAGGTTTGAGGCATTTCCAAGACACTTTTGGTTATTTGAAGGTTTAATTTTAAGGTTTACTTTAGAAAATAAAAGGTTTAAAGTGTATGAAGTGTTCTGAATAATGCATAACAGAAGCTTCAATGAGCGATCACGATGAACGAGAGTGACGTGAAGTACGTGTTGCCTTTACCACTGCTCGCACGTGCACCAAAAACACTCAAAAACACAAAATTGCAGTCCACGTTCGGGAGGCTTTTCGCTGCGCAGCGCTAATGCGATGTGCCGCCATCAGAAAGCGGTCTCATTTTTGGACAGATGGTTGGCAGAGCAGCAGTTGGCAGCCATCTGCAGAATGACCACACTGTGTGACACCTTTTACCTCCCCCCGTTTCAGTCAGTGCTGAAAATTAGCATTTTTCGAAATAAAAAAAAGTATTTTGTGTCATTTTCAACACAAAATAATAGCACAATCTTTACATATGCTACCATGTGTTGATCAGGCTCAATATCATTCTAAAACAAAAGGTCAAATTCTGTCTTGTTAATTTTTACTTTTTAATCAATACTTATTCATATTAGTATCTTGTTTAAATACTCGTTTTAGCATCCATAATCATCTGGTTTCTGACACTTTTGACAGTCCTAGTGGGATCGCAGGCAGAGCAGAGATTAAAATAGTCAAATTAGTCATAATAATTCAGATTATTGTTGCCTGAAAGCTATCAAATCTGTCTCAAACCCTAAAAAACCCCTCAAAGTCTGTGAGCAGAAAGGACAAAAGGAGATGTTTAAACGGAGCATAAAGAATTCACAGAGAACTAACAAACGAACATCTCCCAAATCAACAGATGAATCACAAAATATGGTTAATCAGAGGTGAGAGAAGTTACAAATTCGCTCTGGATGAACAAACTTACTTTACTTGACAAACTACAGACGAGCTAGTTACATATCTGGCTTCGCCGCCATTTTTAGGTTTGACTCTCTCGAAGAAAACTTAATTACGTTTGACAGCAGCAGAAGCCGTGGAAATGATTCAACCCTTTTGACCACAAGCCAAACACAGCTGTAACACAAGAGCCGGCCAGAAATGTTATCGATGGTTTGACCCGACCCAAGTTGACCCAAGTTGACCCAAGTTGACCCCGCTCCGTGACTCCTGTGAACGTAGATTGTCTTAAAATGCAAAAAGAAACAATAAATACAAAACAAAATCTTTATTCAGTTGGTGATTCTGGTACAGATCTAGGTCGGAGTCAGCACTGGCAGCCCGAGGAGCCTAATGCAGAACAAATGTTTTCATAAAGTCGCCCAGTGTTGAATCAGCATCCTTCATTTCACTGAGGCCATTTCATTTTTTCTTCTTCCACCCTCCCTTTTCCCCCTCTCGCTCGCTCTGTTTTTCCAGTCCGTTTTCCTGGTTTCCCCTCCCTCAGGACTGAAGCACAGCTGTTTTGCATTGGACTTTCGGTGATGAGATTTCGGTTCCGCCCACGCCTTTAACCCCTGCGACGGAGCGCTGGCCTCTCAATGAGACCGGCATCGGACAACGTCGACCGGACGGCGTTTCGGCGGCCTCGGCGACCACGATCGGAAACAGAGCCAAACTCAGCCAAAAACTCAAGAAGAGCCTGACGTGGGCTTGGTTTGAGTGCAAGGGGGGTTTATGTGAATTAATTGTTACTGCAAAGAAGTTATGTTCTGAATGTTATGAAAGCTATAGTTTTAATCTTGGCATATTACACAGGAAGTATGGAAGCAGGACACGATGCACACGTCTTAACATCGTCAACATTCTCTTTTTGATTTCTACAATGTTTCATATACAGAAGAAAAGTAGTAAGAAAAGAAGACAATTATGCAATTCCTGTTTTCACCTGACCCCTATCCCCGCCCTCATTCCTGTACTTGGTTGTGCTATTTGAAAACTTAAGTCATTCAAGGTTCAAAACTGTCCATTTTCAAAAATAAAATCAGTTCTGAACAGGAAGTCAAAGAACCCGTTCCTGTTGCTAAGCTGTTTTCGATCAATATTGTGGTTTGCAATGAACAAAGTGTAAAATGATGAGCGACAGATATGTTATAGATCAATACTTAAATAAAAGTGTGTCTCATCCAGTGGCGACCTTAGTACCTGAACACCTGAATACTACATTGTTCTCACAGGAGCGGCTCCTGGTGCCTTCAGGAACACCTTTAGTCAGATATCCTTTTTCTACACCTACACCAGAATCTGAAAAGAAGTCCCCCTTTATTTGAAGACAAACCGCTTTGATGGCAATCTTAAAAAGGCATACAGACTTTTTCCTCGCTGAAGGCTGTAGACTGACAGAGAAGCAAATAAGGAGCACGCTGTAAAAACTGTTTTGTTCTTTTTCTGCATAAAAATGAAATGAAATAAAATGAATTACAATATACATTAACCTTACTGGTGATGGGCAATATAGGGTCCAAGTACTGTTCCTCATAACATATACAGTAACTTCAAACAACTACACTTTTAAGTAAGCACTCGACACACGAGTAAGCGTAGTACAAATCTAAGAGGCAGTAAAAACATAGATAAAAAGCGTGCTGTATTTACATGACGAGAAGGCGATGATGAGACGTATTATTGATCCATTCACAATCATTAAACTTCATACACATATAAATGAGCCTCATACAAGTGGGAAATGTCTGGAGGTGTCAGGTAAAGCAAGTTTAACGTGCATAAAGAAGAACATGTCTGACTAAAGGTGATCGCTAAAGAGATCAACGGTGAAATTCTCTCATCTCGGCTTCCTCCAACGAGCTGTGATGAAGAGTCTGATTACTTAAAGAGATGCAGCAGCAGACGGATCCTGCTGTGAGTTAATACAGATCCACACAAGCCCCGGAGCTCCAGGCCTCACAGTCTGAGGAAGTGCTCTTTCACTCACAGCTACGTCTGCTTGTTAGACCCCTGCTGGGGGCTCATCATGTACAACTGAGCCGGAGAAATAAAGGAGAATAACCCTGATCTGAGGCTGAAAGTGAAGATTGTTACTGCTGATAACAGAGAGAAAGTGGCAGCTTTGTGTCATTACTCTGGAGTATTTTTGTCTATAATAAAATATATTAAAAGGCCACAAAAAGGGCCGGCAGATGGAAAGTAGAAATGGCTAAATTTGGTGCAGCTCATCTTTTCTTTTGAAGATGAATGTTTTTGTACAATTAAAGACTAAACTATACCAAAACAAAACAAAAATCATGTCATTTTTCAAGTTTATAAAGTGATGATTCTGCACTTGAGGTTAATTTTACAGTACATTTGGATACTATCATCATTTATAAGACAATGCAAGACATTTACAGAGTTTTAGCACAAATATAATCTTGTAAATTCTGGATTTCATTTTAATTTTTACATTTTATCCATACTGCGCCTAAAACGTTGCCCGAGCAGCACTTAAAGAACAGTATACTATCAACAAAACCCATTTCAACCACAAAATCCTTCTTAAACCCGTCTACAATCCCCTTAAACGTGTGCTTTAGTTGCACTCGCAAACACTTTAAGGCCACTGATTAGAATTGCTGTTGAGTATGATATTTACTTGGACCAAATGTAAGTCCTTTGCCTAGTGGCCAATCTATGCTTATTGAGAAGTGCTTCAATAAGAGCAGTAAGTATCCAGCGCCGCATCTGCCTTCACTTTCCCCGTCAGTGGTAAAACTATGTGCACGTGTCCCATCGAGCGCCAGCACAATGCAGGAGGTCTCACCACACTTATCCGTTTACAAAGACTCTTTCAGACAAAAACTGTGCTTAGAGCCACGGCGTTCGTTAAATCAAATTCATCCATTTCAAAAGCATAAACACAAAGCACTTACAGACGTGTTCAGACCTCCATTGAGGGAAGAGGATGGATAGAGAGATAATTCACTGTGAGCGACCGCGGAGATTCAAGATGGAACCAAGATATACTATTAAGCTTCATTAATAATTCACCACACGCCACAAATGCTAAAGAGGAACGAGTGACAACAGGAAAAAAAGAGATAATTGGCAAATCAGCCATACTTTTTCTGTCTCGTCTCCTCTTGGTTCTTCCGAGTTCTTACACAAAAATGCATCTTTTAAAGCCCCCGGTCATATCTAATGGTGTGCACATGTTTGGTTAACCACAACATGACAATGAAGTTATGTATGTTACACATTTAATTTGGTGGTTTAGTTCTGTGTTAATACTAGTTCAAACCCGCTTTGGTGCTGGCTTAGTCCTTATTTAATTCTGCTTTAGACCCGGAAGCCCTGATTTGAAGATGATTAACTTCAAAAAGAGCACTACTGACCTGGCAAAAGTCAATTATTACTGTAGAGTGTTTGCATACCATAATATGAACTTTTTTCAGCGAGCGCCGCCGGTTTTAAAGTTTAAACACCTAAATTCAGACTCAGCACCCTGATATCAGCCCCGTCTCACACCAAAATGCTACTTATTGAGAATATAATGCTAGAGGATTTTAAATTCAGGAAAAAGTACTTCTCGAGATAATGTGGGCCTTAGTTTGGTTCCCCCTGTTCTATGGGAAAGCAACCTTTAGTCCAGAGTAAAAGTGTGGGTTTGTGTGGTTTCAAACAACCTCATTGGCAATGATCATAAGATATGCTGAAGGACCCACGCTGCTCCGTCAGGCTGCTGTGCACTGTCATGTGGTCAACCGGACCACATCAAAACACAGCTGTGTGCAAGTATAAAGTTCTCTTCCTACTCCTACTGATGCTCCTAATCCTCCTGCTCCTCCTGCTCCTCCTGCACCTAATGCTCCCCCTGCAAATTGCAGAATTACCTTGTGTACAAATTGTGCTCTGCAAATAGACTGGCCTTACGACTGAATTCAAACTTATGTACTCGCTCCTTTCTAGGGCTGAACGATTTGGGAAAACTATCGAACTGGGATTATATTTGCAATTTAGGTTTTAATAAAATGATTCTGTCCAAAGTCGACATTTTAGTTAGTTAGTTAGCGAGTTCGTTCGTTTTGTTTATTTGACGGAAAACATGTGCAAAAAGGCGTAGAGTGAACACCAAAACGCATCCAGGAGAACTGACAAAAAGACCGCCATGTACACTGGAAAACTACAAGAATCACATGCAGTTTGTACAGATCTAAACTGCAGGGTAAGCCGTTATTATGCAAGAAGATGACGAGGAGATGTTGTTGTTTGTAGAGGAAATGCTGGCACGTCCAACATTGCAGCCTTTGTTTTTTCAAATTACGATTGCGATTAATGTTACGGCCGTACTTCTTTCCTTTCACCAATTACCTCTAGTGTTACAATAATGCAGGACAAATACAGACCTACAACAGCTCCTACTGGCTTCTGAGACGGTAAAGTCGCGCACTCACTTCGTCCCTTTCTCCGATTACCTCTCGTACAGTAATAACACCGGCCTATTACAGACCAGAGCGTTCAATCAGCATCCCCTGGTCCAGTAACGGCCCGGGACTGATGGCTCCCACATGTCCCGCGAGCGAACGGGCTCTGCGGCGATGGGGGCACGCAAATTGTTTCCACACAGTCGCTTTGGTCGGGTTTAGCGCTGAGTCATGGAGATTTACAGAGGCCTGTGCGCTGAGAGCCCGGAGGGAAGCGGAGAGCACTGTCTAACTTCATCATTATTCACCACTTAAAAGGAAATAGAGACAAACTGCCCCCTCAGATGTTAAACAGCATCGGGCCATGTGCACCGCAGCGGACCAGAAAGTACAGGTAGATTAAGAAGACAAAGCTTATGTTGGGACTAACTTTGCATATTGATATTGTTGATTTTTTACAACTTTAGATATCTTAAAAGGACAAGTATTGTATATTACTATCAAACCATTATGTTTTATACATTTATACACCGCAAATTATGTTATAACCAGTAATGCATTCCCTCATCAGGATTGATATTTGCAATTTCGCCGAACTGGCAGCAGAGGGAAACAAACAAAACCTTGCTTACAATTACACGCCGTTGTAGCGCAATTTGACGACGGAAGTGCTCAGAACGAGTCCGGCGATGATGATTTATGGATTTAAAAACGGCGCAGAAAACCTCCAGATCTCTACCTATGACGTCACAAATCTGGGGAATCTGTTTCAGCGTGAAGCTCAGAGCAAGAGGACCTTGTAAAAAATGAAGCAAATGGCAACACCGGGTTTGTTTTAGATGAGGGAACAATGTGAAAACGCCAAAAGGTCGATTTTGGATCTGATGTGTTCTTTAAAAGTAGTGGTAGTGTTATAAGTTCAGTCAATTGATGGAAAATATAGATCCAATGGAGTAAAAGTTTAATGGAACCAAGACAATGAGTAAAGTTGCCCTTTTTGGGACTTGAGACAACAAGAAAGGCAAAACAACAATTCAATAACCATTAAGGCTTATTACAGTCTAATATCCAGTACAAAAACCTGGAAACGGACAAATTTAAAAGATTATTTTTAAATGTACATGCCTTAACCTTTCTTTTCTTTGGATGCCGGTTTTTTTCCCTTCGATTTTAGAAAAAAAATTACCCTCTCTGTTTTCTCTGGCCCCGCCCTTGAAAGTCTTTTTTTTTCCTCTCTCTTTTCTTTCAGTTAGAAAACATAAAAATAATAATAAATAAAGGCACAAAAACAAAGGCTGAAACCATTTGATGCTAATTTGATGCACTTTTCAAAAAAAAAAAAAAACTAGTCAACAACAAAAACAAAAGTCATGAAACTAAGGTACATGACTGCTTTTATATTCCGAACAGTCATTTTAACACAAAAGTAGACGGCCCCTTTTTGCGGGGTACTTGAATTGCAGATGAGACCTTTTAATCTTTTAACCATCTCTTGAAATCCGACATCACACGCTCATAAATCCACCTTTGTCCAAGCAATTCCTTTTATCAAATATTGGCATTACTGAAAGGGCACCATTAAACGCCGGTATACTTTCCTGATGCGAGTGCGTGTTCTTCAGCGGTCCATGATCGCGCTCCATCGATATCTTGAAACGCGTCGCTGCTTCATAATTCATGACGGCTTGACACCGGTCAGATGTTTATTCAGCATTTCTGGCACTCACGGAGCACGAGGACACTAATGGGAGGGCAGGTCAATACTTTGCTGCCGCTAACAACCACCAGATGGAGGAAAGCATTTAGACACATGACTGAAGTGCTACAAATGGGACTTGAAATAGGACAAAATGACAATACACTACATAGGGCTGGGTTATGGGTTATCGGTGGGTTTCCCCAGATATCGGTACTATTGAGCCGTTATTTGGACAATGAGTGAAAATGGAATGAGCAGTGCAGTTAGGCTAAAAATGTGCCTGTATGTTTATTTTTCTTTCATTCTTTTGTCGAACACGTTGCTATTCCTCAAGTTTGTGACCAGCTGTACTAGATGTCACTTTCCAAATGACAAAAATAAAGTTAAATATGACAAAAACAGATAAAAAAAGTACTTTATATTACATATATTTATAGTATATAGAGTATAGATTGACTTAAAAATAATAAATTTGGCTTCTAAACTAGTCACTATTCATATTTTTTTAGTTCTTAAACTTATATTGTGACCATCAAGATTGTCGATTAACCGAATAATCTTGACACGCAACACAGTATTTAATATGAATATTTTAAAAACACACACATTTTGTTATCATTTTTATTGACGATTGCTTCATTTACTATAACTTAACATTAGCATTTGTGGTGTATGCAAATACTGGTTGTCGGACCATCACAATAAAAAACAGACAAAAATAGACAGGATTACTAATGAATGTATTCACAATTTTGCGAGGAAAAACATCTCATTTAGAAGTGAAATTAGGTTTGGACGTTGTTTCGTAACATCAATATTCAGCTCACGGGACACACACACAAATGTCTAGGGACATTTGGGGCCGTGTAGACAATTTGCTGCAATGTCCTACCCTCTCTCATCCCTCTTTCACGCTATACTGTCCCCTCTAATAAAGTCTACGGGACAGAAAAGATGCCTGATCTTGGGAGCTAAACGGGGTTGGGCCTGGTTAGTATTTGGATGGGAGAACAAGGGCCATACCGTAATTTACTTATTTCAGAATTTTGACTTATACAAGCAATTTTTTTGGGACTTTATTATATTGAAATGTATGAGCCGCTGTGTCCGAGTAATTTCCCTCGTGGGTCAATGAAGTTCGTCTGAGTTTGACACGACCCCATCGGAGACGGGAAAACTGACATTTTATCATTCGCAGAGGACATTATACGACATCAATTACTGCCGCCGTTGGGATCTGCCATTTCCCGGCGTTCAAATTGTGATTGAGATTTGATTGGGATTTATTTTGCATCACAGAAAGTTTCGGACGTCCAGGTCGAAATTAATTTTTGATCAACAGAGGCTGAATAGTAACAATATGGATTTAAAGATGGACGTTGTTAATTCATTAGTTGTCGTATCTATTGAAGGCAAACAAGACCTGAAAATTTGTTCTATTCTATTCTTTAAAAAAAAATATATATAAAAATAAATGTTATTGTATGTAAAACGTTGCTTACATGAGTCTTGTGGATTAATCAGAAAAGACTTGATTTGCACTCCGTTTCCGCGCTGAAAGCCTCGGCAACCGCTTCCTGTATTGGATTTGACAGTGTAATGTGAAGGAGCCTCGCTGTCAGGCCATTAGCAAGGTAATGACTTTAGTGGGGAGTGTGATATCCGATACGCACAGGAACGTTCTGTACTTTACACAGGTGCGGCCCCCCCCCCTGATTCGGGGAGGATCGCGCGTCAACATTTGAACAGTTTAAAGAAGTCGGCGGTTTCCTGTAGTTTGCTAACTTACCTGGCAAAACGGTGTAAAGCTTGGTCAAAGTCTCTTCAGTCTAATAGATGGATACAGTACGTGCAAATCGGCAGATAGCATAAGAGTACACCAGACTTAATAAATATAAGACATACATATAATTATAACAAAGAGATATTTCTATTTAGTGCTTTAGTTTGCACTGCAGGGCTGTAGTTTCCAGTTTGAGAAATTCCTGGTCGACTAAAGACCTGTGCGTCGATGAATTAAATAAAAAGGAGGTATTATTAGACTGTCACGCGAGAATGAGCATGAGTAAACAGCGTCTTCAAAGGCAGTAATCCCGTATTGTCCTGCAACTGAGGCTCGTGTGCTCAAAGGAAAGTCCTGTTTTCTGTACTTTGTTACAATCATATGAAACATTTGGACTCAGACTGATGCGTGCAGGTTCGAAAATGTCCCACAGCCACTTTTCCAAACATGTACATGAAATGTCACTGTGAAGAGGCGGGGCTTAGCAGTTCTGCAGTTTTGAACAGGAAGTCAATGTTTCCGTCACTGTCTATTACTACGCAGTTTTTGGATCAATATTTGCAGTTTACAATGAACAACATGTAAATAAATGATCAACTTACTATATCACAGTTCAATGCTGAGCTCCCTGTGGCTCAGAGAAGAGACTACAAAGCAGCTCTGCTTGTATACAAGTCTCTCCATGGCCTAGCACCAAAGTACATCTCGGACATGTTAGTGCCATATGAACCATCTCAAACTCTGAGGACCTCAGGGACCGGCCTCCTGCTGCCTCCTGCTGGTGCCAGAGTCAGGACTAAACATGGACCGGCCTCCCGCTGGTGCCCAGAGTCAAGACTAAACATGGACTGGCCTCCTGCTGGTGCCCAGTCAGGACTAAACATGGACCGGCTCCTGCTGGCCCAGAGTCAGGACTAAACATGGACCGGCCTCCCGCTGGTGCCCAGAGTCAAGACTAAACATGGACCGGCCTCCTGCTGTGCCAGAGTCAGGACTAAACATGGACCGGCCTCCTGCTGGTGCCAGAGTCAGGACTAAACATGGACCGGCCTCCTGCTGGTGCCAGAGTCAGGACTAAACATGGACCGGCCTCCTGCTGGTGCCCAGAGTCAGGACTAAACATGGACCGGCCTCCTGCTGGTGCCCAGAGTCAGGACTAAACATGGACCGGCCTCCTGCTGGTGCCCAGAGTCAGGACTAAACATGGACCGGCCTCCTGCTGGTGCCAGAGTCAGGACTAAACATGGACCGGCCTCCTGCTGGTGCCAGAGTCAGGACTAAACATGGACCGGCCTCCTGCTGGTGCCAGAGTCAGGACTAAAACATGGACCGGCCTCCTGCTGGTTCAGAGTCAGGACTAAACATGGACCGGCCTCCTGCTGGTGCCAGAGTCAGGACTAAACATGGACCGGCCTCCTGCTGGTGCCAGAAAACATGGACCGGCCTCCTGCTGGTGCCAGAGTCAGGACTGAACATGGACCGGCCTCCTGCTGGTGCCAGAGTCAGGACTAAACATGGACCGGCCTCCTGCTGGTGCCAGAATGTTCAAATCTAAGCTAAAAACAGTTTTGGTTGGCTGTGCATATGACTGAAATAATTTTCAGTCATAAGTCTTAAGTCTTAAACTGCTTTGTGATTTCTGTGATTCCTGTCATGTCTTTGTGATTTTAATGCATTTTTTCCTGTTGTGTGAAGCACTTTGAATTGCCTTGAGTACGGATTGCGCTCTACAAATAAACTTGCCTTGTCTAAGTACCTGTAAAACAAAACATGTCATCTCCTTCAATAAAATAATGTGTTGACTAATAAAACATTTGGTTAAGAAAAAAAGGGGGGGAAAATAGAGGAGAAATGTTGTCTCCATTCGGACATTTTCTCCTGATACTGAGCCAGGGGTCACTTTCCATTTGTCATTCCTCTATTGTAGATAAGTTAAAAAATGATCGCGTTTAACTTGAGCGCTGTAGGCAGAACACGTCCTGACGGCGCATGGGCAGACATCAAAGACCATGCTGAGGACGTGGGCCGGAGCCGCGTGGTGTATAAATAGCGCTTAATTAGCCGTAATAGCAGTCTAAACGTGTTGCCTGGTGAAAAGGGTCATTCATGAACACAGGGAAAAGAGCCGTTTCCCGATCAGACGGCGAGAGGTGAAGCGCGCTGACAGAGCTGACGCAACCTCCGCTGGGACCAATCAACAGCAACAACACGCCCTGGGAACGCCAAAATATTAATTTAGCCGGGATCATATTTGTTCAGGGGGCTCATTAGAGGGAGGGGAAGTCGCAGCGGCCTGAACGTCGAGCGTCGCACGAGTAGATTTGCGATTTGTGTTTTAATAGTAGGATTCTGTTACATTTTAAACAAATACAAACTGCTAGATACATACAAGAATATACACATGCATTTCAGAACACGTTTGTATGGGTGCAGGCTGCAGAGTTGGCAGTTTTTATACGTAATATTTTGTTAGGTTCGTTTTATTAGCAGCAGACAAAGTGGGGTCCAGGCGGTCGAACCCAGAAGCGAAAAAAAAAAAAGAGTTGGAAATAAACTATAAATCTTCTTCTTAAAAACAGTATTAAGCCGGCAGCCATGATTCTTTATGTTTCATGTGTAAATCTAAAGGAAACTGAATAAATATAGAATAGAGAGCCAAGTATTATTAGGTGGAAAAAGGGGCCACAAAGTTTAGAAAGTTTGGAAATGTATTGTTACATTTTTGATCGTATTTCAGGAAAGGGAATCATTTACATGTTCAGTAAAAATTTTGATAACAAGAATAATCGGATAGCCCAATAACGAGATGTGATTTCTGCTGTGTATTTACATGTGAAATCAGATAATCAATTCATGAGTGGATTTTTAGAGGAACTGTTGTATTTGGAAAACAAAGTACAAGGAATTATAAAATAACTCTTTCAATCTTCAGCATTCACTTTTTCTTTTGTTTTCTTTTTTTTCGTTTTGGCATCATTTTCCTGGTCGAAACCTGCACAAATGTGAACAATCCGAAAGAAATCAGATTACGTCATCACAGACTGTTTACATGACATTTTGGTCTGCATGCTGGTTTACTTCAACAATTTAGATTATTTGACTTCTTATTATTTTATACAGTAATTGTTTTACACCCATACATCTTGAGATTTAGCTGAAAGTAGGTAATGCGTACAAGTTACAAAGTGAACATGTTTATTTGGCTAGTACGCTATTGTTCAGGTCAAGCCTTGTTTAAAATGTATCGAGGTAAAAAGTTTCGGAGTGAGCCAAAGTGGACGGGGAAACACATGTGAGTCGGAACAATGAATCATCTTCTGACACAAGTAGGTCAGCTTAAGAATCAAGAGAGTCGAAAAAAGTAGGATGTCGGGCTAAAATTGTCCCAGTGGTAAATGTGCAATTTTCTTTTAAACTTCCATGTTGATATTTATAGAAGGAAGCTGCAAAACAGGAAAGGAAAGCGGGAGACTTGCTGAAATGTTTTTACTGTGGAAAATGCATACGTTTTAAGCTGCAAAATAAGAAAACTTTGAGTCAACAAGGAAAAAACGAGGACAAAACCGATACAAACTTCAAAACACAAGACAAACTAAAAGTGCCACCAATTTGCAGATAAGTGGTTTGTCAACTTTTGATAGATATTGACCACGGCAACTGCAGTTTTTGGAGCTGCTCTGACCAAGCTGTCTAGCCGTTACAATTTGTCAAAACTCACTCAAATCCTCCGAACACGAGGGGATTTTTTCACACCAAAAAAAACAAGCCATGCTGAAGGATTATTGATCATTGTGTTACTTTATTGTTCAGTAACGCGGACGTTTCGCTGTTGGAAAAAGATAAGTTTGAAATGGATGCATAAATTCGCACCACAACATCAGGAGATCAATTATTTTTATGTGTGCATGAAATACCTGGTCGCGTGTGAATTACGAGCGCCTTTATTTAATGATATTTTAGAGCATTTCTATTATATTATATTATATTTTTAGCCATTTCTGGGTCCATTGACGTACAATTAGAAAGTGACTAAACTACAACACCCACGTCAGTTAGAATGAAGCAGAAGGAAGCTTCTTAATTCCTGCATAATTAAGTTAGGTTTCTTTCTCCAGAGCTCAGAATGTTTTCCTCTTGATGTCAATGAAGCTCCTCCCTTTTTAAAGTCCATACGCCTTCATCAAACTTGTTCCGATTGTGTCAGGCCAAAAAAAACAATTCCTTGAAAGCACAATTAAACCATATCTGACTGTATCATCTTTAGATTTCTTTGCTGTTCAATGTGATGGAAGTCCTACCACCTTCATCTGCCCTTTTGAATAAACATACTTCAAGGTTTTGACGTATTTTGAAGATTCATAGATATTGTAAGTTATACTAAAAGATACACCTTAGCGATGGTGCCCAGAATTGTTGTAGAAAGTGTATTTACAACCAAAATGCGAAATATCAAACGTGCATTGCAGAGATTATATCATCATTGCATCAAAATGTTTAAACCAGGCCCTAATCTTTCAAAAGTTTAAAAGTTAAGAGCTTTTCAGTTTACATTTGTGTTAAGAAAACTCCAAACTCAAATGACTTGACTATAAAATAAACACGCGCTTACGTTTTTCCATCTCATCAGAGTGGCCGAGAATGATAAAATCTGTGTCTAAAACCTGTAAATCGCTTCACACAAGTCGGTTTAACTCAAGAGCCCAAACCAGAAGTACTATATTTGTTAAACACGCCGCCCTCTGCAATTTAGCACATGTCAAATCTCTTTGTCTTCACTAAGCCCGCTTCCATTCCCTGACGTTGCAGACAGTTTTATTTAAACCGGTGCAGCTGTCCTAAGTGGCCGCAAATGGATCCATTTCAAACGTTTTGCTCTTTTGTTTTTAAAAAGTGGCGAACTTCACTCTTGCTTTTATCTGCAGATACATTTTCAAAGCAGGCGGGAGCATCAGGCGGCGACCGCGCACATAAGGAGACGCAAGTGGTGCTTGGACAAAAACGGTGTCAAGTAGCTGTGAATCAAAAACACGTAAAATAAAATTCACTCTTCCGTCAGAGGCAATGGGTAAGATTAGGGCTGTCCAAAGCATATAGAAAGTCAGATTCGAACTGAACAAGATCCTGATGTTAGCAAGTATCGACATAAAAAAACAACAACAACACACAAACAGGACAAACAGGAGCATTTTCTAATCATCACTGGGGAAACGGAAATCGGTATCGAGTATCAAGACTGAAATTGTAAGGTAAGATTTGAGTAGCTGCATTTCTAAAAGTAAAAGTGAAGCAAATGGTGTTGTTGATTCTTAAACTTTCACTTAATATGATTATATCTGTACCAGATTTGTCAAGGTGATATTTTTGTGGGAAAAATAAAGACGAAGAGGCAGTGATTAAGGAGGACATACACACATACAAATGTGAACTAAACTGTACAAATCTGAACAGAAATGACAGGATGGACAAGGTCCAAGCGCCCAAAGAAGCAAGAAACCTATCTTTGGTCACATTGATGATGATGATGAGGTGCGATTTTCATTCTATATTCAGTTAAAAAAGAAAAAAAAAAGATTTTGAATTTATTGCAGATTGCTACTGCCACAATAACACTCAAGCCTGAAAGTCACAGTGAAACCCCCCTCAATTCCTGCAAGCAAATTTTCCCCAAAGATTTGCATGAATAAATAGCAACAGAAACAAACGGCAAAAAAAGCTTTTCTTCATCTGTTTTGTAATGACCAACAGCCCAAATGTTAACATACTTAAATATGAGGCGTTTTTGCACATAACAAAATCAAGTAGTCATTTTTGGACTTAAAGCCGCTACTTTTTCCCACGCTTTGAACCCTGCAGCCCATGCAGCATTTATATTGTTGGTAACGGCCACCGGGGGCCACTCTAGCAGGAAGCACAAGCTTTTACACACTGTAGAAGACGACGTCAGTGGATAGTGGTCACTGTCCAGGGGACATGTTGTGTTGTCTGTATTTTAAGCTTACAATTAGACTCATATTCATGGAGAAGTTAGTCTAACGAGGAAGTGAATCTAGACGCGGCTGAATGCATAGACACACATGGAGAATTCACGACCGTGGACCATCTTTGTGTGTAAATATCTCATGTTACAACGTGGACACCAGCGGCTTGTGTACAATTTATTTTTTCTTTGTAAATTTTGTTGGCCCTTTATTCAGGAGCGCTCTATAGCCGGAAAATTACAGTACTAAGTCCTTATCACCCTATCCCCCTTATTTGCAATCAGACCGTGTCAGAGGCTGAAAGTGTCTTTAATGTTAACATCTGTATAGTGTTTAAATATTTAACTGGGTTTAGGAAAAAAAAGCCTTTAATCCCTTCATCCAACTCCTTCGGAGCTCTTTAAACCCTCACACAAAACTGTGAAGAACCAAAAAACTGAAGTACAATTAATCAGAGTACCGTAATTCAGAATTTTGGTTAATACTTATTTATTTATTTATTGGCCAGGAAAAGTCCCTCTAAGATTTAGCATCTCTTTTTCAGGGCAGTCCTGGTCCAGAGGAGGGAGGAGCCTATTGCACATGTTCACGTTATATTTAATACGAATTCTGAATTTTAGAGCTACTGTGTCAGAGTAATGTTCTTGTGTACCAAAAAAGTTTGTGTTTAGTTGTTTAAAAAAGTGTGGCACCAGTCCCTAGTTCCAACGCATCAAACGGGAACTGGCACAAAAACAATTTCCAAGAACTGAAAAAAAGCTTCCTTCAGTGCTATTGACCACTCAAAAAATAATGTACATCCGCCACGTACTGAACGGGAAGTCGATTTAGATTATTTATGGCGACAGGGCTAACTACTGATACTGGACACCAAACTGCACACACACAACGCACACAAGGCCAACACACCTCCAGCTTTCATCATGATTCACTTAAGTTTTCCCACTGCCTTTGAGAAAACTTTAGGACATCCAATTTCCCTCCCGTCCCGCCATAACTCTTCCGCCCCGAGCACAGGACTGTAAATCACTTGCACCTCTGAGGCTGGATCCCGACACGAGCCCGACGCCGGTCCAATTAGCAGGAGACTTAGCGGCCGCCGTAATGAAGTAATCAATAAAAGGACGAACTTAGTTACCCAGGACGTTCCCGGAAGGCACCTCGTCCAGCTCCTCCAGCTCCCGCCCCATCAGGAGGAACAGACCGCCCAGAGTGCACAGGGACAAGTGAGGGGTGTCCGGGACCGAGTCGGACCGGGCGTTGCATCCCTCCGGCAGCTGCGAGAGGGGGAAGAAGAACGCCATGAATTAAGACGGGGCCGAGACGCATTTGTTTTCTAATTAGCCCGGACTGATAAACTGCAGATGGTCTGGCTCTGATTAAACCCAGGATTAAGATGTGTGCGGCGGTGGCCAGGTCTGATTGTGCGGCTGTGTGGTCCCCCTTTTCCAATTTCAATGAGTGCAGTCTGCCAGAGATACAACAGACAGCTCAAATAAATGAGCTAAAATTTATATATATATCTATATCTATATATATATCTATATATATATATAATATATAATATATATATATAGATATAGATATAGATATAGATATAGATATAGATATAGATATATAGATATATCGATATATCGATATATATAGATATAGATGATAGATAGATAGATAGATAGATCTCTATATATATATATATATATATATTAATATAGATAGATAGATAGATAGATAGATAGATAGATTAGATAGATAGATAGATAGATAGATAATAGATAGATAGAATAGATATATATATAAATAATACTAATAGAAGATATTTTTTGTCAGATAATAAAAATGTTATTATTAAAAACACAAAAAATAACTAGTGAGACTTGATCCAAGTTCCACGTTTTAATCCAAGACCCTAAACTAGACCATAAGAAATGTGAATGTTGTGTGTGAGTGTTACTTCTACTGCATCTAGTAACTTCTATTTAACTTCCTGGAGATTTGATTTGATTTATTTTATTTATGAATGCATCGTATGCATCTTATTTATTTTATGTATTTTATTTATTTTATGCACCGTCTGCACCGTCTGCACCGTCTGCACCGTCTGCACCGTCTGCACCGTCTGCACCGTCTGCACCGTCTGCACCGTCTGCATCTTATGTATCTGTATCTTTTGGATTTTGGATTTCTATTTATCTCTATTTATTTCTATGTATTTCCATTTATTTTATTTATTTGTTTGACCGGGACATTGCACAATAAGTACTATATTGCAGACCCCAGATATAGTAGCTACAAGCTCATTTTCATTTGCAGTCCCCGGGCAGAGGCAAGACAGTGTGAATTCATCAAAAGTCCCATGTGACTTTTAAAATAGAGCTTAAAAACAGACAAACACCAACAGCCAATCACTACCAGACACAGGCACAAATACAGGAAGTGTATCACGTACGAACGCATTAAGAAAACTGGACGAATGAGGAAGTTACATCGACCTGTTTTGAGATAGCATTTTTTACAATTGCGACCAAACGATAATCCTGTTTATGAAATGACGCCACGAACAAAATGTAACATTTCTAAATGTCAAGGGTTTCTCATTATGTCTCATTATTATGCTAAGGAGTAGTAATACGAGTGTTGTTATTTTTGTTTCTAAAGGTCGTGCAAGTTGAGAACGCAAAATTAATTCTAAAAGATGCGATTTTTACAACTCTTGAACAAAGACTATGAAATTTGAGCCTGTTTTTGTTTTTGTCATTGTTGTTTTTTGTATTTTTATTTATTTATTCCATGTGGATTGTTAAACTCACACACCGTCCGGAGAGGTTTGGCAAAAAACAGCGAATCGGCGGCTCTACGGGCGCTTTCTGCCCGAGTAAACCTGCACTTTACAACGTGAAAAGAGTAAACCCGAACCTCCTTTAGTGCCACATGACCACTTTCCCCGACATTCTCATTACCATATTCATTTTAAACCTTTTCAGACGAAGAAAGACGCGCTGAAATTGGCTTGAACGAGCGCCGCGTCGCCGTGCCACCCCCGTTACCTGGGCGACCGGATACAGCGGACAGTGAACATTCACGGCTAAATTGAGTGAAAAGTGAATATGAAAGTTTATGAATAGCGATTTGAATTCCCTCTGATGAGTAAATGGGAAAAAATGTGCCTCAGCAAAAGATGAAGAATGAATTTGACCTCAAAACATTCAGTCAATTTAAGGTGAAGAAGTGAATGCAGTTAAGTTGTTAATATACTGTATAATTTACTGTGCTGTTCTGTATATAGAAAAACTGCTTACTGTCGTGAACTAAGGTTTTCCAGTGTAGATTAAGGTTCCAATTGATCGATTTTACTAGCAATTATTCTTTCGATTAACTGATCAGTTGTTTAGTTTGTGAAAGGCCTGTAAAAAAAATTTTTTTACTCAATTTGCCCAGAATAAACGTAAAGTTAAGCGGCGTCTGACCATCCTGATATTATTATTATTATTATTATTATTATTATTATTATTATTATTATTATTATTATTATTATTATTATTATTATTATTATTATTATTATTATTATTATTATTATTATATTTACAGATAGAAAAGGTTATTCATCAGAAACATAAATTTGACATGTCATTTTGATATAGTTCCTGCTTTGAGTCATAAAACTTCTCTCGGCCCACGGCAGGTTTTTAGCCTTTGTAGAATGGTCCAGATAATGTTACGATTATTTCATTGACCGATTAGTTGTGATTTATAAATTAACTTGTTTCAACCCTAATATAGATTTGTCAAACTGAAGATTAAAGTGCCTCTGACAGGTGACGGATGACTTATTGAACTAAATTGCAGATAAATATATTTAGAATTTCGCTAAAAACTATACAAATTTTTATCACAGAATAGCAATTTTTTTAGGTTTATAATGTCACTTCTTGTTTGTAATTGATGACATCACACTAGGAAATTACCCTCAGTTCTCTTACATAATATTCTCCAAATTGCAGGCTTAATAAATGTGTAACCATGGCCTTTAAAATTGCTATTTCAAATTCGATCAGCCCTTCGTTTGCATTTCCATCGCACACGTTTGAATCTAAACTACAAAAATGGGGCCAAATGCAGTGGAGAAGCCCCGTAAGTTCCTCTGAACGGTGCCGTCCTTCAGGTTTATGGAGACTGTGGAGCAGGTTCGGTGACAGACGGCTGCGTTTACCGTGCTCAGGCCACGCGCTGGGTCGTACTTTGGTCCCAGGACGAAAACCCTCTGTCCCGGTCGGACCACGCCGCTGTAAACCCGCGCGAAGGCCACGAACGTCTCCTTCTCCTCCTCCGCGCTCTGCTCCTTCACCGCCAGAGTCTCCATCTTGGACGACACATCTAGAAGACGACAAATGAACTTCACAAAGCCTACAAGAGTACTTTAGTGCGGTTTCAGTTTTCTTCTTAAAGAGTCTCTCTTTGATGCTCCTCAGGGCAGGAATCAGTATAAAAATTGTCAAAAGGCAGGAAAATAAGGAACTTTTCTATCATTTTAAACATTATTATTATTATTATTATTATTATTATAATAGTTGGTTTGGGATATTTGTCTTTTATCTTGTTAGCTAGAAGGAGTGAGTGATATTCAACAATTAATTAAATGAATCATATTTTGGACAGACTCTAAAACTTATGCAAAAAGATGTTTTGTCACAAAGACAGTGGCATTATTTAATCAAAATGGCTAAATAGAAACATCCAGTCACAATATTTAGAGCTTTATTTTGTGATTTAATTTGTATTTTTTTTCTGAATATTAATTGCTGATAAGTCGACTCCTCAAATAGTGACATCACTAGTTTTATCTGTCTGCACCGCAAAACACAGCATAACTTTTCCTGGTTATGTCACCTGCATGTTTCCGTGAAAATGCAATTGCTTTGACTTTATTTAACTTTTTTTGTACTGCAGGGTAAGGCTACAACTAACAATTATTTCTATTGTACATTGAGACTTTTTAAATACATTACCACCAAATAACGGTTGAAATAATGTGATTGAAGGCTTCTAGAAAGAGAATATTTACAAAAAACGGTATTGTTGACGTGTGTGTGTGTATAATTTACATGTTAATTCAATAATGCCACCGTCTGTAATAAAAAAAGCTCTTTTTGTTTGTGTTTTACAGTCTGTATATAGCTCAGATAACGATTGTACTTACGAAAAAATATGAATATGGTTATTTTTTTTGTCGACTAGTCCATTCATTGTTGCAGCCCATTACTTATACCTCTAAAACGTCTGTCTATCTAAATACATCCATCGCTCTATCTCGCCCTCATCCTCGCATATATTCATTCATTCATTAGAATTCTGTATCTGTGTACATACATCGGCTTGATATTAAGGTTTGTTTATGAGGAGCACAGAGCCACCACAGGCTGAGGCATTAGCTCTGGCCTTTGGGGAAATCCAGTGACTCCTCAATCAAACATGACATTTGCCAAACACGCGCAATATGAATGTTTGAAGTGAAGATACGGCAGGGGAGACGTGATAACAGCTTCTGAACAGACTGCAGCAAATTACCTCTGGATGGCAAAAAGGACTTTTCTGAGTCAAATGTTGCCATCCCCTGGTCCATCATTTCAAGTGTAGTAACAAAACAAAACAAATTATTTCATGTTTCATAGTGAGTTCTGCAAAGGTTTTATCATTCTTTGGCAGTCACATCTTTCTCAGCTGAAGCGTACCACCTTTGAGTGCCAAAAAAGAATAATGAATATAAATCCAATGCATTATTATACAAAATACTTTAACTCCACCTGTGCTTGGTGCAAATTGGCTTGTTCAAGGTACGATTATGTAAATGTGGGGAAAAGGATGAAGATTATTCGGTTAAACAATAAGTATTAACAATGATTTTTCAGAAGTATCAAAGAATTTATAATAGCATGAATGCAAAATGATAATATTGAGTATATGTCTGTACTTAAAACGGATGAAAATGACAAAAAAAAGACACAGAAACATCTGGCGTCCACAACAGGTGATATTTCTGACCTTTTGTGGTTAATTTAAGCACATTTTAGCACATTCTTGGTGCACCAGTGGAGTATCGTCTATCGAAATAATGCTAAATATTTGAGATACACATTTTTTGTGTACAACCCCTAATTCAAGTCACAATTGTAAGAACTAAAAACGAATAATTCAAACTATTTTAGAGGAAAAATGATAGTAATAATCATGTAAATTCAATCTACAGTTCAAAAAGTAAACAACAATGTAACGCTCTTTTTGTGTTTTCATAAAGATGCACACATACTTGCGGAACGGTATTTCACGATATTTCAGAGATTAGATTGTTGTTTAGTTATGGTGTCAATATTCGTGAAAAGTGACGTTTTTTCTCACAATAATCGCAACCACCTCAAGAAGTACTAAAATAAGTTTCTGAATACCGACATGAGTGAAAACGTTACAGAAATCGTCGGTGTTTGTGAAAATCCGTTGGAACGACCGCATTATCCTGGGTAAATGTTTTGGAGAGTCTCACTTTAACGCGACTCGGACACAGATGTGACAGTTGGATTTGGTCGCAGTGCCTGGCTCACCTGTGCTGGCCGCAGATGTCTGGTCCTCTCGTGGACTGGCCTCGGCTTTGACCTGGTCTCCCTGGTTCCCGGCTGCCATCCTCTCCGCGTGCCTCTGCCGGGCCAGCTCCCTGCGCTGGGCGATCTCATCCTGGGTCAGCGGCCTGGACACGCGCACACGGGTCGGGAGTGACAGATGTTTTTGGAGGTTACACATGCACAAGTTCAGCGCAGAGCAGAGGGTGGAAATGTGGAGGGTGAACTGTTTGGACAGTTGTTAAAACACATAAATGCACTCGGCCCAGAACAGTTTCATAACATCTGTCACTGTAATGTATATATTTTGTACTTTAGCCAATGTATTGTAACAAATACGCTGTTTTTGTGCTGATACTATTATTCATTGTTTTATGTAGCGCCAAACTGCCAAAACTAGTTCATAACCTATTGCTCCTGAGTGGCAATAAAGCTTCTGATTCAGACATGTATAAGTGGTGTATCGCAGAATCTTTTCAACTCAAAGTGTGTGTTACGACTCAAAAAAGGTTTTTCTTTAGCGGGAGGGGAAGCGTACGCGGACACGGGGAGAACATGCAAACTCCACGCAAAAAGTTCTTACTGTACTACCACTACTACAGCACTAACCACCCACACGAAAAAAGACAGATCCAGAGTGGACCAGGTAACAAGAGCTGACCTGTAACTGGACATACTCTGGAACACCCATACAAGCAACACTACTGTATTTCCATGGAGACAAGGAGAAAAGTTACATGATCAATGATTAAGAGGGAAACTGGTAACATAGAATAAGGCATAGATAAAAAGTATTTATATTGTAAATGTTTATTCACAACTAGGGTTAGGAGTTAGGGTTATGTGTTTAACATTATTTACTAATCATGAACAAAAATGAACTGATCATTAACTATTGCTACAAAGCATTTACCGGTATACATTTTTAGTAATAAATAATCAATTAACAAAAATAAACTAATCATTAACATTAACTAGCCCTAACCATAATCCTAACCATAGTAAATGATTAAATAACTATTAAATGACTAGTTTGCTTGTCAATGATTAATACATTTTATAAATGTTTGGTTTCTATGTCTTATTCTAAAGTGATACCGGGAAATGTATTGGCGTCCAAAAAGATAGATGCAGGAATGAAATAATGTTTATGTTTTTGTTCTTGTTGTTTTTCGTTAATCAGAGTGGATCAAGTCAATACTATAAGACATGCCAGGACAATGGTGTTAATCTGTGGCGGGTGGTCCATTATGGCCGATGGCAATCAGACAATTATGTCAAATGGTATTCAACAATTGTTTTGTCTAAAAACAATATAATTTGTTCAGAATTATGTTTTATTATTATTAGTTTAAATATGAAAAATTATATTATATATATATATCTATCAGGTGCGTGCGCTGCGATCGGGGCGGGGTTAAGTCTGATGCTTTGTCAACTCGTGCCTCATGCCTTGTTTTCTGTGTTTACTTTTTAAAACGGCATCTAAAGACGTCTGTGTTCAACAGTACGTTCAAAACCATTCAGAATAAGCTCCTTGAGACATCTGTCGTGTCGAACCCGTTAGCTCCGTTAGCTTGACTGCAAACACACCAAACTGGAGAGCTTTTTTGAGTTTACGCTGGATAATGCCAACACTGAAAGCATCGCTGAACTTCTATTCATAAATAGATGCTTTTGTTATAAGAAAACCCATGAAAGAATGCTATAACTGTCTTTAAGAACAACTTTCCATAGCAATGTCTGAGGATTTATGTAAAAGGGTTAAGGTAATGGTAAGTTTGTTTTCGTCATTAATTTAGTTGCAAAAGTGTATTTAAAATGTGTGTTTATACAGTCAATGCAAAATATTCATTTTTGGATATTAAAAATAAAAAAAAACACTGTAATGTCAAAAAGCCCCCCCTTATATTTTGCATCACCAGCCGCCACTGGTGTAATCAACCATTTGCTCCTAGTCTCTTGTCCCTAAATGCATTTTCAGTCCGGTTTGAGCTGAAACCATTACCCCGACATTAGTTAGCCGTAACCCGACCCAAGTGTTTCGAGTGGGCTGCGGTGCCATCTTCAAAGAGCCGCTGTTCTATAGCAACACAGCTGTACACAATGAACAACTGACAAGTTCACCCCATCACCAAAACCCTTAAAACAACCCATAATTTCCCCCTAGACAACAGCACAGCAGCCGGTCGACTCAGGCTAATTGCACCGCCATTTGTGCAAAGATTGGTAAGAATAGGTAATGTGGTGGGACGAGGAGTGCACGAAAGCCACATTAAAGCGAAGAATGTCATAAGACGTGGATCTGAGCAGAAGAAAAATGTTTGAAGCCCAAGCTGCGGAGTCGACCGCGAGGAAAAGTATGTCACCACCAGCATGAGCAAACAAAAGGCAGGCGGCAGATGTTTAATTAAAGGGGGGATTCCCGTTGTTTTTCTGAAGCCATTTCCCCACAACGTTTTGAAAGACAAATGAGAATGAGCCATTAGTCGCAGAACGTAATCGTTTACACGTTGATTAGTACGTTTTACTGGATCTCCCACACTTTTGGCGATTCCATCTTGGTCGATTTGTGGTCAGACTGCCTAAATACTGCGATCATTTGTTTCTGCGATTAGTTGAATCGGCATATGCTTCATTGCGTGTTGAGATCACGTAGACAATCCAGAGAAATTCAAAGTACCGGTATTTGCGGACCATTAGCCGCTACTTTTGTCAGATGTTTTGAGCCATGCGGCTTCTTTAGAGGCTGCGGCTTTTCTGTGGTTTTTTTCTTTCACCGCTAGGGGCGAACTAACGGAATTAGAATCAAAACTACAGAAAAGTTAAGCAAAGAGCAGATGTTGCTTTTTTATTCAGCTAGCAAATAGAACCGGGACGACATAATAATATAATATTATAATATATCTTGCCCATCATTATGGAACCCAAACGAAGAAGTTCGTATGAAGCAAGTTTTAAGCTGAAGGCCATCGATCTTGCTAGGAAGCCGCGCGGCTGCACGCAAGCTTAACATCAATGAATGTACGGTGAGACGCTGGAGGGGACGGAGGGGACAGCGGGGAGAGCTCATGCGATGCCAAAAGTCAAGGAAAGAGTTCTGGCGGCCTATACAAAAGGTGCGGCCTATGTATTGTTTTATTATCGTTTTTTTAAAAATAGAGCAAATGCGGCTTATATAGGGGAGCGGCTAAAAGTCCGGAAAATACGGTACTTACTATCGAATAACATGGCCAAGCTTTATCAACGTGGGATTAATAACGATCACTTTCTTACACTTTCAAACACCTTGCTTGCTTGTTAATAATGTATTATGTTTAGACTATAAAGTCAACAGTTTAATTAAGAAAGGGTGACTACATCAGAAATCCAAGAGCCTCAAAGAGTCAAAGGACAAAATCAGTGGTTCAAACCTAAAATAAAGCCGTTTTTGTTTTACCAACGTTCAAAATCGCTAACAACATAAATAATTGCTAAAGCCTGGTGCACATTACAAGATTTTAGAGTCTCTACTTAAGTCTATATTTGAGTAACCACAGACATGACGAGACTGGTTCACAATTCAAACTTGATCGTCTGAGCGCAAAGGCTAGAGCCAAAAGGTGCGTGCAAACAACGATAGCGCACCTAGCGACAGGCAGCAGTTTCCAGTCTTGAGTAAAGCGACTTTCTTCGCGACGACAAAGTGTTCAAAACGGTCAGAGCACTGCACGTCGAGCTGCGAGACAACCTTTGCCATCATCATTTCGTAAAATAGTTAGCGCAGAAAGCAGCGATTGACTATTTTATCTACAGCAGCTTCACCGATTTTCACCCTTTTTCTCACCGTTATTTTTTAAAAGAATACCGTATTAATGCCAATGTTTTGCGGACTGGTTGTCATGAATTTGCGGAGAAATGTACGACGATGCGACAGTTTCATTTTATAGCTCTGCAAGAGGTGAGTAGCGAAGTAATTGTCGCGCTGCAATGTCTCGTGTTTGCATCTTGTCGCGGTGATGTTTTATGGTATGACACGCCAGAGCGGATCAGAGTCGCGTTGACAAACGCCACACATATGGAGAGCAGCGGCGGCTTATGAGGATCTAAAGGGATCGGGTCAAGCCTCCCCAAAGTCAAGAAGCAGCAAAAAAAAATAAAAAAAAGAAATCGGGCAGTTCATGAAGTAGTGTGTTACAGGCAATGTATAGAACTAAAAATATCCGACCCAATTTCACATTTAACTTGTTTTCCATGGCGTTCTTCTTCCAGGATGTGTGGGTTAATAGTTAATATTTCAATTCCTGCAGAAACATCTAAAAACTGCGTTGGTTTTGAAGCCTTGGCAGTCATTGAGGTCAGATGATTGGAATAATGCAATTGCCAGGGGCTGGTTTGTGCCCCGTCCCGCTGCGGTTATGAAGTAATGGCTTCCAAATTCTGGTGCAGGACGGCGGCAACCACAAATAGAGCATAAAAAATAAAAAAAACACGAGGAATTAAAAGTGCACTGGAAAATTCAACATTGTGCTGATATTTAAGACTTTTTTTCTTTTTTTCCATTTCCTGGTGAAAAAGCCACAACGCATCAATGACAAAGTATGTTCCAGCTGTGAAGCGTATAATACAGTTCAATGTATTATCGTGAAGTGCATGTCCATGTTAGTGCCAATCCTAAACCTTTCAAGGGATTACTGCGAAGAGTATTGTCACGGGCACATGGGAGTATATATACCAGGGCTATTCAACATAAGGCCCGGGGGCTAAATCAGGCCCTCCAAGCGATTTAATCTGGCCCACAACTCAACAAAAAAAAAAATATAATAATAATAATAATAAATCTTAATTCTGGGTTAGCGCTAGTTTAGACTTGGTTTGGTCTTCTTTAGTCCTTGTTTAATTCTGCTTTAGACCTGTTTAGATTCTGGGTTAGTCCTGGTTCAGACCTGGTTCGTTCTAGTCTAGTCCTAGTTTAATTCTGGTTCAGTTCTGGATGGACAATTTTGCAAAGCAGTGTTGGTAAAGCATTTTGCATGTTATTTCTCACAAAAATCTAATCTAGCAGTAGTTAGTAGTTTTTTATTGTATTCATTCAATTTATTAAAACAGTGTAGTTACAGTGGCATGTTGTTCACCTTCGGCCCTCGGAAAAATTAAGTTGAATAGCCCTGAGTACTACCCATGCTTTAATGCTGCGAGAAGGAGCAAGATCTCAAAATTTTGAGATAGATTTAGTCAGGACTACTAAACAGGAGGGTTAGCAAACTAGACTATTCAGAGGTAAACGGGAGTTGTCAAAAAAACAATACAAAAAATAAACCGAACAAAACTGGACCTTTTCTACATGACTTGTATAATGGTCTGGATCTATATCAGCACTACTATGAGACCAAATGGTATTTATGGCAATATTTAAGAAACTACTATTATTGTATGTTGAAAATGACATATTCTATCTTGTGGTATCAAAATCTGAAAGAAAATACAAGAAAGGAGAAAAGCAAACTCCACACAGAACGGTCCAACGGAAACAAGAGCGGCCGCTAGTGGACCTTGAAATGGTACCTTCCTGGTGAGTAGGTATTTTTTGCAAATGTAACTTGGGTAGTGCAATTTACTTTGGATTAGATTGGATAGCACAAGAAATAACTTAACCTTACATAAATTAATTTTTTGATTTTTTTATGGTAAAACATGTTTCAAGCCAAGTCAATCAGTCAAGTATATTTGTACCAATATAATATTTCACCAATATAGTCTGTAGGCCCGGTACAGCCACGTCGCCCCCGGTACAGCCCCCCCGGTACAGCGCCCCCGCCCCCCAGTACAGCCCCCCAGTACAGCCCCCCGGTCCTGTGCTATGTATATATTCCCTAAAACATAGCTCACTCATACTCCAATTTTTAAGCTGTCGGCGCAGGGTTATATCCAAGTCGCCTCATAAAATGTTATGAGTCGATCAAAATCAAACGCACGGCCTTGAAGACAGACTGTGGTTTTCAAGGAGGAATAAAAAAGCAATTCAAAAAAGCTGGCTCTGAACCATTTTATTACAATGTGTTTAAAACATCGAGTATATATAACTTACTATAAACAAAGAGAAAGATGCTTGCAAAATGTTGTATATTTTCTACAGATGCACAGTATATTTGCCCCTGACCTCTACCTAAATGCTTTGTTTTGGTGATGTAGCACAGTAAAAAGCAGAATTTATGATGAAACACTTATTATTTAGTGAGGTAGGTACTGCATATAGAGTTAGGAAGTTTTAAAGGTGCACTATGTAACTTTTCTCAGAGGAGATACAATTGCTTAGCCTGGAAAGTCCATTTAGGTTTCAAAGTCATCTGGACAGTGTTTTTTGATATCAAGTCGTTCTGAGAGCCTTTCTTTTTCCATCTGAAAGCATTGGCCTGCCCTAAAGTGGGAGCTTTAACCTGATAATCCTCTGCTTTTATTTACCTGCTTGCCACATTTTGAGTCATCGTAACGTGTTCCTCTATGTTACCCGTTTCCACCTCATTGCCGTTAAGAACCTGATTAGCATTCGACTAGTTCAGTTTCTCACCTGAACATGGTTTGAGCAGGCGGTTGTACCAGAAGGTAGTTTGCGTCTCACAGTCTTAAAATGGTTGTGGTTTGTGGCTGTAAGGTAATACGTTTTGAGTGCCTTCTGCGTTGATAGTTTTTTTTGCGGCTAGGAACTTTCTTACTGTGTGCAAGGTCGCCTCTACAGAGATCTGACCTGTAACCTCAATCTAAAAGCGATGAGCCCATCCCGGAGACATCTGTTACGCTGGCGATGTCAAATAAATATTCATGTCAGCAAAATTGTTAAATTGAATGAATAGAAATGAAGGTTTTGTGATTTCTGTCATGTCTTTGTGATTTTAATGCATTTTTTTCCTGTCGTGTGAAGCACTTTGAATTGCCTTGTGTACGAATTGCGTGCTCCAAATAACTTGCCTTGCCTTGCTTTGCCTGCCTTGCCTAACTTGGCCTGGTAGCATTGTCTGCTTGTCTCTATTCATGAGTCAGAAGTGAGGACGGAAGAACAACTCTCAAAAGACAGGATTATTCTTCCATAAAATTCTCAAAGATCCTGTTTGTCGCCAGAAAAGAATTAGTGCCACTCCAGACTGAGCAGTGAGCACTTTGTTTCAGGTAGTTAGCACATTAATCTTCTTAATTGTGTGGCGATGCTAATAAATGTTAGCCTATTTCCTAAAGTCCAGGTGCTATATTTTACTTTGAGGGCTTGTTTGTGTGGAGAGCGGCTGTGGACGAGGCAGCCTGATGTTAATGTTAACAAATGTTAGGTTCAAAACCCCAAACTTCTGTCTTGAAGTATTACCCCTTTTCATTTCAGTGATAGAGCTCTTTTTTTTAATGTAGTATCATCAGCTAAGATAGGCTAATATATACGGCGACGTCCTGAAAATGGCAACAGAAATAAGGCATGTGACTGAAACCCAAGAATAGACAAAGATACGTATAAGGCCATAGTGTGGAACATTCCAGACAAAGCATTGACATTTCCATAGAGACAAGCAGGTGGTGGACCCTCCTCCAGAACAGTTATTAATTTAGTTAGATCCTTGATTAATCAACTAATCCTGACTAGCCGACTATAAAGAATAATCATTGTCCCCTTTTCCATAAATATTCTCCATCTAGAAGCCTTCAGTCACCATATTTTAACCTTTGTTTTGGCTGATAATGTATTAAAAAAGCCTCATTTGACTGATGGACTACTAAACCGTAATTTTCGGGCTATAAGCCGCTACCTCACCTTCTGTCACGATGTTTTGAGCCATGCGCTTATTTAGAGGCTAGCGGCTTTTTTGTGTTTTTTTCTTCACCGGCTAGCGACGGCGAACTAAACCGGAATGGATCAAAACTACGCAAAAAGTTAGCAAGAAGCGACCTGTTGCTTTTTATTCAGCTAGCAAATAGTACACGGACGACAACATTACCCAACTATACAATTATTTTCAAATTGCTTGCCGCATCATTATGGGAACCCAACGAAGAAGTTCTCGTTACGAAGCAAGTTTTAAGCTGAAGGCATCGTTTTTTCTTACTAGGGAAGCGCGCGCTGCACGCAAGCTTAAAATCAATGAATGTACAGGTGAGGACGCTGAGAGGGGAGAGCAGTGGAGGGGGGACAGCGGACGAGCTCAATTGCGATGCCAAAAAGTCAAGGAAAGAGTTTGCGCCTAATACAAGAGTGCGGCCTATGTTATCTCCTTTATATCGTATTTTTTAATAGAGCAAATGCGGCTATATACCGGGGACGGCTAAAAGCCCGGAAAATTACGGTTATTATGTGCAGGGCCCAATAACCCTGTGAAGACAAACTCAAAGTATCCCTTTCTTGTTTATTACAGGTACAGTGTGAATGATGGTGGGTACAGAAGCGCTGGGTGTGGGTTTGCTGCGCCCTAGAGGCGGGTCACTGCTGTAAACCGTGAACTCCGGCCCGGCGACTGCCACAGAAATGTCAGCACTGAGTATACAACACAGCGAGGCGGCGGCAGGTAACAGGCCAGGCTCGGCTCATTAGCACACGTTTTTTTTGGACAGCCGCTTCTCCTGGCTTCCCACCGCTGCCGATGACCTTATTCGTACACTGTCGCTCTTCTGCTGGTACTCGTCTCCGCGCCGGCCTGGTTCAGACAGCCTGTCTATACCCAACGCGAGCTTTGCAATTAGGCTACAGAGCTGTCATGAGGAGTGGAAGACTATAACCAGCCACGCGGGTTTGGGGCGGGAAAAAAGAAAATCCACGTTCACAGCATGTGTCGAGAGAGGTGGTCCGCTGGAGGTGGACGCTGAGGAGAACAGCGGCCACTTGTGGTGGAGTAGGACTAGAAACACCCACTCATTCATTCATCGTCTCCCAAGTAAAGTGAACGCCAACACAAACACCAACGTCGATTCCACTCATTCATTTGGACAGGGAAATGTATGCAGGGTTTTAAGATTCTTCGTCCACTTGTTCTTATTTTGTTCTGCCCAAAATACACCAAATCAAAAATGTAAATGAGTCATGGACAATATCTTTGCTTAACACCATCCAACCATTATTTCTATTTGACTGGCATCATGGTTCGTCATTATTTTGTTGAGTTGTAAAGGTGAAGATCGTCATGCTATTTTTACATATTAGAAAAAAAATAGAACATTTAAATATTGAGAATTCAGTCTCCAGGAGCGAAGCCCGTTTGGATCATCACTGGTGGTCCACACGCTCCACACATCGGAACATTAGAGAAAAGTATTGGATGAGGAAAATTTGACACACATTTTGACATTACCACTAGCACTGCGTCGTCTACTTTGCCATAATCCTAACCAGGAGTTAGGATTATGAGTGTATTTATTGAGACAGAAAAGAATTTTTGGTCTGGCTGTACAGTTCTTTTGTTTTTTTTTACACAGTAGTCACTTGCATACTTCCAAAATTCCAATTATTAAACATGAAAAAGTACATAGGGGGGCCAGTTGAGGAAAAGCTACAGTAATGAGGTTCCTAATATATACTGTACATACAATACACAAGTTTAAGATGTGCTTTTCGCTGCCACTAGATAAATGTTACCTTATTTTTGCAATTTTCTTTTTTAAAATGTTACATTAATGAAGAAGGGGGGGGAAAAAAACACAGAACAGAATAAATAAAACAGAACAAGACCAGAGAGTGAAAATACAAAAGGGTAAGCATAGTACATTTTTCAAGTATTTGCAGCTACAATGACTCAAGGATGCTGCAACTTTAGCTCTCTAATGATGTTTTGTTTTGTTGTGTGGTGTGGTAGTATTTAATGTTTGGCCTTCTGTAAATACAGCAGTTGGCAGTGTGTAACTTTTTTTCTTTTTTTTTTTTTAAATCAGCTCTTGTCATGGGAACTGGGGAAAATAAAAAATAAAAGGGTAATTTCTAAACAAAAAATAACAGCTCAAAATCTACACACACATACAAACAGATATCAAAATGAGCATACAAACTGAATATCTTGAGTAAAAAATCAAAACTGAACAAATTGCCGTTTGGGTGTTTCTTGAACAGACAGGTCGTGATCGTTACCATGACTGCAGAAAGCCACAATAACACAGCAACTACTGTTATTTAGTGTTGAAAATGGAATTACGTTATATTAAAAAGTGATTTTGATCACCATTATGGTTGGTGTCAAACCTTTTCTTTAGAATCAAATAGAAGATTACGGTATTTGATAAAACTCTTATTTTTGCCCCTGCCCTCGATCAGAAATGTTTTATAAAAGATTCGAAAACACGAACACAAACTACTTTATTTCACGTCGTCATAATGGGGTATTGTTTGTAGAATTTTGAAGCAAACAATGCATTGAATCCATTTTGGAATGAGGCATGTAACAGAACAAAATGTGGGAAAATAATACTTTCCGGATGCACTGTACCTCAAAAGACCCGGAATGTAACTTCACGAGCGAGTCTGACTTTCTGACTCGTCTCAAGGAGGAGCTAACCTTGTCCGTGAGCTTCACAAAAACCCTGCAGATACAAAGAGAAGCCGCGGTATCCCGGGATTAATGGAGCGTTGCGGGAGGAGTGCTTGGCTATGATTGAACGCGCTCTGGTCCTACAGCGAGACACGGGGATCGTCCCAGGCCACACCGACCCCATCCATCAGGCTGTGGAGCTGGGGGAGGGCCTTCACTATACCTTGGGCTTACTTCTGGGGGAAGTTTGTGCATTCGACATGGGCAATTCAGAGGCACAGTTTCATCTGACTAGGGGTGGGCAATATTGACATTTGTATCATCGCAATAGTGATATTAAGACACAATTTTAACAGTGCGTCAGGATTGTGTGAAACTGTCTGTAAATGTCTTGGTCGATGTTGAAGTATTGTACAAAATGCAAATGGCAGAACCACAAAACAGCAGAAATGTCACTTTAGGAGATTATACTAGACATTTCTGTTAATTTTATTGATAACATGTATGTTGTCATTTTAAGAGTTTTAATTAAAAATGATGAGTGGAAAGACCTTGCTCCAAGTGGAGGAGTTCAAGTATCTCGTGGTCTTGTTCATGTGTGAGTGAAGGACAAAGCGTGAGATTGACAGTTGGATCGGTGCAGCGTCTGCAGTGATGCGGTCGCTGTATGGGACTGTTGTGGTGAAGAAGGCTGTCGATTTACCGCTCAATCTAGGTTCTACTCTCAATGTCATGAACGAGATCACAGATACAAGCGGTTGAAATGAGTTTCCTTGGCAGGGTGGCTGGGCTCTCTCTTAGAGATAGGATCAGGAGCTCAGTCACACTGGAGGAGCTCGGAGTAGAGCCGCTGCTCCTCCATGTGGAGAGGAGCAGCAACAATGCATGTTTGTTTTTTAATTCAAGGTTGTTCTCAGCAAGAAATACATCTCTAATTGAATGTTTAAGTATTTCAACAATAAATAAAAAATCCCAACAGAAAAGTTAGTGCACCTTTAAAAGATCAATGCTTTAGGTCTTGGGACAACACTAAGGGCTTAAAGGGTGCGCTCAAGTTTGCATAGAGACCGCATAAACATCTGAATTAAATTGGGGCTAAATATGTAACAAATCCTTGACTAGACCAGAACTAAACCAAGACTAAAACAGGACCAAACCAAGTCAAAATCTGAACTAAACTGGGCTTAACTGGGCGCTGACGTCTGTAGTCATGAAGTCATTTGAACGCCTGGTCCTGCCCCACCTCAAGTCCTTCACCTCCTCCCTGCTGGACCCCCTGCAGTTCGCCTACAGAGCCAACAGGTCTGTGGATGGACGACACCATCAACCTGGCACTCCACTTCATCCTGCAGCATCTGGACTCCCCGGGAACCTACGCCAGGATCCTGTTCGTGGACTTCAGCTCTGCTTTCAACACCATCCTCCCTGCTCTGCTCCAGGACAAGCTCTCCCAGCTCAACGTGCCTGACTCCACCTGCAGGTGGATCACTGACTTCCTGACGGATCGGAGGCAGTGCGTGCGGCTGGGGAAGAATGTCTCAGACACTCGGACTATCAGCACAGGAGCTCCACAGGGCTGTGTACTTTCTCCTCTGCTCTTCTCCCTGTACAGAAACTGCTGCACCTCCAGCCAAGACTCCGTAAAACTCATCAAGTTTGCGGACGACACCACCCTCATCGGGCTCATCTCGGACGGGGATGAGTCTGTCTACAGGAGGGAGGTGGACCGGCTGGTGTCCTGGTGTAGCGGTAACAATCTGGAGTTCAACGCCCAGAAGACAGTGGAGATGATCGTGGACTTCAGGAAAGCCACAGCCCCCCAGCCCCCCCTCATCATGACAGACTCCCCCATCTCCACCGTGGACTCCTTCCGCTTCCTGGGCACCACCATCACCCAGGACCTCAAGCTCCCTCATCAAGAAGGCCCAGCAGAGGATGTACTTTCTGCGGCAGCTGAGGAAAGCCAAGCTGCCAGCGCAGATGATGGTGCAGTTCTACACGGCCATCATTGAGTCCATCCTCACCTCCTCCATCACCGTGTGGTACGCTGGAGCCACAGCCAGGGACACAACAGAGACTACAGCGCACTGTGCGTTCTGCTGAGAAGGTGATTGGCTGCAGACTTCCATCTCTGCAGGACCTGTACGTCTCCAGGGCTCTGGGACGAGCAGGTCGGATCACAGCTGACCCTTCTCACCCTGGACATGGTCTGTTTGAACCACTCCCCTCAGGCAGGAGGCTACGGTCCATCCGGACCAGAACCTCCCGCCACAAGAATAGTTTCTTTCCCTCTGCTGTTGGACTCATGAACACTTCAAAACACCTGTCACTTTAACTGCAATATTCAACCACTCACTGCACTGTCACTTTCTGCACTACAACTTTAAACATAACTGTAAACTTGTGTACATAGAAATGCCTATTTTTATTTTTTATTGTATAGTAATTTTAATTTGTTTCCTAATGCATGCCCTTTTTTGATTGAATATATGTTGTTTTATTTATTATTACTCAGTGTTTTATGTTGCACCTTAATGCCGAGACAAGTTCCTATGTTTGTGAATTTTGTTCATTGACAATGGCAATAAACTCTTTCTGATTCTGATTCTGATTCTGATTAAACCAGGGCCCACCAAGGAAAGCGAAGTGTGTGAACACACCTCAAATGACCCAATGTAAGTACCCTAAGTTCAGTCCAGAAATACTTTATCAACTTTCTTTAATTTTGGGATATTGTTTGATTGAAAACACTTGTGACTCAGCGCCCCATCCATCAGCCCGCATTGCTGGGATGGAGTTACCCCGGGCTCACCTCTGGAGCAGGAGGACGGGACGGGGAACAGCTGCTGCCCACTCGGGGAGCCGGAGTAATTGGATTTGAAGGCCCAGCGATCACACAGAAAGTAATAGTGAGATCAGACGCTGGGATAAAAATAACAGTCTTGTCCTCAGCCTTAATGGAAAGAGCTTCAGTGAGCGATACTGAGGAGGGCTTTGTCTCCGAGAGAACAGATTAGGACATGTCCAAATACTGGGGAAAGTTTCTCATAACACCGACCGGCCAAAATGAAAGTTTAACCTTCGCTGGATTTAAGGTCTGCCCGAGTTGAATCAATAGAAAAAGAAGATATTTATACTTTTATGAGTTTTAAGAAGAAAAAACGCCTCGGTTTACGACGCACAGGATCTGGAAATAGTTAAGAAAATATCCAAATTAATGGAACCATCAAAATAAAAAGGTATGTGGTGTCGCTGCCAGAATGAAAAGAGTCCTCAAATGTGTAACGGACACAAAAGCAGAGCAGAATGACCCACGGTGAGGTATAGTCGCTAAGTCTGTGCTCTTTATCCAACACGGACACTGGGAGAACATGCAAACTCGACACAGAATGCGCAAAGTGTGGAAAATCAAATCAGGAAACAACAAATAATTGGTTTATAATGCCTACATTAACCACAACAACAACAAAAAATACATTATGCTATGGTGTAGGGTTTTTTTCATGAACAAAATACATTAGTCTTTGTTTTTCCTCCATTTTTCCTTTGGATGACAGTAAACTAAATACCCTTTTCTAGTTTTTTGTCTAATTGTTTATTTTGCACGATCATGAACGAAATACATTATAATTACCTTTTATTTTGCACGACCATGAAGAACAAAATATATTATTCTTTGTTTTTCCTCAATTTTTCCTCTGTTTTACATTGGGTGACAGTAAACTAAAAAACCTTTTTCTTAGTTCTTCCTTCTTACCAACAATAATCACTCTGCACTTATTAAATTTTTTTCTTAGATAATTTCGTGTTCATCTACAACTGTTTTTTTGTAACAGACGCATTCCTATTTGTCCTGGTTTGAGCCCAGTTCGTCTCAAAGTGTAAAATTAGTCATTGCAAGTAATTCAATAAATGCTCCAGTATAACCCGTTCCCATGACTACGAATGAAAATCTGTTTTTGGTTTTTTTAGCACAGTGGATCAAAGCGGATGAAGCGGTGCACGTTACCTCTGTCTGTGCTGAGGCAGGGCTTTGCTGTCCACTGCAAACATTTTGGACACAAACACGATGACGGGAGCGTCCTCTTCGCTCGAGCACTGGAGAAACACTGCGGCAAATCAAACAGAAACGTCGGGGTCAAAATGTGCTTGGGCAAAACTGGAACTGTGGTCATACAACAACAACAACAACATCAACAACTGACTTAAACGGTTAGAGCGTGGACTTTTTCAAACTAACAGAAAAGATAAGTAGGTACTGCAGAAAACCCAACAAAGGATTTGAATGTAATGCCTTTTTTACTACACTTAACTAATGTACAATCTTATCCTGCTGAAAAAATACTATAATTATCAATATTATAAAGGAGTTAACTTTCCTACTGCTTCCGACACCCACTAACTTGCTTTTGAGATTGACGCATTTCAGTTTAGGCGAGTGAATTTACATTTTTAACAGCTTTTCACATGCATTTCATTCATTGTTCTCCTGGGCATCTTCTGCAATAGTGTTTAAGAGAAAGATATAATAACAAACGTAATAAAACACAGTGGTGATTGTTCAGTAAATATGCGTAAGACATAAAGATGCAACAAGAAGCATCAAAAAATGGCGACTTTTCATTTGACCGTTTGAAAATAATACCGGTAAAAGTTTGTGGACACAGTTTAATATCATCTTATAATTGTGTCTTTGCGCTTCTCTAATATTGCTGGTTATATCCATCCAATCACACACATCTCGCTCCATAATTTCGAAGAAGCTCACAAATTCCATCCCGCCCTTTTCGCATATGCCCGACTCCTTTCCAATCAAAAATCTACGGTTCAAAGTAAGATAAAAGACCACTTGTTTTACTGCTTCGGATTAAATGCACAGTTGTCTCTGTTCGGTGCGAGTCCAGGCCGCGGTGTTCAGTGAGTCAGACCAGCAGCAGCAGCAGCAGCAGTCGTCAGTGGGTGAGATTAGATCCACTAATGAGACGATTAGGGACGACATGGAAAAGACAAGGAGACCGGAGAGATGTACAGTTCTTTAGAGCCACACAGAGCGGCACTTTGCACGCTCTTATAAAACTGAAGACACTGAGCGCACTTGTAACACTCAAAACACTCAGATCGGGAAGGTCAACTCAGGCAAAAAAAAAAGACAAAAACGCTGAATGAGCATTTAAAGCGTTACTATTTACTTACTATTTAAAACAAATCTATTTTAGTGCAGTAAAACATATTATTCCATCTCTTCTTGAGTAAACCCTCTCAACTACTGTATATTAAAATGTGTGTAGAAGAAGGTATCAAAAATAAACAAACTCAATGCATTTCTTTTCAAAAACTGAGCTCGTAATCACAGTTTGATTTATTGATTGATACGTTAATATTGAGCAATTCTGCATTGTCCTTCATTTGGAGGTGGGGAATTTCGGTTTTCACCTATCACCTATCCCCGCCCACTCCTCTGTACTTACTGTGTTTATTTTAAAGCTTCAGTCGTACACGAATGTTCAAATCTGCTGCTTGTTACGGTGAAATGCCACCCGTGAACCCTTTTAAACCATTTTAAAGATCAATATTGTGTTTTTTCAAAGTACCAAACGTAAAGTCGCGGTCAGCAATATGCAATATTTTGTAACTTAATTACTAGAAAAAGCATATTATGTCTTTCGTTTTCAGCCAACCTCATGTTATTTGATGTGCAGATTAATTTGTCGCCTTAATTTCAGTAAAAACATTATTATCATGAGCCTGACTAATGAAACTCCAGTCTGAGCGGTGGAAACACTGGCACAGCAATTTGTACTAAATGGTGCCGTTTATTGTGTTTGGAAGAGTCATGTTTTCATAATTGTGGGGTTTTTAACTCTGAGGTCTGTAATAAAGGTTTCGATGTCGATAACACAACTGTATGCCTTTCACTATGGCAACCAAAACGGGCTGAGGGTAAGAACGCATTTGTTTCCCTCAAGAGGACAATGCATTAAAAAAATGTTTGCAATTGAACATCATGCTGGATTGATAACAACACAATAAATAACATAAATTAAAAGGAAAAAAACCACACAAAAAAACACAAAAACAATGCTTTTGGGGCAACAATAACAATAAAAACAAATGTACACAACTTTTATGTCCACGTTTGGCTCAGAGACACTTAGAACGCACGCTTGTATATTCTGCATGTTAAGCGTTTGCATAGCTACAATCTGAAGTTACAAATTAAAGATAAAATTCTGCACCGATGAGCAGACGCCATCCGAAAGAGACTCGGTTGTATTGGATAAAAGTGTAATCTGCGGCACACCTTCAGGGGCTAATGCTGCGTCAGTGAGGAGCGCTAAGTGCATCGGACTGGAGCAGGAAAGAGTAATCTGATTATACCGCGGCCTATGTGCGGCGATAAGTTATGGGCATAATACGGCGAACGCGAGACAGGCCGAAGTAAACAGCTCCGCCCCATCATTCATCCTAATAAAGCAGCCAGAGACTTTTGCTGAGTCACAGACAAAACGGTTCACAACAACGTAAGAAGGAGTTGAGTACTACATATAAAAATACAATACAATTTAAAAGTTGATTACGAAAACTTTCTGTTGGAGGGTCTGCTACCCGTTTCCTGTTTCTCTCCGTGGTATCTGCAGAAAAGTGGCATTCGCATCTTGACTGAGCTGTCTAAAGTACAGCTGGGACTCGCGATACACAATAATACCACGATTTTGCGATACATGCGATAATCGATACACTGCTCATGACATTCCACGATATATACCGCGATACCCAATACATTTTGACAACAGTTTTCTTTGTTAAACCTCGACCTGCTCAAACTCAGAACGAAACACACCCGTTTTAATCATCGAAATGTCAAATGTTTTGCGTAAACAAGTTTCCTGTCTTTAAACAAGCAACAAAATTGTACCAAAAATGACTCATGGCGATATATCGATACAGCAGCCCACGTCATCGATACTGTATCACCAAATTTAGGATTACGATATTTCGATATTTTTTGGCATAACCCTAGTCTAAAGTGTATAACGGGGCGGTTGTCACGATGCCTTTAAAATGTCAAACACAATTTCGATACTAAGGAAAAGGCACAATACAGGTCTGTCTTTTTACAATAACATGTCATTTTCAAAACAAAATAATATAGTTACATAATATAATTACAATGTAGATTTACACTGGTCCAGATATACAGAGGGTTAAGACCAAACTCTGCCTTTAGGACGCGCCACTGTGAGCCGTACTCTCTGCTCTCCTGGCCTTCATTGAGCCTCAGGAGTCAACAGCATTGCCTTAATTTAATCTATCATGCCATCTGGGAATAACTGCCCTCAGCTCTGGACCCCGGTCAACAGTGGGTACGACTCCCGTTCCTCACAGAGGCTTCTGTTTAACGTTCCCAGAATCAACACCAAACTGGGCTGAACAGCATTTTCCTACGCATCAGAGCCTGGAACAATATTCAAAACTCTCTGCAGCTACAGGAACTCACTGCCCTGCCTTCATTTAAAGTGCCTCTGACAGGTTTTTATGATTTTGACTTTATTTGGTGTATTTTTTACTTGTTGCACATATAAATTGTAGTTTCACACCAATCGAGCAGGTGTTTGTGGAGAAAACGTTGAAAAATCCTTTGAAACTTACAGGAAGTGACGCTCACTCCATCTAAAGTTTACGCATAATTTACACAAAATAAACTACTTTTTGGACTCTCTAAACATTAAAGCAACAAAATAAAAGGTCGCTCTCATTTATTTTTGTTTGTCAAATAAAAACAATTGTGACATTAGATACGTTTTTGCCCAATTTCATAGTGTGATGACATCAATTACAAACAGGAAGTGAAATTATTTAACTTAAAAAATGAGCTATACTTGGGTAAAATGCGTATAATTTTAACTTAATTTTGGTCGTCCGAGCTGTCAGAGGCACTTTAAGTCTATACTTCTGCCTTTTTGTCCAGATCGCCCTCTTTTTTGATCTCAAGGCATTTCCTGGTAAAATAAACGTTAAAAAATAAAGGAAAGATCTAATGTTGTTTTTTTTATGTGAGCTTTTTCCAGTATCAACACTTTCTCAAATGTATTTATTTATTTAAACTATGTGTTTTAGTAGTGATTAGCATCTGGGTATTGACACTTTTGACAACCCTACAATGTTTACCGGGTGAACGCACAAATAACCTCGGCCCTCCGCTACTGTAGACCACAGAAGAAGCCTGTAGGTCCAGTCGGGTGCTGTACCTTGCTTGAGCTTCTGCGTTTGGTCCGGTAACGAGTCAAACCTCCGCGCTCCCACACTCATCAGCTTCTCCACTCGCTCCGCCGACACCTCCAGCGGACTGGGCAGCTTCTCGCACGCCATGGCTGCACACGGTTTAAGGAAATGAAACAGCTCGCGGCGCAATTAAAGGTGCAATAACTTTGTCCTGCGCATTACTGCAAACTTGTCGAGGGCTTATTCTCTTAATTGCTAATTTTCCAGTCACAGTATAATTGTAAGACTTGTGCTGACATGTGCTGCCCTGTGGCACAGCACACGTATGCCAGCCGGCCGCAGTGTCGTGGGTTCGATTCCCGACTCTGATCATTTACTTTTTTTTTATTTAAATGCTTTTATTTTTTTATTGTTTTAATTAAAAAACATTCTCATCCCCCATTTCACACTACATTCCTGTCAATAAAGCCTACGGGCACAAAATCTTTAAAAATATATATATACAAAATAAAATAGACTTATCTTAACCTAAATGTAAAGTGCTTTATTATCGGGCACTCTATGTCACAAAGGACTACATGTAACAATTATTGTAGTAGTTGACTTGTTAAGTTGTTAAGACAAGGACAGTGCACAATTTACATTAACCTAATCAGGAGAGATGCGTTCAAGTGCTAATTTCCACCTGTTGTCCCAGGGCAGGCCAATGTTATTAAGTCCCACTGAGGGGAGGAGCCTGTTGTACCTGTCTTTAGTGGTAGGGGAAACCAGAGTACCCGGAGGAAACCTACACAGACAAGGGGAGAACATGCAAACTCCACATAGAAAGGCCCCATCGGGACTCGATCCCTGGACGTCAAACGATTGATTCTATTGTACATTATTTGGTTCACAAGGAACTTAAAATGTCTTAAAGGTTTAAATATGGTGACTGTAGACTTCTAGAAGGAGAATATTTACAAATAAATTGAGTAGTATTGATGAAATGGTTTAATAATGCCTCTGTCTCGTTATTAAAAGGTTGTTTAAAAATCACCCCAAAAAATAATACAACTACCGGTATGTTATTTTTCATAGTCAACTGGTCACGATTATTCAATTAGTCGTCGTATCTTTGATGTCACATTAACTTAAATGTATTCGACAGAAAGCATTTGCTGTTGTTTGGTCATGATGTCAATAATTGTGAACAATCAAAAAGTCTCTTCTTACAATAAAGACAACACTCACATGTGATTTTGTGACTTCTAGTGTTGAAGTGTTTAGACTTGGAATGGCCAATACTTTGTGAAGGGGCACTTGATGTGAGCTGTTTGAGAAGCAGTGATCTCTCTGAATGTGTTTTAAAGAACACACAACCGAGCATGCAGCAGGAGGGTCCAGGGAGGAGCAGGTTAAGGATACAGAGCACAGCCACAGACACGGGTAACCACTGGCTGCAGATGGCCGACAGGAGGACTTTGGGGTCAGTGTGTCTCGTGTCCCGGGCCAGAACCTTCACCCCTAAAGAGGTCACCACTTTGTCCACTTTCTCTTTGTCTCTGGGGAGAGAAAAAGCACCGAGCACAAGGTAAGGCAGTATTTCACTCAAGGACGAAGCCACAGAACTGGATCATACTGATTTAAAAAGATATATTAGACTCGGAATCAGAAAGGGTTTTATTTCCATTGTCGATGAACAGAATTAGCAAACATAGGAACTTGTTTCTAACTTGGTGATTAAAGGTTATTGTCAATACTACAGGCTTTTAAAAAAAAAATATATATTTATGATCATGATCATGATTATTATTATTATTAATAAATACAAATCAATATGACTTTTAGTTTAGTTTAGTGCTATGTAACACAAAAAAGTCTGAACTCCAAACCCCATGGTTTTATAGACAGACCTCTCAATTTAAAAGGCCCAATATGGTGATCATTGACAATTTGAAATTAATTTACGGTAATTTGTTTATTGCACAGTCCTTGTATACAGTATAATGGTATGATGGTATTGTAATAATTTAACAATTGAAAGACTTGAATGAGTTCAAACATATTAAAGTGCATGACAGGTTGGACTGCTCATTGAACTAAAATCCAGTTCAGATTAATAGATATACATATTTATTTATTTTTAAATATCCCAGAATAGCCATTTATTTAGGGTTATAATTTTACTTCCTGGTTGTAATTGATGACATCACACTGGGCCAAAACTCATCTAATGTCACATTGTTTTATTTATTTAACAAATACAAATATATTAGAGCACCTTTACTTTGCAGAACGCTCCCATGTTTCTTTTGTGAAAATTCTGCATACACTTTGTCTGGAATGAGTCTCCCCTGTGTGATGTCACTTCCTGTCATTTCCCACAGATTTCCACAACAGCTGCTCGATTGGTGTGTAAAACTATCATTCATATGTACAACAGGTATAAACACACCAAATAATCTTAAATGTAGTTTGGTCGATATGTACTTCATTTACCTGGATTCGAGTAGTTTTCAGTTAAATCATTTCTTATTTCAGAGTCAAATCATTTCCAATTGTGACGTCTTCTTGGTGGGAGTGTTGGTTTATTGTTAAAATGGCACACTCTCAATACCATAATAAACTATTGCACACTTTGATTCACTATATTTATGATGAAGAACTGGCTGATCTATTGTTCTTATAAATAAACTGACTCATGCTGCGTGTTTACAACGGAAAGGTCACGTTGTTGTGGGTCTTTAACAGGCGAGCTCCATCATGAAGCGTTAACCTCCAAAAGGCCAACGTGACTCACCTTTTGGTCACCACGGCGTCGTATAAGCTCCAAATGTTGTCGAGCACGAGCTGCACAAAGAGCGGCTTCTTCCCTTTGGCCTGTTGGAGAGAGAGAGAGAGAGACAGAGAATTCAATTAATTATTTTGTATTTTCAATTACACTGAACTTTGTGAATGTGGCGATGATTGTAATAGTTATTAAAATGTTACTAATTGCACAGCCCTAATTGCATAGTGAAAAATGATTGTACAATTCTAATTACAACACAGAAAGAGAAAGAGAGCGAGTTCCTGTGGACCTTGTAACTGATTGGACAAATAACTGTAGATGTACATTTACAACGTTCATCAATATCAGGATTAAACAAATTTAGACTTCTTCCTAATCTCTTTCGAAACAAACGGAGATGTAACTGCGTTGCCAAAATAATGTCTATTGCCGTTACATCATTGTTAGTTATGTATTTTTAAAAACATGTTATACGTTCAAAATAAACATGATCAAATAAAAAAAAAATCAATATTAGAATCAGTTTTATTGCATTTGTTGGGGAACATTCACTAACTAGGACCTTGCTTCGGCGTTATGGTGCAGTTTTTTAAATAGAAATAATAATAATAATAATAAATAAATACATAATAATAAAATAAATAATAATAATAATATAAATAAATAATTAATAACAAGAAAAATAATAGTTTTTTGAAAAAGTATAGACCATGGAAAACAAGTATATAATAAAATAGAATAAGGGCATGCAACAATAAAAATGTGGGAATAAGTGAATATAATATAAATAATAATATAATAAATATATAACACAGGTTCAGAACGAAGTCAAACTGGCAGTATTATAAATAATAAAATATGATTGCATTATTTGTTCATGAATATATAAAAATAAGATATAAGATAAATAGTTTAAGTCTAGTACATACATATATAACTATTCAACTGAATAATATTTGCACAATAAAGGAGTGAGACAGAATATTTACCGTAGGACAAAGTGAGAGAGCTGGAAGCAAGCACAGATGTGAAGTGGAGGAAACAGCCTAGGTTAAAAAAAAAAACTGCAACAAATATTCCATGTTGTCTTAGAGCGGCCATCTTTCATCCCCAAAGTTTTTCTGAAGTTAAAGTACAGGGTTTCCCACAATATGTTTCACCTGACCTCACGCTAAACAAAAATGAACTCTTGGCGAATTTTTTACAATTTCATTTCTTTTACTTCAACACGGAATATTCGATGTTCAAGGTCCCTTCTGAAAAACTGGTGGTATTATTGTTAATCGATAAAAATATGTTCTGAATAGACTGAGCCACCTACGACAAAATATCTACAGCCTGGCCAAATGGTCACATTAACTAAATGAAAGGTCGCATTAAGGCTGAACGATGAACCATTTTGAGGAAGAAAGAGAGACATTTTATGTTGGTTTTACACATCACTAGCGTATTGATTTGTCCGATAAGAACGCTGTAAGAAAGTCCATATTGGTGGATACGTGGCGATGCCAGGAATGTGTTAGGGAAAGTGCGGAATAACTTTGACACTGCAAAACAGTTTAAATGAACTAGTTTTATTTTTTTTTTCAATTTTTTTAAGGAAAAAATCAGGTACAGCGCTTTAACTTTTATATGTAGTTATGACATTATTGTTGTTATTGTTGTTGTAGAATTTGCCGCTGAATTGGATTCCTCATCCATGATGTGGTGTTTGTTTATGTTGTATATTGAATACCAGGTTATATACACTTTTAGACATTATCAACAGCTTCACACTTCTGTATGCACTTTGTTGAGATGTACAGTACGGTACCAAAAAAGTACGCCCAATATCTTGTTTTCTAACGCTTCATGCTTGGAATGGTATGCACTTCATTTCTGTCACTCTACATGATAATTCGGTATAAAGGTTCCAAAAATAAGCAGATCGTCGTTCAAGTTCCTGGTACCCACCAAAAAAATTTAAAGGTACTCAGCTCTAGTAGCTTATTACTTTACTTTACAAGAATGCTTCAAGTTCAAACACAATCCATGGATTACAGAATTATGGAAAATTAGAACTTTAGCCATTGAAATGAATTATTTAAAACAAAATATCCTCTCTTTTAAATGGTGAAAAAGTCCCATAACGCCTGTAACGGGAAGCTGAAACCAATGGATGAGTCAAGGCAGTTTAAATAACTGGATTTAAGCACAGCAAAAAGCGTGTGAAAAGTACAGGGAGAAAAACTAGACGTGATTTATTGCCGAGCCCCTGAAACACCGTCCACGTCTTTCTCGCTGCAGAGTGCATCTTCTGTGAGTTCAGACTATTTTCTTCCTCTCTGGCAGTGAACAGAGACGGAGGATAACAACCTGTTCCTCTGCCCCGCGTGCCCTCTGACCCGCACTGTCCGAGGCCAACGCTGAAGCGCTAAAGCATTTATCAGGAGCGGTGGACCAAACCAGGGGCAGGACCGGAGATTGGGTAATAACACCTGGGTAAAACAAGGAATTAAACACGAAACGAAAAAGGAAAAAAAAATCCACCAGTTCAGTCTTTGAGGTCCAAGTTTTAAGAGAAGAGAATCGTTGTTTTTTTTTGTCCCACAAGAAGGAAATGTCAGTGTTAAACCCAAAGTACAAAAACAACAGTACACTAAAAATATGCAGTCAAAGATCAAGAAAAACAACAACTTTAGACACAGACATCAACTAAATATAACTGCCATTCCATTTGGACATTTACAAACTCAGAACTATTACACAGCCGATTGCAGCCTTTATTCATATCTTTTTAATCAGTAAAAATGTATTTTTCATCTACAACCATAATCCTGTTAACTCCACAGCTAATGTAACAGCCTGGGTGACTGATCATCTCCAAAACCTTCCAATTTTGCATAAATACTGAATTACAGCCTCAATTCTTTCATTTCTGTTTATTTAGTTTTGAAACGTGAAATGATTCATATTCTACAGGAACACTTATTCAGATTAAACTCATTAAACATGAGTAAGTGCACGGCGGCAGAGCATGTGTTAGTGAAGGGCTTTCTGCGTTAATCCTGCGACGAGCTGGCCCCTAGTCCACCCCACCTAAGGCCCAAAGTCACTGGGCTAGGCTCCAGTCACCCGCATCCCCTAACGGCAGCAAGCGGTGGAAAATGAATGAACGAACCAAAAAAAAATATTGTGCGCCAATCATCTTGCCCCGAGAGCCGGTTTCAAATACTTTCTGTTCGAATACTCATCTTACAATACAATATTATCATGATATTTATTTAACAGTGAGACAGAATTGACAGAATCAAAATGCCTTTGTTTACACCAAGTTTGTGCTCGTGATTTAAAAATAATTAAGATATAAAAGTGCTCAAAAACTGTTATTTCTTCATGTTGTCAGCGCTGAAATGTAGCAACGGTCATGGTCTATGTAGTTCCTTATGTTTACGGGTTGTTGTTGTTGTTGTTGTTGTTTTTTTTACAATAAAACAATAAACGTAAACAAATTATCTTATGGTTCAATAAAATGTGTTTGGGGCGGTCCAAACACAGCCGCTCAGTGTGTGTAAACTCTCCTCTTGAATATCCTCGTAACATTCAGAATGAAATCTATAACTTTTTAATTTTAGTGTAGTGCTTTGCTTGTTTACTTTTTTGTTCGTATACATTTTTACTTGGTACTTACCCGACGGTCTTTGTCAACATTCAGTATTATTATTAGATGTTTATGTTCCCAACTGTTTTGAGAAGTGTTTTGTTTGGGTTTTTTCCATTTATTGGAGTGCATTCCAGTTCACAATTATACTGAGCTGCACGTGGACTGGATTCTCAATTCAAAACTGATCTGACACCATTTGGAGTATTTCTGAATGTCCATTTCTCTATCACTTTTTGTTTGTTTGTTTGTTTGTTTGTTTAGTATTTCAATGTTGTGAGAATTGTAAGCTCCTTTTGAATTTAAGCGCGCACATGTTGACTCTGGGCGTTGGAAAAGCACTGCAGCGCTGACCTTGTGTCGGCCGTGGAGAGTGGGCGACGCGGTAACGGCAGCAGGGGCCAAAGAGGCAGGCCATCGACATCTAAACAGTCACGGCGACGGTAAATGCAGCGGAACAAAGACGGTGAAGCAAAACGGCAGGAAGGTTGAGCAAAGGGGGGAGCAGCAGGTCAAAACCTTCATTTATTCGCCATTGGGACGTGATCAGATTGAATTGAACATACTGTAACGAACATGCTTTTGCTTGATTTCCTCATTGTCGTCTTTATGTTTGCCTATTGTTCCCTCAGTCTATACAGCGAGGTCGTTCTTATGAGACTGCAGCAGCATTTGTGACTATAGTGCTTTTCCTGGTATACAACAATGGCGGTAAGAAGAATTAGAATTAAAGTGCCTCTGTTTTTACGGTTTTTACGATGTTCTCATTTTGACTTTATTTGATGTATTTGTACCCGTTTCTTTTTCTAAGTTATCTGTTTTTATTAACATACTGTGCCTAATCTGTTTCTGCAGCCTTTGTTGCAACAAAGGAATTTCCCCATTGTGGGACAAATAAAGGTGATCTCATCTTATCTTATCTTATTGTGCATGTAAATGATAGTTTTACACCTGTTTACATCTGTAGAAAAATTACAGGAAGTGACATCACACATTCCAGTCCAAGTTTAAGCATAATTTCAACAAAGAAATAACTTTTTGGACTCTCTAAACATGAATTCAACCAAATAAAGTTGCTCTCATATATTTTTAATAATAATAAATTAAAAAAAAAAAAAAAAAAAAAAAAAGTGTTGTTCCTACTGTGATGTCATCAATTACAAACAGGAAGTAAAATTATGAAACCTAAAAAAATGTTTGTTCAATGAGTGGTCCGACCAGTAGGGGGCACTTTAAGACATTCTAGTAATATAATTAATTCTATTGAGTGAAATTTGATTCAATAGCGAGCAATTCAAAAGCACACATAATAAGCTCCAACATTTTGAAACGCTGTTTTACAAGCTTGACAAAAGGCGGTGGTCATTATTCGTCCACTCCACAACTCGCTGGTCATTGGCCTTTCCAACACCAACACAAGGGTCTTGACCGAGGAAAGAAACAAAAATCTGCAATCTGAATGGTCGCAATTATCTAGACTGCAGTTCTTTTCAAAACAACCAAATGTCCTGCCTTATTCCAGTATTTAGAGCAGTGGTTCGCAAACCTTTTTCCTGGCGACCCACTTTTTCTAATTGGTCAGCTCTCACGACGGACGTAAAGGATGCGATGTAAACGTCTTGCAACATTGGCCTATATTAGACAGACAATGTTTTGTTTTTTTTATCAGCAGAGGGGAACCATCACCGGAGTAATACATTTTGGCCTCAGAAAAGGGAGGGACGAAACAAGTGCAGCAGAGAAGTCATTCCAAAGGGAAACGAGTATAAGGCGAGACAGAGGGGCATCTGCGCGACGCTCTCCCTCGACCTGGCTCCATGTGAAACCCACTCAGCTTAATATTGGTCACTTATCCTTGAGAAAAAACTGAAAAAAAAACCATCAAACGTCCTCAAATCTTTCACTAAAGCATTAACCTCACCAAGAGAGTGAGGAAGGGGGGGAGAGAGAAGGGGGAAGGGGAGGAGAGAGAAAGAGGAGAGGAGGAAAAAGGGGGAAGAGGAGAAGAGAGAAGGGAAGAGAGGAGAAAGAAGGGGGAAGAGGAGAAGAGAGAAGGAGGGAAGGGAGGAGAGAGAAGGGGGAAGGGGAGAGAGAGAAGGGGGAAAGAGGAGGGAGAGAGAGGGGAAGGGGAGGAGAGAGGAAGGGGGAAGGAGGAGAAGAAGGGAAGAAGGAGAGAGAAGGGGGAGGAGAGAAGGAGAGAGGAAGGGGAAGAGGAAGAGGAGAAGGGGGAAGGGGAGAGGAGAGAAGGAGGAAGAGGAGGAAGAAGAAAGGGGAAGAGGAGAAGAGAGAAGGGAAGAGGAGGAGAAGAGAAGAGGAAGAGGAGGAGAAAGAAGGGGGAAAGAGGAGAAGAGAGAAGGGGAAGGGAGGAGAGAGAAGAGAAGAGGAGGAGAAGGAGAAGGGAAGGGGGAGGAGAGAGAAGAGAGGGAAGGGAAGGAGAGGAAGAGAAGGGGAAGGAGGAGAGGGAAGAGGAAGAGAAGGGGAGAGAGGGAGGAGGAGGAGGAAGAGGAGGAGAGAGAAGGGGAAGAGGAGGAGAGAGAAGGGGGAAGAGAGCGAGCGTGCATGGAAGCAGCGGCTCGTCTCGGTCAAAAAAGCTCATTCACTCAACTTCATGTGTCAAACATCTCCCACAACCAAACATCTAGACTAGGCCTGACGGTTTGGCGCGCGTTAGGGCCCCCGCGCGCGTTAGGGCCCCCGCGCGCGTTAGGGGCCCCCGCGCGCGTTAGGGCCCCGCGCGCGTTAGGGCCCCCGCGCGCGTTAGGCCCCCGCGCGCGTTAGGCCCCCCGCGCGCGTTAGGGCCCCCGCGCGCGTTAGGGCCCCCGCGCGCGTTAGCCCCCGCGCGCGTTAGGGCCCATAATATAATAGTTATGCTGTAACAATAGCAGTTCCAGTCTTCTCTGTTTAAGAAGTGCACTTTGAAGTCCTGGCGACCGGTCTGAGCAAGACTCACTCGACAAACCTTCTGACCTTAACAGAGGCTAACTCACATTCACCAAAATTATTATCAGATTTCTAGAAGATTATTGAAATGACACCCCAACTCTGGTGTGAGTAACCAAAGAGATCGTCATCGGAAAGAAATGAGTTGATTCTGCTGTTTACAGAACATTTTTAATACAATTTTAACTCCAAAAATCTGACAAAGTCAAAAGTGCGTCTGCCTCAGAGCGGCGCCTGCCCTGAGCCCAGACTGAAGTGAGACGTGTGACGGAGACAGGGCTCAGAGTGAGCGACAGGCCCACGCTGATAGCATCGACTCAAAGCCAGCGGACCACTTCACAACCCACTGCCTCGCGACGAGACGGATAACAGCCTCAGCTCAAGATTCAGGACGCGATGAGGCCGACATGAAACAGCCTGATCGGTCAAAGAAACAATGAGCGACGAGAAACTAACTTAAACCATCTAATGCAGGGGCCGCCAAAGCTTTTCAGGGCTGAGGGTCACTCCAGGAGCACCGAGGTTGTCGAGGGATACCGTTCAATCCGCCTAAACGGGCCTCTAAATTACAGTCATCATAACCAGATCATTTAAGATGTTATTTGTGTGTATTTATCATGTGATTTATTTAATTTGAAAACCCAATCTTAACCTTATCCTGAGCTCCTCCTCTGCCTCTCCCCTGAGCTCCTCCCCCTCTCTCTGCGTCTTTCCTGAGCTCCTCCTCCTCTCTCTGCCTCTTTCCTGAGCTCCTCCTCCTCTCTCTGCCTCTCCCCTGAGCTCCTCCTCTTTCTGCCTCTCCCCTTGAGCTCCTCCTCCTCCTCTTTCTGCCTTTGCCCTGAGCTCCTCCTCCTCTCTCTGCCTCTCTCCTGAGCTCCTCCCCCTCTCTCTGCGTCTTTCCTGAGCTCCTCCTCCTCTCTCTGCCTCTCTCCTGAGCTCCTCCTCCTCTCTCTGCCTCTCACCTGAGCTCCTCTCTCTCTGCGTCTCACCTGAGCTCCTCCTCCTCTTTCTCCCTCTCACCTGAGCTCCTCCTCCTCTCTCTGCGTCTCACCTGAGCTCCTCCTCTCTCTGCGTCTCACCTGAGCTCCTCCTCTCTCTGCGTCTCACCCGAGCTCCTCCTCCTCTCTCTGCATCTCACCTGAGCTCCTCCTCTCTCTGCGTCTCTCCTGAGCTCCTCCTCCTCTCTCTTCCTCTCCCCTGAGCTCCTCCTCCCCCTCTCTCTCTCTGCCTCTCCCCTGAGCTCCTCCTCCTCTCTCTGCCTCTCTCCTGAGCTCCTCCTCCTCTCTCTTCCTCTCCCCTGAGCTCCTCCTCCTCCTCTCTCTCTGCCTCTCCCTCTGAGCTCCTCCTCCTCTCTCTGCCTCTCTCCTGAGCTCCTCTTCCTCTCTCTGCGTCTTTCCTGAGCTCCTCCTCCTCTCTCTGCCTCTCCCCTGAGCTCCTCCTCTCTCTGCCTCTCCCCTGAGCTCCTCCTCCTCTCTCTGCCTCTCTCCTGAGCTCCTCTTCCTCTCTCTGCATCTTTCCTGAGCTCCTCCTCCTCTCTCTGCCTCTCCCCTGAGCTCCTCCTCTCTCTGCCTCTCACCCGAGCTCCTCCTCCTCTCTCTGCTCACCCGAGCTCCTCCCCCTCTCTCTGCGTTCTCACCTGAGCTCCTCCTCTCTCTGCGTCTCACCTGAGCTCCTCCTCCTCTCGCTGCGTCTCACCTGAGCTCCTCCTCCTCTCGCTGCGTCTCTCCTGAGCTCCTCCTCCTCTCGCTGCGTCTCTCCTGAGCTCCTCCTCCTCTCGCTGCTGTCTCTCCTTGAGCTCCTCCTCCTCTCGCTGCGTCTCTCCTGAGCTCCTCCTTCCTCTCGCTGCGCTCACCTGAGCTCCTCCTCCTCTCGCTGCGTCTCTCCTGAGCTCCTCCTCCTCTCGCTGCGTCTCTCCTGAGCTCCTCTCCTCTCGCTGCGTCTCTCTCTGAGCTCCTCCTCCTCTCGCTGCGTCTCTCCTGAGCTCCTCCTCCTCTCGCTGAGTCTCTCCTGAGCTCCTCCTCCTCTCGCTGCGTCTCACCTGAGCTCCTCCTCCTCTTTCTCCCTCTCACCTGAGCTCCTCCTTCCTCTCTCTGCGTCTCCCTGAGCTCCTCCTCCTCTCTCTGCGTCTCACCTGAGCTCCTCCTCTCTCTGCGTCTCACCTGAGCTCCTACTCTCTCTGCGTCTCACCTGAGCTCCTCCTCTCTCTGCGTCTCACCTGAGCTCCTCCTCTCTCTGCCGTCTCACCCGAGCTCCTCCTCCTCTCTCTGCATCTCACCTGAGCTCCTCCTCTCTCTGCGTCTCTCCTGAGCTCCTCCTCCTCTCTCTGTCTCCCTGAGCTCCTCCTCCTCTCTCTGCCTCTCCCCTGAGCTCCTCCTCCTCTCTCTGCCTCTCCCCTGAGCTCCTCCTCCTCTCTCTGCCTCTCCCCTGAGCTCCTCCTCCTCTCTCTGCCTCTCTCCTGAGCTCCTCTTCCTCTCTCTGCGTCTTTCCTGAGCTCCTCCTCCTCTCTCTGCCTCTCCCCTGAGCTCCTCCTCCTCTCCTCTGCCTCTCTCCTGAGCTCCCTCCTCCTCTCTCTGCCTCTCTCCTGAGCCCCCTTTTCCTCTCTCTGCGTCTTTCCTGAGCTCCTCCTCCTCTCTCTGCCTCTCACCTGAGCTCCTCCTCCTCTCTCTGCCTCTCACCTGAGCTCCTCCTCCTCTCTCTGCCTCTCTCCTGAGCTCCTCCTCCTCTCTCTGCCTCTCTCCTGAGCTCCTCTTCCTCTCTCTGCGTCTTTCCTGAGCTCCTCCTCTCTCTGCGTCTCACCCGAGCTCCTCCTCCTCTCTCTGCCTCTCACCTGAGCTCCTCCTCCTCTCTCTGCCTCTCACCTGAGCTCCTCCTCTCTCTGCGTCTCACCTGAGCTCCTCCTCCTCTCGCTGCGTCTCACCTGAGCTCCTCCTCCTCTCGCTACGTCTCTCCTGAGCTCCTCCTCCTCTCGCTGCGTCTCTCCTGAGCTCCTCCTCCTCTCGCTGCGTCTCTCCTGAGCTCCTCCTCCTCTCGCTGCGTCTCTCCTGAGCTCCTCCTCCTCTCGCCTGCGTCTCTCCTGAGCTCCTCCTCCTCTCGCCTCGTCTCACCTGAGCTCCTCCTCTCTCTCCGTCTCCCCTGAGCTCCTCCTCCTCTCGCCTCGTCTCACCTGAGCCCCTCCTCCTCTCTCTGCGTCTCTCCTGAGCTCCTCCTCCTCTCTCTGCGTCTCTCCTGAGCTCCTCCTTCTCTCTCTGCGTCTCACCTGAGCTCCTCCTTCTCTCTCTGCGTCTCACATGAGCTCCTCCTCCTCTCTCTGCGTCTCTCCTGAGCTCCTCCTCCTCTCTCTGCGTCTCTCCTGAGCTCCTCCTTCTCTCTCTGCGTCTCACCTGAGCTCCTCCTCTCTCTGCGTCTCACCTGAGCTCCTCCTCCCTCTGCGTCACCTGAACTCCTCCTCCCTCTGCGTCACCTGAGCTCCTCCTCCCTCTGCGTCTCCCCCTAAGCTAACCCATTACTACATATTTAAATGAAACAAGCCTGACAGTGCTTTAAATAGTTCACTTTGACACATTATTATTCTTATTCATTACATCATCACATCATAACCACAGGCAAATGTTTCTCAATCATCGTTAAGCTGCTTTTGTTGTCAACAATCCATCATTACCTGTCAGAAACACCTAATCTAAGGTGTCTAGACATCTAAATCCGACTAAATGAATTATAACTACCCCATATGCTGTACCGTCTGTCATAATAAAACTGACGGTTATAAACACCGAATTGGAAAAAGGAGAAAACGCGCGCTCAGATTAAAGGGTTCGTAGCTTCCGTTTCCGTTTCCTCATTGTCGTTTTCTCTTTGTTTGTGAAATAAGAACTGTTGTGTAAATGAGTCAAGCTTTGGCCCATGTTGCATCTGCTGCCCGTGTCCAACCAGGAAGTGAAATGAAAGCTTCAGCAAAACTGTTCAAGTGGTGGAAACGAGGCACGATCTTCTGCAAATTCTTCAACACAAACTGTAAGAAATGTGTTTGTGAATGCGATCTGACCTGTCAATCACACTGGAAGTCGAGAGGAATATTCTGAAATCAGACAGAGCTCCTCCTCCTCCTCTCTCTGCGTCTCACCTGAGCTCCTCCTCTTCTCTCTGCGTCTCACCTGAGCTCCTCCTCTCTCTCCGTCTCACCTGAGCTCCTCCTCCTCTCTGCATCTCACCTGAGCTCCTCCTCCTCTCTGCATCTCACCTGAGCTCCTCCTCCTCTCTGCAACTCACCTGAGCTCCTCCTCCTCTCTGTTGCTCTCTCCCTGAGCATGCCTCCTCCTCTCTGCGTCTCACCTGAGCTCCTCCTCTTCTCTCTGCGTCTCACCTGAGCTCCTCCTCCTCTCTGTGTCTCACCTGAGCTCCTCCTCCTCTCTGCGTCTCACCTGAGCTCCTCCTCCTCTCTCTGCCTCTCCCCTGAGCTCCTCCTCCTCTCTGCGTCTCACCTGAGCGGCCTCCTCTCTCTGCGTCTCACCTGAGCGCCTCCTCCTCTCTGCATCTCACCTGAGCTCCTCCTCTCTCTCTCACCTGCTCCTCTCTCCTGCCTCTCCCCTGAGCTCCTCCTCTCTCTCTGCCTCTCCCCTGATCTCCTCCTCCTCTCTCTGGGTCTCCTCCACCTCCACCTCCGCTCCTCCTCCGCATCCCCATCCCCCTCCTCCTCACCTGAGCTCCCTTCATGATCTTCTTGGCCTTGGCGTTGAGGTAGAAGTCTCCCCACAGCGTCTTGAGCAGAACTGCCGCTCTGATTCCCATGCGCTCGCTGTAGATCTGAGCAAACTGCTGGACGCTGCAGGACACACGTTTACACAGACAATATGACATCACACCTTAGGATCTCTGTGGATTCATACACACGATATCCGAACTCTTTGTGAACACTCCAACTTTAATGTAATAATATAATATAGTTAATACGAAGAATTAAACTCTCAGCAAATTGATAACTCTGACATGAACCAGTTGTTAAGATTAGATTGTGAATGGCCTGTAAATATACATTTTTCCCCAGATAAAGCTAAAGTGACAACATTTTAGATGGACTAAGTTATGAATAATACAGTTTTTCATACATTTACGCACTTCCTGTGTCATTTCGATGTAATTCCTGCTTAGTCTTAGTCATAAAACCACTTCGCTCAGCTCATGGCACATTTTGGGATCCAAATAACAATTATCCAGTTACTAAATTAGTAACAGTTGATAGTTGTTTTTAATCAATTAACTTGTTCCAGGCCTAGTAGCTCTAATGAGTCATAGAAGTGTCTCATCTTTCTACCACCAAAATAAACTGTTCTCCACTTGAGCAAAGAGTTAATTTGTGAATAATACAAGGATAATAGACACATCAATTTGCTGCTGTGTTATTGAAAGTATTACCGTATATAATGTACTGTAAAAAAATAACTCCACGTCACAAACTGTTTAAACCTTGACGACTTTCAAAAGCGTTTTTACAGAAAGTTGTACTTGGAACCTGACTAACCGTTAAAAACCAGTTCGCTTTTCTAAAACTTAAAATATTCATTCTTTAAAACTCGAACATGATGCACGCTTAGCAACAGCGCAACATCCACCGTACAAACAAACTCATATTTAATCCTGAGTTAGCGATTCGAACTGCCTCGAAACGTGCGCTCTAATTAAAGAATGCGAGTGGGTCTTTTGGAAACTTTCTGAGCAGCGGGACAATCATCGGTAAACAAAGAGCGTCCGAATCAGGGGCTCGAGTGTCCGCGGAGAGGCCGTTCATTTGTCTGAACGAGGGCCACAATCACGGAGGCAAAAGGAGAAGAAAGAAACGTGACAACAACCAGGCTTTTATCCACTTCGGGAAAAACACACTTGACCTATGAGACCATTTGCACCGCTAATTAAGGGTTTTGTAACGATAATAATTAGCGCTTTGAAAGTTAAAAAGAAGTTTCACCCCTTTTTCGACGCAACGAAAACGCCTCGCTGTGACGACGGGGTGTCACGTGACCTGGTTTTAAAAAAGGTACAAAGATCAAAAGCAGCAGGAGGAAGAAAAGAAACGCTGTCTGAGGCTGAAGGATGCGCTGGAGTCACAAGTTAAACAGAGCGACAGCACCATCTAGTGGCACACACTGCTAAAACGATTAAAACACAAACATAATATTATTTCAGCGAAGTGAAAAACTATTGGCAACTTTTAATATTGTCAAGTTCAAGAATGATTATTTTCACGACTTATTATTGATTTATTTCGAGTTCTGTGCAATAGTATCTTGTTTTTAAGTGTCAAACTCGTCTCAAGAATTTAAATCAGCAGAACAATTCTTACTACTGTTGTTTTTAAGAGATTAATAATCACTGGTTTCAAAGGATTGGTTTGCAATATCAACTGCATGTTTTATATTTTTATTTACTCATGTTGTTTTCTGAATGTTTTTACCATTCATTTGTTGATGTAAATTTTGCCAAATCAATGTTGATAAATCTGACTAAATAAGATATTTTTGACACCAGAACAATTTATGAAGACTCGATTTAACAAACTAAGTCTATTTGTGCATAATGTTCAGAGGACCTCGGATCTGTTTGTTTCCTGTTGTTTAACAAAGTGATCCGAGCGCTCCCAGTAACAGTATCTCATTAATTGTTTAAGCAGTTTTTGTCCTGAGACTAATTTTGTATTTTATTCTTTTGAATATTGTACATTAAATGACTAATTATTCATTTTGTGATGTAGAACTGACAAATACAGCTACATAATCTTCTTTACACAAGACTTGCAGCTGAATACTTTTTCACAATACCAATATTTATAATTATATACTATAAGATAATAATAATCATTATCATCTTTATTTTTCTTTTTAAATAGTTTCAGCAAAACAGTATTAAAATTATGTTTAAATTTTTTTATTTTTTTAAACACAATTCAACGAGAAACTTAATACTTTTCTGTTCAGTTTTAAATGTGGTTCGAGCCTTTTGTTCTTTTATTTTGTTGTATATTTTGTGTTTGTCTGTTTTTGTTTCGTTACATGATCGACGGTATTGTACAAGTCGATATGTTTGTGACGTGTTGTGAAGATTCTAAAAACCTGAACCCTCAGATTGGTCTAGAGATAAACAAATAAAAACCTTTACCTAAAACCCCAGCCGTCGATGGCGCTGGCGAACACCACGTTGCCCTGGTCGGGAGAGAAGTACAGGTTTGAGTCGTCGGCTTCGTCCAGTCCAGCGCTCCAGTCGTAAACCTTCTCCCCAGACGCTTCCCTCTCCGGCTCCTCGGTCTCCTTCTCCGCTCGCTCCTCCAGCACTTTGGACGTGAACAGGGAACCGGTCACTGCGTTCACCTACGGCAAAGATGTGTTTCCAATAAAACTGCACAATGCACCGCTAGAGTACCGATATCGCAATATCGGCCGATAATGCTGCAACCATTAATCAACTAATTGTGAATAGTCGGCAGTAAAAGATAATTGCATTTTAATCATCGTAATCATTCTCTGGACTATACAGACTAAAACATATACATAAAGACATATTTATAACAAATACAGCAGCATTTTTAAATTAAAATGTTCTAAAAAAAAAATCAGATTTTTATCAATAATCCACTTTATTCATACATTTTTCATACTTTTTTGAGGCCGTCATCATATTTCAACATTAAATGGTAAAAAATATATTTAAAAAATCTAAATGTATTGTACAATAAAACTTTTTTTTTGAAGAGTCGACGATTCTAAAAAATAAACTAAATATAATGCAATAACACCAAGTTTCTCCAACAGATAAAATTAATATCCAATCCAATTAAGTTTTATTTTTAAATACTTTGAAGTTCCTAATACATAAAAGCATTCATACATTTAAGTAACTTAAATTATTGTATCAAAAAAGTAGATTTAAATAATAATAAGAGCAATAATATCAATCATCGTGCAATGCCACTCCTGGTGACGTCACTATATTATTTCTATCTATTGTTCTGATCTATTACGTTTAATTTGTGCAATGACAATAAAGACATTCTGATTCTAATATCACTATAATATCACAATACTTCACTGCCACGTTGCTGTTGCAATCATTTTTAACATTGTGCGGTCTAAGTATCAAATAAGTAAACACATAAAATATAAAATAAAAATAAATATAGCAGTATGCATTTGAGAAATAGTGACGACAAATTACTCTGACCCTAAAAATGAAATCGTTTACCAGATAACACAGTCGTTTTATGATAAATACAGTTCAATGGTAAATTATAGTTGGTGTTTTATGACTAAGAAAGAAAACATCACTCCATGCTTCATCTGATCCCTGACATTATCGCCTTATTCAAATGAAACAAAAGTCATTAAAAATTAACTATTTTTGGCTGTTGCTTCAGGACAACGGATGAACTGTAGCTATTGTGCAAACTCTGGCATAGTGACGCTGAAGCTGGTGCTGAAACATGCTTAATATGTACTGTCCCAATTCAAATACATACACTAAATAACAAAAACATTTTAAGTAATGACATTAAAGTGCCTATGACAGGTTTTTACGATGTTCTAATTTGTGGGGGGGTGTGTGTATTTATACCTGTTGTACATATAAAATATAGTGTGACATCAATCGAGCAGGTATTTGTGGAGAAAACTTTGAAAATATGTGGAAAATGACAGGAAGTGACATCACACTGGGGACACTCATTCCAATCAAAGTTTATGCATAAAAGAAAAAAAAAAAGACATTCTAAACCTAATTCATAATTGAATCACACTTATGTTTTTATTTGTCAAATAAAAACAATTAGATGAGTTTATTTCTCATCTTGCTGTTTGCTGGGTAATTTCCTACTGTGATGTCATCAATTACAAACAGGAAGTGAAATTATAAACCTAAAAAATATGCTATTCTGTGATAACATTTTTATAATTTTTAGCCACATTTTCAACATATAAAATGTAACATTGCATTTTAGTCTAATGAGTCGTCCGACCTGTAGGGGGCACTTTAAAATGGTGAGATTATGGACCCAGTTGTGTGTTTGAACATGAGTGACAGTCCGTGTGTGTCCTGACCTGCTCCAGGATCTTCTGCAGGTGAGTGTAGGCCTCCTGCGACGTCAGCTTCAGCTCCAGGATCAGACGGTCAATTTTTGTTATCACCAAAACGGGACGGATGTTCTCCAGCCAGGCCTGACGCAGCACCGCCTGGGTCTGCGGCGGCGGGAGGATTATAAAAGTCAAGTTACAGTACACTTTATTATGTCACATGAGTTTTAATTTTTTTTTTTTTTTTTATTATTATCTACAATAAAATATTTTTAAAATTCAAATAACAATACAACCACACAAAAAAAACTACAAAATATACTTCACCCCCCCCACTTCACATTCTTACACAAAAACTCAATCAAACACAAAATAATACGAAAAGAACTGACAAAAAACAGACAAAAAAAGAAAATAAACCCGAAAACAGCAGTATTTCATTGTGTTTTTGTATGTATCTATTTTCCCAAATTATGATTATTTTTCAATTTATGAAATAATGTATTATTATTATTATTATTATTATTATTATTATTATTATTATATATTTTGTATTATTATTTATTTATTTTTCTTAGTGACTTAATTATTATTATTGTCACATGAGTTTGAAATATTTTGAATTATGCACAGTGGAGTGTCTGTAGGTTGTAGACGGGGCAGGGTCCAAACTTTGCAATCACTAAACATATATTTATGCTGTATGAAATATGTGTAAACTTGTGGCTAAATGTGGAGCATTAGATATTTCTGCACATTTGTCTGAGTTTTAAACATGAACTAAGACATTAAAAGACGCATTATATTGGATCGACATCATATCTAAAATGTATCTAAATCATAAATCTGAATATTGTTATCGGATTATTCAAAAAAAACTATAATGAAAAGATATTCATTCATGTAGACTATCCCTGCCAAATAAATACATAAATAAATGTTTTAACTAGAAAAACCTCTGAAAATGTTGTAGATTAACGATCCACAAAGATGTCAATGGAATCAAATAACCTTTAGGAACACACATTATGCAAAACTGACTTCCTTGAGTTTTGATAACATTGCCCAACAACAACACACCTTGAGTTGTATTTAGCTTCATTCACGTTGGTTTTACTAATCCTATTTACAAGTTCTTCTCCCTCTGAGCCGCAGAAAACACTCTGCTTGTAATTTCCCAGATTTGTGCCATCCGAGGTCTCAAATCTGGAGGTCTCTTGTGCCGTTTCAAGTCCATAAAACGTTGCCAGTTTTGAGCATTTCTGTCAAATCTCGTTCGTTACAACTCCGCGCTTGTATTAGCATGTCGGGGCCAAGGTAGTTTTTTTTTGCTTTTCACCCTTATAGTAATCTCCTCAGGTGCCAGTAGATGGAGTGCTAACACAACTGACAGAAAGTAATGTGTGCTTTTCAATACATGCATTATTTTAAGAGTAATGCCAGAGCAAAGATACTCAAGAGCATGTTTAAAGGCCAATAACAAAACAAAATAATGCATAATATGTGTCCTTTAAAACAAGAATAAACATTTTAAATACTTTAGCAAATAAGATAAACATATTCTTCTTTTGCAAATAAACTATTCACATAATCCACTGCAGTACAAACGCCACAGTCATTCCACATCCGCTCCGCTTCTCGTGCTCACGGGGGAGAAGCGGCTCGTCAGTAAATATTAACACGTCGTCAAGCGAAGCCAAGGCCGAGAGACAGCGTTACCTGTGGACACACTCCCTCCACCGCGTCCACGATGACGATCGCCCCATCGCACAGGCGCACGGCCGTGGACACTTCGGAGGAGAAGTCCACGTGACCCGGAGAGTCGATCAGGTTCAGCAAGTGCTCCTGCTCCCCTGGACACAGACGGTACATGCGCCGTGTTACCAAGGCAAACGGCTGGGACACAACGTCGGTTTGCTTATGTGACAGCCAATCGTCTGGTCATGTTCTGGACTTGGGACAAACCAAGATTAAACTGGCTTTCAACAGTGGGGCAGATGGGCCTTTTCCATTAGCACCTACTTGGCTTTCTTCCGCTTTACTCGGCTCAACAAGTGGTGCTCAGTGATGCTGTACAGAAGCGGGCAGCTCCAGGGGCCGATAGGGATGTGAGGATTATTAGGTTAATCGATAATCGTGATTATTTAGGTCACAATATAATCTTAAAAACGAATGAAATAATGATATTTGCTATTTTAGAAGCAAAATTAAGTTTAAGTTTGTTTACTAGCCGAGCAAAACATTGTGCATTGGCCAAAACAAATAAAGACATTATCGTTTAAGAGACATGGAAAAACCCGATAAATTAATGGGTCAATACATTATATTATTCTATAGCAGGGGTCTCTAAAGGGCAGCCCGCAGGCCAGGTCCGGACCCCGAAGCAATTTGGTCTGGCCCGTGGCCCAGTTTCCCATGATTAAAACTATTTTATTGAATTATTTTTGGCGCATCCGGAGCACTGCGCTGCTTTGCTGCTGCTCCACTGCTGCTCCACTGCTGGTCTTGGCAGGCCAGAGAGCCCCCGGTTCCTCTGAAATCCTCTGGGATTTTGCAGTCCGGCCGCCGGACTTTAACCCTTCAAAAAATCTGATCCCCTGGAAAATATAATTGGAGACCCCTGCTCTATAGTGTCAGAAAACTTTTAAATTATTGCTAAGTTCACCATTTAGCATCTTGAACTGAAAATTCTGGCATTTCCCCTTTAATTTAAGACGTTGATTAATTCACAATTTTTAATGATGTGATGAGAATTAGAAGAATATATGTAAAGCTTACGGTGTGTGAAATGAAGAGAGATGGCGCTGGACTTCATGGTGATGCCTCGGATCTGTTCGTCCTCCCTGCTGTCCAAATACCGCAACTGCAAAACAATTATGACGAGATGTTTATTTGTTAGTTCCAAATCATTGCACATTCAAATCTGCTGATGAAAAGTGATCAAACCGTTCACCTTTCCCGCGAGTCGACTCGAGATGATGCCATTGTTGGCCACCAAACAGTCTGCCAATGTCGTCTTACCTGAAGATACATCAATACACGCTGAGTAGGGATGTCACGATATCAAATGTTAGTGTTACGATTATTGTGAGAAAAAACATGACGATTTAACGATTTTTCACGATTATTCAGACTGTGACCAAACAACTCTCTGAAATCTTCAATTTTTGTTCATTCTTGTGGTCTAAAATGTTACTATTCTTTATAAAATGTAACATTCTGAAAGGCAAAATAAAGTTAAACGTTTTTGACAATAGATTGAACCAAAAAAAAAAAAGAAAACATTTTGCTTTAAAAATTGTCACGATCATTGTTTTTTTTTTAGGATTTACGATTAAACTGTGGCCTGAATAATCACCATTATCGATTAACCTGATAATCTTGAAACCCCTAATGCTGAGTCTGACTGTACGGGTTTTAAAAGGATCATTTTATATGTACAATCACGTTACTTAGCTTTATACGCATATGCAGAATTGGGTAGTCCTTTTTTAACGAAATTGTACTTTTCAGAATAGTAGCACACTTTTACTCCTCCTCTCAAGTACCATTACTCTCGCTTGATTAAAGGTTTTGGTTACTCTTCCCCCCCGTAAGTACTGCAATGCTGCCTTCGTGTGATACGGTTGGGAAAGTGCGCATGAACCCCCCACCTCATGTTGTGGAGAACTGGGAAATAATTTTGATATTCGAGTTGCCAAGATTTAAATCACCTCTGTGGGTCATTTTGGTGTATGCAGAATAATGTGGCATACGCGACTTGAATGTGTACTTTTCCCTGCACGTGTGTGTGTATTTTACCAAGATATAGTGTCTTTTCAACGCGTTTCATTTTGCTGCGACCTAAAAAAAGCACTCGTAATTACAGCATCATCTTCTCCACAGCAAACGAAGGCTGCGTTAGTCTACAAGTGATAGAAGCTTTGTATTAAATAATTTGAAAATGTGTGTCATATCGTTTACTTTTTCTTAGTTTCGTTTAAAAAAAAATACAAAATTGTGTGCACTGTTTAAGGTTTTGTCCTTCATATTGCATTAAGAATTATAAATCGGATGTTAAATCCAGTCAATTACTCCTACAATTACTTGAGTAGTTTGCTACTACTTACTTTCTTGTTATTGTTATTTCTTATTCTTATTCGAGTCCTTTCCCTCGACCACTGCTTTGTACTTCTTCTCTGAGTAATGTTAATTTTGAAGTACCTCTTCTATTTTTGGCTACTTTACCCACCTCTGCCCGTAATTATAAAGGTGTAATGTCATACCGTGGTCCACATGAGCCAGGATGCACAAGTTCCTGATGTTGGCCGGGTTTTTCTGCAGAGTCTTGATCTTGTCCAAACTCGAAAGCCTCATCGTGATTTCCAAATATCACCTGATGACAACAGTTCAGGGTTAAACCTCACGAAAGGCTGCGAAGGCAAACCAATCACTCTCTTTCACATAGTTTCACATTAGAGACTACGGTGAAGGTAAAACTAATACTTTATGCCATAAAAATAGAAGTGACTATATTTCATTTGTAATCAATGCTCAGTAGAGTCAACAAGGGACATCTTTACCGTATAGACCCTTTGAAAGCTGTAAACTCATACGTTCTAAATTCCAGAATGGAGGCAAAAGTTAAATGGAAATGTGATTTCAATGGACAATTGGGAATAACGTCAGAATATTACAAAATATTAAAAAGGTGGTTTTGGCAAATGAATTGGTAATCGGTTAGTTCTCCGTAAAAAGGGGCAATAAATGGTCACAAACGAGTGTAAAAGCCGATGGTCTAGTTGCTTCCAGAACTGTCAGTTGCTAGTAGCTACGGCTAAATAACCACAACTTAACTGCAAAACAACCACAGTGTCCACCTCATTTGCACAATACAACATTAGCCCGCGTCCAAACGGTATTAGAGCGCGTCAAATGCGATTATGAAAGAAGAATAAGACATTAGTTGTGCCCCATGTGCAGTTTGTTACTCACGTTGTTTTCCCGGAAGTCGTTGAACCACGTCAGCTACGCCCACTGCGCTAACATTGGTGCTGCGTTCAGGAACAGTCGTACAATACAAAGAGGGACCGAAATCGCACTTGCACTACCGAAATATAAAAACGGCATTTAAAAGTATTTAAGCAAACTCATACGTTTGTTAAACTATATGATGTGCGGTTAGGGAAAACGTGAGTATGAAATAATATACAGCGTGCAGTTAAAATTTGGATCAATGTTCACTCAGGAAAGGTGAACGCAACACTGCAGCCTGCGTTGTTGGATTTCAGATTTTCAGAAAAGGTTTTGTTGCCAGTGAACTAAAATACACGAACTATGATTTTGCTTCGGTGACATATGCAACAGAAACAATGAATAATTATTATAATAAATCATAAAATAAAAGGCATGAATTAAATAGAGAAATAGATGTGTGTGAGATGTCTTTTTATTGGCTCGTACTGAAATAATGCATGTTTTTCAGCAATACATTGATTAAATGCAATATAGGCCTATTAAGAACTGTGCAACATTCAAGGCAAAGCAGTAAAATCTAAATCAATTAATGTTTTAAAAGCTATTTTAAGACAACATCATTTTATGTTTATAACTTGTTTGCATTTTGTACTGCTGTTTTATAATCAAATTCATTTTGTTGTTGCATTGTGTTTTTAAGTGATGAAAAGTTACATAGTGCACCTTTAAAGCTTCATACTTCCGGGTAAACTTTTTGCCATAGTCATATTTCTTACTTTCTTTGGCCAGAATCATCTTGGAATTGATTTGTTTTTGTACACACACGCGCACACACACACATAAATCAGTGTCTCGATTACTACACACAGTCACCGTTGTGAAAAATGTATTTATTCCTTTGCGTTGTCAACAAAAGCGCTTTAATTATTTATTTTCCCATGTCAAACTGCAACCCCACAAGCCACAAACAGGACCACGGATACATTTAAATGCATCTGGATTAAATTAAAAAACAGTGGCATCACAACAAAGCCAAACCTTCATTTAAGTTCATGCAAATAAAACGTGGTTCAAATGCACCACCTGTTTAACATACGATAGGCCTATATATATATATAACTGATTTACTGTTTCTCTGTTAAAAACACATGGAAAGGTATGAAAATAAAACGTCTGAAAACATACACTCATTATGATATTGCACTTGGACCACAGTATTTACAAGACACTGTACATTGCAGCAGACTTGGACCGACCGACACAACCAAGAGGCACAAACAATAACCACCAAAACCTGCTCACGTTGGGTGATTTGCGATGCTTTTTTTTGGGGGTGGAAAATGAAAAAATAAATAAAAACAAATGAGCCGTTTCCAACATAATGGTGTAAAATTATGCACTTTTTTGCTTTGATTATTAGTCAATTATTAATGTGCTTCCATGAGTCATGTTTGGTCAGATTTATCTCCGGTCTGTGTCATGTATAAATACTCGTAAATAATAGTAAAAGGTATTTCTGTTTTTTACATTTTGCACAATTCATTAAAGCAAAACAAAACTTTCTGCCATTTCACTTGTCAACATGAATGGTTAATAAGCAAAGGTGCTGTATTACTTTTACTTATATTAATTCTGTTTTGGCCATTTATTTAATTTTGAGAACACATTTTGTTCCCCAATGTACAGTGGGGAAATAATTCAGTGTCTTGTCAAAAGAACATCGTCTCAGTTTCACAAATAAATTAATTACTTTGAAATGCAAAATGTGTTTTCTGAGGACTAGTACAATTTAGAGACTCCATATCTGAAGTTGGACAATGCAACATTTCTGGTTGTGGGAAATGACATTGCTTTGCCAGGAAGTTTCAACAGAATGGCATTAAAGGGGACGTATTATCCAAAATCAACTTTATTGAGCTTTTAACCAAGTTACGGTAAGTTACTGAAACAGTGTTCCCCATCGTTAGTTTACTCAGTTTACCTGCGTGTTTGAATAAATCCTATATTGACCTGCAACTGAGGCTCGAATGCTTAGAAAATACCTGTTTCCACTTACCCCCCATCCCAGCCCACATTCCTGTATTTACTTGAGATTACTTTTTTAAATGATTAGGACGCCAAGTGATTCATGTCGGGTTCTAAAACATGATCTAGTCACTTAAAAATTAAAACAAAACAAAAAAGTCCAATACGCTGCTTATGAAGAGGCGGAGCTTATACGTTTTGCTGTTTTGATCAGGAAGTCAATGGATCCATTTCTATTACTAAACTGTTTTAGATCAATATAGCAGTTTACAGTCAACAAAATGTAAAACGATCATCTACGTATGTTGCAGTTCAATAATAAGTATTGGGAAAAAAAAGCATATGTCTCCTTTAAACCAACCCATCTATATAGAAACAAGTTACAGGTAAGATCTGTGGGGAGGCATACCAGCACACAGTAAGAATGCATGTTTTTTTCAGGGTATTTGTACAATATATATATAATGCCAAACTGTGGAACATTCCAAGCAAAGCAGTAAAATCTCCATGAGACAAGGTGGCATACCCTCCACCAGAGGAGTTACAAAGTGCACCTTTAAATGTCATGGTTGTTCAGACCCCTGCACCTTTACTGTATGAGTGACAAACCTTTCACTGGTTGAGTCAGTTTAATTACTTTACTCAAATTGCATTGGGAGGGACTCGATGTGTTTCTCTCTCGCTCCTCAGGGAGACTGTCAGGGAGCAGACTAATTGTTTCTCATGAAATATTCAAGGATGATGGCAACACTGGATTTAGTACAGATGCATCTGTTCTTCATTTGTGGGAGTGTGACTGCTGGTAGTCGAGTGGTGACGCAGGGGCAGAAGTGGTACCAGAGCCGAGCCAGCCTTTCCTAACGCACACCTCCATCATATCTCAGGTCCAGACCCCCAAAACATCTCAGCGCAATCCATCTCAGTTCATCGTCCCGTGAGGAGTCTCTCTCTCCCAGTCCTTCAGTTCATAAAAGGTAGTGTATGTAGTCCTGCTGGCCGCCACTAGGTGGAGTCCACGTCCTGTGAACAGGATTGGCAGCATCTGTGTTTGTACATGGGCGAGTGGCACAGCCTGAGCCTCCACACCACACTGCAGTACTGAGGGCTGTCTCTGCACTCACCTGGAACAACAGACACAAGGAACAATGAGCTGCAATCATGATTTAAGGGCCCATATTATCTAACTAAATCACCTTTTTGAGCTTGTTCCTTCTAGAAAACCTCGGAGTTGTCATTTACAAAAGTGTGATTAATGTAGAAAGTTCAGTCTCCCATGTGCAAGATGTATTTCTCAAGAACATGCTCCATCCCTTCGATTTGGCATTTCAGCGCTCAAACCTTTAGCATTTACTGCCACTAGCTTATTTGAACTGCATCATTCCAGTCCATGCGCCCTCTGCTGGTAAGAATAATGCTTTGCGTGTACATAAATAAGGGCCAAATACCTTTTATACAATATTTCAAGTTCTCAAACATAATTTCATGATAAATAAGTAGTATAAGCCTGAAAAATGCACAATATCAGAACTTTATTGCCAGAACCTTCAGAAGAACCTTTAGAAGAACCTCCAGAAAATGCCAATAGATCGGGCTGTGGGTTTTTCAGGGCCAACAACGATATTTTAGCAGCTGGTTTTTGATGAGCTCTGCATTAAACAGTATTTGGGCAGATTTTGATAATTTTCTACAAAAAGATTTATTTGAAATGACAATAAACTCAATTAACACCGTCTCCACTCGAGGTAAGAGCGAGTCTCAAGTCTTTGGTCTCAAGTACGAGTCAAGACCCAAGTTTGTGGCCAATAAGTCTTAATCAAGTCCAAACTCAATGATCAGAGTTTCAAGTCTTTTAAAGTCTTTATACAAAATTACAGAATAGTTTGAATCTGTACGTTTTTTCGAAATGGTCTTTCCTTTTTTAAAAATATATTTTAATGTTTTTATTTTTTTAAATGTATGTACGCATAAAAACAAACACAGTGAAAGAGCGGAGAGAGAATGCAGACACAAATTAAAAACAGCAGACATCCAAGAAATAACTGGAAAAAAGAGATACTAAAAAAAGGAGGGAAAATAAATCTTATTTAGTCCAAATTCTGTCCAATTTATCCATTTTCAAATTAAGTGGTGAATGTTTTTTTTACTATTTAAAAAAAAAAAGGACAAATAACTAAGAGAAGACATTTTTGGAGTAAAGTAGTCTCAAGTCAAGTCCCTAGTCACAGGCGTTCAAGTCCCAAGTCGTAGTCCCTTTTATCAAGTCTCGAGTCGTCGCACTGCTCTTCGTAAGAACAGTGTAATCAGGAAAATAATATCTACGGTAATGATATTTTTAGTGAGAGTTCAAATAAAGCATCACGTTTTCATCCCGAACAAACGCCGGAGATTTAAAGCCATCAGCCAATACATGAATACATATTAAAAAGCGCAAATAGTGGCCGTATTTGCTCCACTCTTCAGCGCTTCAAACTGAACAGAAAGCATCTTCAGCTGTGCAGCATCTGTCAGAGCAGCACTTCCTTCACAGTAAATGTTTTCATGACTAACCTCTGAATAAGTCTGTCTGTGCGATGGCGGGAGCAGCAGAACATCGATCATCTTTAGCAGTAAAAGAAGCAGTGGAGTGTGTGGTCAGCAGGGGCCAGGCCAAACGAAAACACATTCATCACTTTTCGGGATACTTTTTATAACGACTTTTCAAAACCTCTTCAGGCACTTCAGCTCTAAAGTGACTTCTACTTATTTTTTAACTTGAAATCATATCTTTTTGAGGAATGGACACAAAAACAGAGCAGCAGAAATGGCAGCACTGTCACAAACTGATAATTAACCCCTTGTGCTTTGGACTTTTTCTTTATTTATTCCATTTTGTCCAGCATCTTATAAAAGAAAACTCTCAAGCTGCTTGGTATGCCGTATATGAAAATAAAGCTGTAGCCCATTTATTTCCAGTCGGATCAGGCATTCTGGGAAGCATCAGAGTCAGTTTGCGCTCCAAACACACAAATACAAAATTAACATACAATAAAATGAACAGGACTTTTATATGGATTTCGCCTGGACATCTTTGCTTTATTACAACTCCCTGAAGCTCATTTTTCGTGACTTTACCTTCGGCTTTTAAAAGAGAATTGTCAAAAACCCAACAGATTCTCATTTTAGTGTCAATCAGAAGATCCCTCCAGACACCAGCTTTACTCATTCATATATTTAACAAAGAAAATCTAGGCGGAATTAAAAATCCGATTCCCTTTGTCCAGAGTCCAAAATGACAGAGTCTCAGCTTCACAAAGGCTCCAGCCAGTTGTTTGTGCTCCAGAGGGTTCAGGAACAGCTTCAGGTTGAAATGGGGCTCATTTTTCAGCTGTTTTTAGGGAAAAATAGGCCCCAAGCAAAAGGGGTTAAAGGTATATTTCCTACCAGGAAGCCCCTCCTTATTTATTCCTACGTATTTTAGACCCACTATTGTCCTGATGGAGTCATGAGTCGGTCCTATTCTAGAGCTAGGTTTGTCCTGATTTAAGCCAAGTGTCCACTGGCATGCGATGAACGATTTCTGATTGTACGAGTCGTGGTGGTCCCGCAGTGGGACAAGGACCGTCGTACAACCGAAGACGAGCCGCATTATATATAGCCAGCGTGCCTGATCGTTCTGAATCTTGATTGCAGGAGTGGGCCTTTCCCCTCGCTGCGTTACAGCCACGGTGAACGCAAATGCTCCTCAGAGTAACCGCAGAGGAGCGCAGCCGTGAACCAGGGCCACATCCCTCAGTTTCTCTTTCATTTAGTCACTTTTCTAAACGCCAAAACGCTGCTATGTAACGCTAACATCAGCTAATTGGTACAACTAAGGTGACTTTAGCACACGTGACTCACCAAATGTTTGGGATTTCGTGGCGGGGCGGGGCTTTCATGCTCCAAAAACGTAACCATTAATGATAGTTTTACACCAATCGAGAAATCTGCAGGAAATGACAGGAAGTTTGAGCATACTTTACAATGTGTTTTGTCTCTTTAAACATGAATTATAAAATAAAGTTGCTCTCATACATTTTTCTTTGTGAAATACAATATATATTTTTTTACATTAGATGATGGGTAATTCCTACTGTGATATAATCAATTACAAACAGGAAGTTAAATTATAAACCTAAACATTTGCTATTCTGTGATAAAATTTGTTTATAATTTTGAGCAAAATTCTAAATATATTTATCTTAACTTTGTTTTAGTTCGATGAGTCGCCCGACCTGTCAGAGGCACTTTAACCAAAGGAACTGTTCCTGAACTTAAACCTAACCACACCCTGATTGTGAAGCAGAACTTTGTCAGAAATCCACGTTGCCTCGAGCCTGATATTCTCTCTGATATGGCCGAGACCGATCATGTGTCTTCTGCGTTACGACCGCATGTGCTGTAGTGTGACATGCCGTGGACTAGACCTTAGACCTGGTTTACGGCTTAAAGAGTTGACCTCGGGGGCTCTCACCGTGTCCGCTGCAGTTGCCGGCGGCGCAGTGTTGCCAGGCGGCGGGCCTCTGCATCCAGGCGCAGTGCTGCTGGGCCAGGGTCCGTCCCGTCCGGAGGTGCGCGCAGTCCACTCTGCGGGACTGAAACCCGCCGCCGCAGGGAACGCTGCAGTTGCCCCACGGCCCGGGACGCCACTGCACGCTGCACAGGTCGGAGGAGCAGTCGCGCACCGAGACGGGCCTGGGACATGGGGAGAGGCGGGCAGGAAATGTGGAGTCTTTATTATTATTAAAAAAGTAATTAATCATGTTGGGATAATACAGCTGATTGTGCTGGTGTTGACTAAATTGTTTAAATATTTACTTGTAATTGAGTATAATTCTAGTAGATTTACATGATTTTTTTTTCTGTCAAGTATTGTGATTAGATTTGTGATTTCTGTTTAAATTTGTTCAAAGTTCAGATTTGAAACGTGTCCCGTGAAAGTCTGAAACAAGCGCATGAGCAGACAAACTGATACGATATTGTTTGTACGGATCTAAACTACAGGTGCAGGGCGTTTTCATGCAGAATAAGACCGGTCATTTTGTCAGTTTGTGGGGGGGAAATGACGGTGCAAAAACTGCATGAATTCTAATTGCGATTTGATTGTAATTCCAGCGTGTAAAAGCACGGCACAAGTCCCGGTCGGCCCAAAGCACAGCTGTCTCACGGTTGTCTCTGCTTCCCTGAAAACAGATGCCTCAGAGTGTTTAGAAAAGCAAACCAATGTGGAATTAGACTATGCCCGACTGCATGTGATTTTACTGGTGGTCTTCACTTTTGCTCAGGTTTATGTCGTTTGGGGGTTTAGAGGAAGAATTCACTTTTAAACAGTTCCAAAGCTACGCACACTTGGGTAACTCAATCTGACGACCTGAATGACTTCCTTATTCCTGCACTGTCCCCGTCCCCTTTCAGACCTAAATGTCACCTCAGTCTCAGGGCGGGACCCTCGGGGACCCGGTGGCCTTTAGCACCGTCTCGGGTTCCAACCTCGTTCTGAAAAGTCTTGGACCTGGGACTTGGACTTTTCACTGGTTCTGAATCTCCCACAAACAACAAGAACGCTGAAGGACACTTTACTTTGATTTGTCCGAGTAATATAAAGTTTTATATTTAATTACAACTAAATCATTAAGTGAGAAGGCCAATATTGTGTTATATCCAATCATTAAAACAATAATTTAGCTGTATTAACTCCTCTAATGTCAAGAACATTACATTCATAACTGGTTTAACATAATCATTATCTCTGATTGAGCTAATAATAATATTATCTAGAAAAGTTAATACTTTATCTTTGGATAGATTTGTAAGAGACACGGCATAACATATGTCCTATATCCGAATTTATTTGTATTTATGCAGGGAAAACCCAATTTTTTGTGGGTACCCTGTTAAAAACAAGTACAGATTAAACACAGGATATCCAAGTAAAACACCAATGAAACATTCAATAAAACAATCAATAAACATGAACAAATATATAAAACACACTTTCATAAACACTATGAGATAAAAGTATATAAAACAAGAGCACCAGCACTGCGGGTCGTCCTTGACCAGTGCTTTGAAATCATTAAGAGCCATAAAAGGCTTGAGTTTCAAAAGTCTCAGTGTTTTGTTCCACAGGCAGAGAGCAACGTTGCTGAAGGCCTTTTTTCCTGTCTCGGTGTTGACACGGTGGGACTGTAAAAGAAAAAGGTTCTGGGCTCTCAAGCAGTGAATCCCTGATCTGATGTGCCGCACACTTGATAAATAATCAGGAAAATGCCAGCAAGAGCCTTCTAAACCAAAGGCAGTGATGTTCTCTTAATTCACTGTGGTGAGTTCTCTATCCTTCTGCTGCTGCTTTGGTTGCCTTGGCTTCAGGCTTTGTCAAGCGCTCCACATAATGCTGCGATGTCTGGACAAAACCAGGGATTGTTCATATTTTTGACCCTGACTCTTTTAAGAGGAGCATGTTTATCAGTAAAAGTGAAAAAGTGCTGTAGAACAGATCAGCCACAAATACTTGCTCATTCAAATACTTATAGGTCCTGTTTGGACCATGATTGGGATTTAATACAGTTTGTGTTCCTCACGCACCCAATAGGACAGTGGTCACTAAAATCAAGAGGAAACACACCGCTACGTTGGTAGTTCTGAGGCTTGTTGCTTAAGATAATGTCCAGTAATGTTGCTTTAAGTGGGTCTTTAGGGTCAGGTCGGGTGGGAGCAGTAATGAGCTGTGTGAGGTTTAACTCATTACAATAAATCCATCCTCACCTCCTCCATCACCGTGTGGTACGCTGGAGCCACAGCCAGGGACAAACAGAGACTACAGCGCCCTCTGCTGAGGAGGTGATCGGGTGCAGACTTCCATCTCTGCAGGACCTGCACGTCTCCAGGGCTCTGGGACGAGCAGGTCGGATCACAGCTGACCCAGGATTTGCTTGTTTTGACGACACTCTCCTAAAGTCTATTTCTGATTGAATACTTTGCACATTCATGTGACTAACTCCAAGACCTCTTTTTCATTGAAAATATTTAAATCAGTGTTTTGAACATAATCTATATTAGGATTTAGTAGGTTTAATGTTGATTAAATATGATTTGTTGTTTGGCCGGTTTGTTTTGACTCTAGTCCATTTATTATTCACCACACGATTGTGGGGCTTGTTCTCAACAGCTGGTTCCTGTCCCGTTTGATACGGGGCAATAGGGTGTTGGGCAGGTGGAGGCCCTTGCACTGATATTCCCCTAGTGATCCTGACTGGTATTTTAAAAGGCCCATTTGAAGTCACCATACCTGATTGTCACACATGCAAAGTCAAAGTAAAAAGGAACACCCAGGGGGAACGCAGACGAGAGCCACGCATATTTTGATGAAGGCAACTCATAAATTCACATTTTTGTAAGCAAGGCAGTGTTTGGGAGTCTTCTGTTGGTGTATTTTGCACTGAAATCCTTACCATTCATAATCATAACGTGCAATCAATCTAAAACCACCGTAAAATATTCTTGAAACGAATGAGACGTCGTATTCGCCGCGACAGTTTGTGCAGCGAACTCCTTTGATTCCCTGTAGCGCTTGGGCAGAGCACTTTGTCCCGTCGGTCCCGGGGTGAGTGGTGTTCGTGTCGACTCTTTAGTGAAGCCCTCGGAGACTTGTTTACCTGCTGCTCTGATCACAGTCCGAGTGCGAGGTCCCATTCAGGCGCTGACACAGGACGGACCTCTTCTGGACTGTGGACGAGGGGCTCAGACAGCGCCCGGAGCACTAAGGACGACAGGAGGAGGGTCAATGGGCAATATATATCAACTGATCAATAATATCGCGACTGATGTTAATATGCAAAATGTGTATATTGGTTGGAAAAAGCTTCAAAAAGAGCTCAGTAAAAAAATAATATCATATAACAACTTTTTTAGATGATAATTTACAGTTCTTTGACATTTATCGAATATTTAAACTAATGAATTCAAACGTTTTAGCTAATTTATGATGAGATTTCTAAAATATCTTCTGCGTATTGTTGCAAAGAAACTCAATAACTAGAAGATATTCATTAGTACACTTGACTAGTCCCTTCATTCCATTTAAAATAAGATCAAATAATAATAAATAGTATTACTAAAACAAACATGACACAGGAGTTATGTCTAAGCGCACTTTATTTAATTTTACTATTGTAATTAGATAATCAATTAGCGATTATCTGACAATATCTGACAAACACATTGAATCGCATTATTTTGGATTTCAGAAAGACTTATTTCTTGACCAATTGGGTGATTTCACCAGTTTTGAAGATTGAGACCAAATTATAAGACGCTTACAATTTCACAAAAAGGAAAATTAATTCAAAGCTTATTTGGAAAAATAATTGCAGACTCTTCGTGAGACGAGGGTCGAAAACCATCCCGCTTCAAACTGTTGATCACTGCAGAACATTTGAATAATTTCATTGTCATTAACATTTAAAAAAATAATAATCAATCAAACTTAATCGAATGCCACTTCTGGGACTGTCAAACTGAAAAACCTTTCAACGATTCTAACAAACCATTTATTTTAATTCATTTGTATCCATAAATATCTTTTTATTTTTGGTCATCTTTGCTTATTTTCCCCCAGGGACTTGAGCAGGGGCTGCTTAGTGAAAACAATCAGGATTTTGACAACTTAATGGTCAAATTATATTATATCAACTCATTATTTAAGTGTTTAAGCTATTTTAATTAGAATACAGCAAACCAGCATCAAATATATTTAATTTAGATTCATAGATATGCATAGTATTTATGATAGAAAAATGTCTAATGATAAATCAGTGGAGCTTTTAAGATGCAAAATACTACAATAGTGTAATAAAAGTATTTACCAGTTACTGACCCAACAGTTTATCAGGTTGTTCCACTTTTGTACCTTTTTTCCCCACTCTTTTTTGCTCATATATCTTTATGGACGTTCAACAAACTAGCAAAACAAACATGGCGGATTTCCCCGGCGACCTTTTCCCCGGCGACCTTTCCCCGGTGACCTTTCCCGGGCGACCTTTCCCCGGCGACCTTTCCCCGGCGACCTTTCCCCGGCGACCTTTCCCCCGTCGTTTTCCGCGCTCGGCCCGTACCTTCCCCCAGGGGCCGGCGACCCAGACGGGGCAGTTGATGGCGGCGCAGTCCCGCACGTGCTCCGGTCGCCGCGTCCCGTCACAGGCGCCGGCGGACAGGCTCCTGGTAGCGCCGTCAGAGGCGAGCTGCTGGCAGACCACCTGCCTCCTCTGCTGCCCCTCGCCACAGGAGGACGAACACTTGGACCACTCGGACACGGCCCACCTGAGGGACACACGAGGGGGCACGATCGAAATGAAGAGTCGTTTCCAGAAGATTTTTGATGTAAATATATCAAAATAAAGGTGGATAACTTGTTACAATGATAGAACTGTCCACAAACCAATACTTTCACTATTACACTGTTGTTATTGGTTTATATTTATAGGTGCACTAAATAATAATACAGTAATTATCATTCCAATACTTCAATATTAAATCCAAACATCTTCGGTTCGGGGTAAATATAAAGCAGTCTGATCTCATTTGTATTCTGAATTTAAATTTGGCATCCACAGCATTTCAAAACAAAGCGAATCAAATGTGTCGTTTCAGTTTTCTGTGTCTTCTTTTATAGATGGAAACTGTGTGATGCTGTTGGACTGGCTGCCACAAAGCCTGATGGGAAATGCAGGGTCCCATCGCTGCCTGGGACCACCTGAGGGGCTTCTGATCTGAAAGAACTTCTTTGAATCTTAATATTTGGCTCCCCATCAAAAAACGCTGAAATGAAAGTGACATGAGGATTTGTGATTATACTGGGTTTGAATGGAGGAGAAATAGTTTAAATTGAAGGTTTTGGAGAGAAGCGTTTGTGTTGGTCCCTTAAAACACCTTCATCTTGCCTTTGTCCATGTGATTATACTAAATCTTTCTCTTTTGTGGTTAAAGTGTACACGTGACTATTATATGACCTTATAGTTCTGCTGCAGGCGCATGATGTTATGAAGAAAATTGCGGCTTTCCTTAGAGTTTAAACATTCATTTCCCTCTGCACTAACTCGCAATAAATCAAATAAAAAATACAGAATACCTGCAATAAAATGTATTTTGTAACATAACAACAGTATCGGAGTAGTGTATTCTGAATATATAGAATATGTTCACTTTATATTGGATTACATTAAAGTGTAAAAATGCAACATTATGTTTTACATTTTGTTCATTGTAAACTGTAAAAATGATCAAAAAGGGCGTAAGAATAGAAACAGATCCATTGACTTCCTGTTCAAAACTACAATAACACATTGTATTTATAAAGCACATTTCATGTGACCACGGACTCGATGTGTTCAGAAATAAAACACAATAAAAGACAGTGAATTGAACATTCAACAAAAAGCTTTTGCAAACAGGTTTTGAAACCTTTTCAAACAGTGGATTTCAATGGCCAGTGGGTTCCAAAGAGTTGATCCGCAGTCCCTGAAGGCATAATCTGCTTTTGGGTGAATTCTTGGAACAGGATCCTGGTCCTCTCAGGGCAGTTTTCTGAGAGCCGGATTTTGAAGTCTATTCTTTGTTTAATAGGAAGCCAGAACTGCAGATTGTCATTCACATGTTTTTATTTTTGTGGCAACATGGCATTTCTGAAACATACATGTAACACTCACAGTCTTTTGGTTTGTTTGTTGGGCGGTCCTGGGTGTCACATGTTCTGTCATAGACCTGGGGGGGCGGTCCTGGGTGTCACATGTTCTGTCATAGACCTGGGGGGGCGGTCCTGGTGTTCCACATGTTCTGTCACAGACCCGGGGGGCGGTCCTGGGTGTCACATGTTCTGTCACAGACCTGGGGGGCGGTCCTGGGTGTCACATGTTCTGTCACAGACCAGGGGGGGCGGGTCCTATGTGTCACATGTTCTGTCACAGACCAGGGGGCGGTCCTAGTGTCACATGTTCTGTCACAGACCTGGGGGGGCGGTCCTGTAGTGTCACATGTTTCTGTCACAGAGGGGGCGGTCCGAGTGTCACATGTCTGTCATAGACCTGGGGGGCGGTCCTGAGTGTCACATGTTCTGTCACAGACCTGGGGGGCGGTCCTGGTGTCACATGCTCTGTCACAGACCTGGGGGGGGCGGTCCTGGGTGTCACATGTTCTGTCACAGACCCGGGGGCGGTCCTGGGTGTCCCATGTTATGTCACAGGACCCGGGGGCGCGGTCTGGGTGTCACATGTTCTGTCACAGACCGGGGCGGTCCTGGTGTTTCACATGTTCTGTCACAGACCCGGGGGCGCGTCCCTGGGTGTCACATGTTCGTGTCACAGAACCTGGGGGGCGTCCTGGTGTCACATGTTCTGTCACAGACCTGGGGGGCGGTCCTGGGTGTCACATGTTCTGTCACAGAACCTGGGGGCGGGCCTGGTGTCACATGTTCTGTCACAGACCTGGGGGCGGGTCCTGGGTGTCACATGTCTGTCACAGACCTGGGGGGCGTCCTGGGTGTCACATGTTCTGTCACAGACCTGGGGGGGCGGTCCTATGTGTCACATGTTCTGTCACAGACCTGGGGGGGCGGTCCTGGGTGTCACATATTCTGTCACAGACCTGGGGGGGCAGTCCTGGGAGTTACATGGCACAGGGGCGCTGAGGGGCTTGGGGCGGTGCTGACACATGGCGGGTGGGACGTCTTTGCCCTGGAGAGAGACACAGCGGACCCTCCTCAGGTGAGAGCCCCTGGAGCCACACGACGAGCTGCAGCTGGTCCACTCGCCCAGGCGCCAGCCGTACTCTGGAAAAGATGTGTTCAATCATTACTCAGCTGTATTTCTTATCTATTTATCTATTTATTCAATTTGGGTCGTCAAAAACCCGACACATATTGTGCATTATTTGTTGTTATCTGTTGTTGGCCTTCAACATGCCAGGAGTGGTGTTTGCACGCCATCTACTGGCAACAGAGGGAATTACCATAGTGAAATAAACAAAAGCTAGCTTGCCATGACATGCTAACAGGCATGCAGCTGTAATGAACATGATTTGACATAAGAAATGGGAACATTCGTATAACATGGTTAAAAGTACAAAGTCCAGTTTGCATATGTGTTCATTAAAACACGCACAAAAAGCTAATCCTCCAACTAAAGGTACCTCTGCCATACATTGCCCCAGGTGACATTAAAGGATGGGTCAAATGCAGAGGACACATTTTTCATAAAGAGAAAATAAAGCTAAAATTTTACCCAAAGTTCACATTGGAGGGATGCGGAAACACAAAAAGCTGTCCCACTTTGTCCACAGACCGACAAATTTGCCCATTTTCAAATTTGACAGTCTGTGGGCAAAGTGGGACAGCTTTTTGGATCGTGATGTCATCATTAATCGCAATTATTTTATATCATTGACAACCATGACACAAAATCCAGGTTACATTTAGTCATCTTTGTATTTCAGGATTCATTTGAACCCACAACCCTGCGGTTGGTGGATGCTCCTGTGCCATTACTACTCTCAGGACAGAACGAAGGGCAGATAATGCCGCGTCCCCGTTCCTTCTCCCAAATGAGTGTGCGGCTCTCTCCAGTCTCCTGCGCCGCTCCTCGTCTCATGGAAAGAAAAGGACTTCGGTGGAGGCAGACGTGTCATGACTAAACTTCAAAGCCAAAAGCATGAAATAGGTAACAAGCGCCGGTCCCGCGGTCATTACCGATTCAGCCCGAGCGTGTTTGAGTTCTGCTGGAGAAGGTTAGGAGAGGCTTAAACAGTAAGGCTGGCTCCACTAAAAAATGAAAACGTGACCTTTATCAAGTGCTTTTCGGACGAAGAGGAGGAGGCAACGATGGAGGAAAAGTTAACTTACGGTAACAATATTTCTGACCAGCTTTTTGTGAATATTCAAATGTATTCCAGGAACAAAACTGCATTAAAACAGTACAAAGATCCAGTGAGTGCTTTGGCTGCGAGCACCACCAGCTCACGTATTTATTGATGTGGTTAGGAAGTATGTACTGTATCACATTAGGGCCCGACATTGTCCAGTCTGTTCCGAAATGTGTTTTATTGTGTGATTTCATTGTCTTGCCATGTATCTGCGTGGGCCATTATAACTTCAGAGGTCGTTTCCTCAAAATGCATTTTTCTCACATAAAGAGCAAAGCGTAAAGTAGCAACAACACACGCCAAATTTTACAATCTGTGACAATCTTAACACGATTTTGACAGACGGTACAGAAGGATTTGCTGATATCTAATTCCAAGCATTATTTATTTATGTTTTTAATTCCCCCCCCAAAAAGACTAGGCTAAAACATGCATCCAAAATCCCATTATTTTTGTATCTAAAGTGTCAACAAAACGATGAATGAAGGACTGTAAACCAGACTATATCCATTTTTCAGCCCAGAATCCTGTGTCCACACTAATGTGACTGAAGAGCTGTGTGAATACAAGCAGAATGGCCTCATCTGATTTACTACATGAATTATTTATTCTCACCGCGCTTAAACTATAAAAAATAGTGAGCTCTTACTGGGTTTGAGCAGCAACAGCCAAGAGGTCTTTGATATCAACATTTCATATTAGAAATCATATCACAAGTCCATGTTCCTGTTCCTGCTGCTGCTGCTTGAATACGGACTCAACACAAATAACTATCACTAGGTTAAATAACACTATTTCATTGTTTATATACATTTATGTTATGTTCGGCCCGCGACCCACCCTGAGAGTCAAAATTCGGCTGTAGGACATTCAATAACACCTTTGGAGACGAGCAGGAAGCGGACCTGACGAATTGCATGGTACACCTTTAAAAAACATGATAACGAGGACTTTTGGAAAATGATTGAATATTAAAGTAAAGAAGGAGCAACAGGAGCGAGAAAGAGAAGCATGTAAGTGTTTGTATACTGCTGCTGTACCTTGTGAGTGGACATAAATCCAGGCTGTTAGTGGTTCTCTGCTGGTGCTGAGGACCGTCTCGCACTGGTACCGTCCCGAGAACTGGACCTGGACTGTGCTGACCTCCAGGGCTCTCCCTCCGGCCAAAACCCGGTACCGAGGAGCAGAGACGGGGCTGGGATGGGTTTGCTCCTCCAGGCTCTGGTTGTTAAAGTACCAGCGCACGGGCATGGAGTGGCGAGGCACTACTGGACATCCTGAATGGAACAAAACTGGTTTAGGAGAACACTCAATGGCGCCATCTACAAAATAAACTTAAAGGACACATATTATGGACTATTTGTATTGTTTTTGGCCTTTAAAAGTACTCGTGAGCATCTTTACTCTGACATCTCCGGTTGAGAACTTAAAATAGTGTATACGTTGAAAAGCATGCATTACTTTATATCTGTGAGACATTCCCTCATCAGGAATTGTGTTAGAACTCCATCTACTGGCAGTAGAGAGAATTATCAAGGGGAGAAAAACAAAAGCTAGTTTGCCCCGACATGCTAATGTGAGCACACAGTTGTAATGAAAGCAATTTGACGGCAGAAATGCTCAGAACAAATCTGCCAATGGTTTAGGGACTTAAAAACAGCACAGAATATCTCGGCGCTCTACCTATGATGTCACAAATTTGGGAAACTTTTAGTATTTTTGAGGGTCAGAGGAAGAGGTGTTGATGTTATAAAAGGAAGGTTGTTTTTGTGACTAAATGTCAAACAATCATAGCCTTGCAAGTCATTCATATAAATGCACAAAATCTATCAAATCTATAATTTTCAATCTATAATTAAAGAGTAAATGGCATAAGGTGAAAGATCAGGTATCAGGTTATAACACAGACGTAAACACGCCATAGAAATGAAACAGTGTGATTGTCGTAATTATAAAAAGATTGGTTTGAGTCTCATTACATTTTGAAGAACATAATTAGGATAATGAATGCGTCATAAGATCTGTGATTAAAAATTAATGCTGCAAAGTAGGATAAATACCACTCAAGGCTCCTTGTTTCAGCATTAGTAACAAATTGAAATGCAATGTATTAAAGAGGCTTTACGCAGGATTCACAAGAAAATGTGTCATAATAAATACAGAAGAGCATTTCTTTTACTCGCTCCAGTGTGTGGTTAAATGTGCTCCTTTTAATACTCATAATGCAGATGCTTTGTCCTGGTTTAAGCTGAATTTCCATGCAATTACTGGGCCTGTTCACAGTATTTCCAGCATTACATTTTTAAATAAAGCAAATGCGTGGACCCAAACCCTGAAAGATAACGATACCGATCAACATTGGTGATTTTTCCTCCGAAAACTGAATTGGTCATAGAGTTCTTCAGACGCCGTACACTCTTTGAACGTCCCATGCAGAGTACCTGTACCTATTTTCAGGGCATCTCCAGGGCTGACGTAGACGCTGGTTCCTCGACTGGACGCCATCAGGAGCCTCCTCCGGTTCAGCTCCTGGGACGCCGTGCCTGTTCGGCTCTCACGCACTGGATACACAGGGACTAAAAGATCAGAAATATTACTCTTGACTCTTAAAATGATTGTTAATGCAGTATTCATCTAAGCTATGTTTCAATATTTAGCTCCTACTTTCGATTTTGTTTCCCCAAATTCTACACTTGTTTTTTGAACATTTTGCAAAAGAAAACCATCAAGTTCCCATTGTATTGAGCCACTATTAGGGCTGCATACCAACATTAATTGTACTAATCAATTCATTATTCTTTTGGTTAAGTTTAGCTCGTGGCAAACCTGATAGAGTTTATTTTCCAGATGCAAAAAAATGGTCATAAAAAACACTAAATGCGCATGTTTCCTGTGTCATTTTGGTGTAATTCTTGTCAGGTTTGGTCTCCGGCAGCACCAGAATAAAGACAAGCAATTTAAAGTGTTTTTTTCTGAATCCGCTGTACACGCTATTTTCTCTTGTTATAGCATTAGTTTTTAGGTTAGGTTTACCTGGTCGCCGGTCGTAGACGTGCAGGACTGCGGAGGCGATGGACTTCCCGATGGAGTTGTTGGCGAGGCAGGAGTAGGTGCCCAGGTCTGAGAGGGAAACGTTTCTGATCCAGAGAGAACCGGAGGAGAGCGGCAGCGCTGACGAGGGCAGAGGGCGACTCCTCCTCAGCCAGGTCACCGTGGGCCGCGGGAAACCTGGTGGAAAATGACAGCGGTTTGGAAACATGAAACAATACAAATATTAGTCATTAGTCACTCTATGGTGTTGATTATGTGTGGAGTCTATCTTTAATACAGTACATTCTATTAAAATAAGAGTAGGCTAAAGCTTTGTGTGTAATATAGCTGCAGAAATAATAATTAACATGCAGAATAATTTGTAATTTTGCAACTAGTGAGTCAGTGGATTATTTCTATTGTACACTTTTTTAATACATTATCAAACAATTAAAAGTAGAAATATGGTGATAGAAGGCTTTTAGATTGAGAATATTTACAAATAAATTATATAATTGATTCAAATCAGAAACTCTTTATTCTTTTTGGACATTTTCAATTAAAATGTGTGTGTTTTATTGTCCGGATAATGATTACGATTATAAAAATAGGATTGCACTTATGTTTTGTAGGCACGATTTGTGGATTAACCATTGCATCCTTAATTTGGATGCTGTGTTATGGCCGTACCAGAAGTTGGACAGTCCAGGGTGAGGTTGGCCCCCTGCTGGACGCTGACTGTAGCGCCCACAGTGGCTCTGACGCTCTGTCCCAGGACGACTCCGTGGTCCGTGCTGTTCCTCCAGGAAACAGAGATGGCTGGAGGCTCTGGGTGGAGCAGAAAGACAAAACTAGTCACATCTGATGGTTGGTTTATCCTAAGGTATATTATCGAGACAAATTTGATCAAGTTTAAGCAATATACTGTGAGACGCCGTCCGTACCTGCCACCGTGAGCTGAGACGTCTCGGAGTCGGACCCGTGGACGTTGCTGCAGATACATTTGTACTGGCCCTGGTCTGAGGCTGTGGGCTGAAGGATGTGGAGACCTTCACTGTCCCACCGAACTCTGAACAAAGAACATTAACTAAAACATTGACTTAAGAACTTAAAGGTGCTGTTTAGGTTAAGGTTCATTTGTCCTTTGCATTTGACCCACCCTTCAACTATGGATGTCACAATTATTAGGTTAATCGATAATCGTGATTGAAATGTGTCATTTTTTGTTCAATATACAACCAAAAAAATAGATCTAAATTTATTTTCTAGATTTATTTCACCTGGCTGTTTTTTGTCCTTCGATATCGAGACATCCCTACCTTCCACCAGTGCCACTCCAGATCTTGAGCTCTAAGTAACAGTACAGTATATTTACATGTAAAACGGCTGCTTAAACTCATTCTTCCAATTCCACTCACTGTATTTTAAATGATGTTTTCGTCAAGAACCAATGTTTAGCCAATACACAGTGGGCGAACATCTCTAGTTGAATAAAATGTATTGAAAAGGTCGAACCAGCAGAGTTCTACAGTTATTATTTGAGTGGAGACCAGAGTCTGTGAGACATTGTGTTTTCAGAGCAGCTGTAAAAGTGCTGTAACATTTCTATTTGTGCAGCGTTCGCTCACGGAGAGATGAATTCCTCTCCGTTTGACTTTTCAAAAGTGTTTTCTCTTTTACCTCAAGTGGAGGATTCAGAGCAGGACAGTCTTTACAAAGAAGTTTGCAACGATTTCAAAAAGGACAATCCAAATCAGCGCCGAGCTAACGGGCCTTCAACTGAAAACGTCTAACGATCTCCACACGCGCAGTTTGGATTCATTTGGATTTATCATTCAGATACACGGACCGGGCCAAACAGAACAGCCTGTCTGATCGAAATTCAAAGGGAATGCAGAGACAGGTAGAAAATGTAAATTCCACACATAATCCAGAAACAGCACACTCACTTTCACTTTCCTTCACAGTGTTTACTAGCTCATCGTTCTTCTATTAGTGACAGCTGGCTTTTAGGTTTAAACTTATTGGGGAATAAATGGAAACTATATGATGAAGCTTATAAAACATCCAGGTAGGAAATACATCCAAAAATCATCAGACGATAAATGCTGCACTAACTCAGTTCGAAAGCTGACGTTTCTCTGCTAAACAAGCAGTTTTTTCAGGACTCCAATGACTGATTATGACCCCCAACATCTGTGTCCGCTTTCAAACTAAGTTAGTCCAGGAGTTACGCTCAAAAACGTATTTTTGCTTTTAAAATAGTCTTGAATATCACTTTTTAGCTGTATTGTGAATAATAACAATCGTTAATCTAAAAGAAGGCCCTTAATCTGATACCTCTGTGTGTTGGAAAAGACTCTAAAACTCCTCAGTCTATGACTATTTCTCCAGGAAGCAGCAGTGAGTGGCAGTGCCTCAGGCTAAAGCCCCTGATAGTTTCCATATGTACTTTCACATTTACATTTAAAACACTTGTTCTGTGACTGACACCTGTCGAGACAAAATCTGCATTTTAAACCACAGTTTAGGGAAATATGTTGAAAGAGAGTTTAACTTGTCAACTGCTTCCTCGTAGAAAGAAGACATACTGACTCTAAAAGTATTAAGGGTTTAGGTCTATTTTTAAAGCTAGTCAATATTCACTGTTATTTAATGGGACAGAAAGTCAATAGTGCAGTGGCTCTGGAGGACTGGGGCCCCTACAGCTAAAGAGGGGCTTTTAAGAGGAGGGACATACGTGGGATTCACAATCATTAATGCAGTGTGTCATTTGAACTGGCACTTATCAAACTCTTATCGATCTGATCAGAAGTCATCTATGAGAAAACACAATCATTGATAAGCATATCTAAAGGTGAACTATGTAACTTCTCTGTCCACCATCTTCTAGTCTCTGCAGAGGTGTTGCCAGGAAAGTTTCACAGTATGGCATTAAACGTATCTATCTCCATGGAGACAACTATGGCCAGGCTGTGTAGAGTGGACCCCAGTAAAATGCATGTTTTGGAACAATAAAAACACTTGTAATTGCGTAAAAGCCAGACGGATAATCTTAATGCCATGCTCTGGATTAGTTCAGGCTAAAGTAAACACTAAATGAACAAGCAGTGATCTAAGCAACAAGAACAAGGGACGGTCAACGGGTCATACCAGAGTTGAGGTCCTTTGACAACCACAAACACAAGGTGGTGGTTACACATTATATTACGGTGGGCTGTGGGTAAAGGACACAGGGACAGTATGAATTGCTGACAGCGGGGACTGAACTACCAACCCTCTGGCTGGTGGGCAAACCGATGGCTTACTAACTACTACTACAAACAAGAATTGAGTACCACAAGCAGAGGAGATTAGACGAAAGGAATACAGCAATGCAAAATATAGTTACCTTGAAAGACATTTACTGTTTTTCTTCCCGTGTGCAGCCTGCGCTCTCCTCTTAATACATAAGTCATTCCCTTCTGTCTGTGTGAGGATATTCTTTTTCAGCTTGAGAGCTCAGTGTCCCAGATTCAGATCATTTCATGTAGCTTCCCGAAAACCTGCTGCCTGTTCACTTTCCCCTCTCCATTAGTGGAAGTATATTTTGTGTTTTTGCTGCGTCATCGCTGAGTCCGCCGCGAGGAAAAGGAGCCGACAGGAAGAAAACCTGCTGAGGATCTGTGCCCGACTACATTAGACCAACTGCAAGACCAACACAATGGCAGACTGGAGAATTTAAAGGTGCACTGTGTACATTTTCTAGTGGAGGGTCTGCCACCTGCTTGTCTCATGGAGATGTTATTGCTTTGCCTGGAATGCCCCACAACAATGCAAACTTGTCTATCCTGTCCTAATGTCAGGTCACTACGCACTCTCACCACACGCCCACATGTCTGGTCACCACGCCCTCATGTCAGGTCACCGCGTTCTCATGTCAGGTCACCACGCCCTCATGTCAGGTCACCGCGTTCTCATGTCAGGTCACCACGCCCTCATGTCAGTCACCGCGTTCTCATGTCAGGTCACCACGCCCACATGTCTGGACACCACGCCTTCAGTCAGGTCACTGCGTCTCATGTCAGGTCACCTGCCCTCATGTCAGTCACCGCGTTCTCATGTCAGGTCACCGCGTTCTCATGTCAGGTACACCACGCCCCTCATGTCAGGTCACTGCGTTCTCATGTCAGGTCACCGCGTTCTCATGTCAGGTCACCACGCCTCATGTCAGGTCACCGCGTTCTCATGTCAGGTCACCACCCCTCATGTCAGGTCACGCGTTCTCATGTCAGGCACCACGCCCTCATGTCAGGTCACCGCGTTCTCATGTCAGGTCACCACGCCCTCATGTCAGGTCACCAAACACCCTCATGTCTAGTCAGCACACCTCATGTCTTGTCACCACGCCCATCTGGTCATCTGGTCACCACGCCCTCATGTCAGGTCACCACACCCTTCATTGCTGGTCACCACGGTCCATCTGGTCATCTGGTCACCACGCCCTTGGTCACCACGCCTCAGCTGGTCACCACGCCTCATGGCTGGTCCCACGCCCACTTTTGTCTGGTCATCTGGTCACCACGCCCTCATGTCTGGTCACCACGCCCTCATGCTGGTCACCACGCCCACTTTTGTCTGGTCATCTTGTCACCACGCCCTCATGTCTGGTCACCCCCCATGTCTGTCACCACCCTCATGGCTGGTCACCACGCCCACTTTTGTCTGGTCATCTGGTCACCACACCCTCATGTCTGGTCACTACACCCTCATGTCAGGTCACCACGCCCTCATTGTCAGATCACCACGCACGCATGTCTGGTGACCGCGCCCTCATATCTGGTCACCGCGCCCTCATTGTCTGGTCCACACGCCCTCAAGTCTGGTCAGCACGCCCACTCATGTCCGGTCATCTGGTCACCACACCCTCAAGTCTTGTCAGCACGCCCACTCATGTCTGGTCATATGGTCACCACACCCTCATGTCTGGTCAGCACGCCCACATGTCTGGTCACCACGCCCTCATTACAGGTCACCACGCCCTCTGAAACACCTGACGCATGTGAAGCGATCATTTACTTTTTTTTCCCCGTAAGAAGGCATGTTTGTTTTGATACGGACGGACCAAGCATGTCCCATATTGGCTAATCCACCTGTCAATCACACCCGTCTGAACTCAGGGAGAAGAAACCAGGCAACTTCCAACCTCCACTAATCACTCACACGCAACATTTAAGTGTTTTTAAGTGTATGATACTTCAACTATTTCATCTTCATTTAGATATGACTTCCCTTTGCCCAAAGCCCCCTAAAAACCTCTCCGTACTCAAGGCAAAGCTTTTCTAATAAACAAAGAACCTAAAGCAGTACACATAAAAAAGAATGAAAGCACTTTTTGGAACTTTTACCACTGAATTAACTTTACCTGCTGTTTCGCTGAAGCAGGTTTCCGTCTTTGCTCCAGACGACTTTGGGCTTCGGGACGCCTCGAGCGGGACACAGCACGGTGACGGAGCGGGTGGTATTGCTCAGGAGGCCGTTCTGTCCGATGGAGATGTTTAAGTTCTTCTGTAGAGACCAGGGAACTTTCTGCTTTTGTCGAACTATCACTGGTTTACCGGGGGGCACCTCCACTGTGGGCGCCACCGACCAGTGTGACAAGGAGTCTTGGGTTCAAATACATTCAAATTAGTCTCCAAAATGAGGAATTAATACCCAACAACATCAATATAATGCTATTTTATCATTCAGGAAAGCCACGCATGGCAGTGTAATAATGCTGAGAACATCAATATCAAGTTGAATCATATGTTATACTCAAATATATAGCAACAGCTAGTTAGATAAAAAACAATATAAGTAAAACATCTCAGGATATATGCTTAATTCTGGCTTTGAAATAGTTTGGGTCAAATTTGGGAACAAAGTAATCAGTGGAAAAATGTCCTTTAGCATGTACCGATAAATATCTTGTTTAAAATGTCAAAATTGGCCATGGTACGATCATATTTGTTTAGGAGTGTGGCTAAATAAATAAAAACATACAAATGTAGGGATGCACCACATTTGGGCCACTATGATAGTACTTCATAGCCCCAAATGTCACTTTTTAGCCAAAATATAGAAACATTTAAGAGCTTGTACTTTTTATTTGTGGTGTTTTTATGGTGGGCGGGCTTGCATCACCACAAACCTGACTCGTGCTGAACTTGTTTCCATGTATTAGTTGTTCCTTTGGCTATAATATTCCACAGTAGAGCATAAAACGTCATGGAGAACGTTCCGAAGTATGGTTTTCTATTTCCATGGATCATGCAGACTTTCCATCTCTAACCGATATCCGCAGAAAATTCTTCAAGATATATTCTGAGTATGTTACGCCCCAGTTTTGTATATTATGGAGACACGTGAATATTGGCCAACACAGATACGGGTCCAAATTATTGGTACATCCCTAAAACGTCTTTAATTATCAAAAGCAATTCATCTGTTTCATTATGTGATTAGCAAAAATCATTTACCATCTGCTTGTCCTTTCTCTGTAGTTCTCCTCCAGACCTGAGAGGGTGCCATGTTAGTGAGCATTGAGGCGATAAGCTCTGCGGCGTGCTTCGCGGCGTGCTCCTGTCCGAGAGTCTTCTGGTCGGCGTGGAGAGTAATGTTGATCAGCCTCTCCTCCAGCTGTGCATGCAGTGACACTTCCTGGACTCCAGAGGGCAGCAGCTTCACCGGGACAGAAGCCCAGAGCCGAACATAAGACGAGTGGCTCCAGCAGCTCAGTGCGAAGTCCTCCCAACTCAGCGACGGGGGGCTGGAAGAGGGCGAAGGGGCTGTGGACAGACAAATACTGTGATTACTGCGAAATTAAAGGACACATATTACGCAACGTCTGCATTGGCCTTCAAACACGTCTTGAGTATCTTTGCTCCTGTTTTAGAATTTTAAATAATGCCCATATATGGAAATTACACATTACTGTCCAGATATACTGGGATTTGGTGTTAGCACGCCATCTACTGGACATCAGAGGGAATGATGTCCAGTAGAATGTAAAGCTCAAGGACTTGAAACTGCACAAGACCTCCGAATTTCTACCTTTGACGTCACCATCAGAGTCAAATGGAGCATTATTTGAGGCTCAGAGCGAGGAACCTCGTAAACGGAATTAATGAAATAAAAATGTGAATAAAGCTAAATAGACTTTAAGGAATGGTTTTGATGAGGGAACAACAACATTTTAACACTGTTTAACACAACAAATGGAAAAGTAAACCCTGCGTAATATGTGTCCTAGAAGTTTGCGAAGTTTATTTGTGGGTATTCCTTTGCATATTCAAATAAGATAAACACAACAAAAAATAAGTAAAAACAGAACACATTGGATTCACCCCAATCTGCTGTCATTTATGCTGTAAAGTTGAGCTTCGTTTAGTTCTCTATCCAAAGTTAAGACAAGGGTAATCCAGGCATCATTGGGGATAATTAGCTAATATTCAAATCTGTATGTGTAAATATCTGTAATAAGTAACAGTGCCTTACAAACTGATCCTATCCTTCACTCCCTAAAGCTCCTTTTATGACTGTATTATTATTTAGTAGTTACCACATAACATTAGTTCCTGTCACTTGTTGGACGTAGTGACAGTCTGGGGGGGTCTTCACTCACCTTTAACACCGCTGTTCCCGATCAGCTGCAGAGTGAATATATCAGAGGCGGGCCCCACGACACACTTGTACACGCCCACATGCTCCGGTGCCAGACGCTGGATCTTCAAGGCCCCGGACTTGGTAAAACTCATCCCTCTGGAGCCGGTAATGGGCTCCCTGTCTTTGTACCAGCTAACGGAGGATTTGGGGAAGCTCTTGACGGGACAGCGGATGATCAGAGAGGTGCGGGGGAGGAGGTAGGCGTGCCCCCCGACGGTGAGCTGCAGGCGGTTCACCTTTTGGGTTTGGATGTAGATGGCGTGGCGGCTCTGGAGTAAAGGGCACCGTTTCACATCGAGGGGTTCGGTGGGTCGTTTGGCTTGCTTCTGCTGGTTCCTGATTGGATAACGCAGCGGGTCCAATGGCTGCATCGCTTTCTTTTGCTCTGATTAAAAAAGACAAACAATAAGCAGAAGTAAGACATTTTAGAGATATTTTTAACCACACATACAGTTCTTAAAAGGGTTAAATGTTTGATGATCTGTATTATTACTTACTTACTTACTGAATTAAATGTGCACTATATAACTTTTCTGGTGGAGGGTCCAACACCGGATTGTCTCCATGGAGATGTCACTGCTTTGAATGCTCCATGGAGACAAGTGAAAGTGCATGTTTTTCAATATTTTGAGCAGCGGTGGGAAGAGTAGATGAAAGGTGTAAGAGTAACGCTACTTTATTAAAATAATATTACTCGATTAGAAATGTAGGAAGTAGTGACCCAAATATTTTCTCGAGTAAGAGTGAAAAACTAGGATAAACTACTACTTGAATAACTGAAACAGTGTGGGAATGTATTTAAATGAGTTCATGCAATAGGACAGACAAAACATTGACGGATTCTGGAATTTCCAAAGAAAAGACACAAACATTACAAAATCATATCCAAATATACTAACAGTGATAACTAAAACCTTTACTCAAGTACTGTTTACTATCAAATATATGACTCCAGTAGCAGTCTGAAAAGTACAATTTATTACAAGTACAAGTATTACCCTCCCCTCATTTTTATCACTCATTTTATTAAGTGATTATATACCACCATTGTTATGAGAAAAACACCTTTAAAACTAAAACAAAACAAACTAAATAAAAATAAATAGTTTTAAATTTAATTACATAAAATCTTAAATATTGTAATTCTTGCAAACATAACATTTCCCAAATGAATTAAGATAAATAAACCAGACTTTTAATATGCTAATATTGTTCTGAATAGTTCATTATACTTCATTAATATGCTAATATTGTACTGAATAGTTCATTATGCTTCATTATTTCTTCGAGTCCACAAATACTGCTGAAGACTGATCCACTTGACTGTATAATCAGTCACATCTCCGGTGCTGACCAAAGCAGCGCCTCCACTGCTCTCATTAGCATTACATTAGCAGCTGCTGTACTTTCACACAGGAAGTGCCGGTGCTCTATATAAAGCCAGATAAGACCAGCTGCCTTCCCAAACTCAAAGCATTTACGTTCAAAGTGGGAACAGGATCTGAAGGTAAGGAGTGCCTCAAAGCCTTATGGGCCATTTGCGCCATAACGTGTAGAAATATGGCAGTTCAAAGCCGCTAATCTAATGACAAACAGAAGCCGGTGCGCCCCGTTGTTGTGTCCATAGGCAAGACATTTCACCCACTTTGCCGCGTGTGAATGTGGTGTGTGAGTGATGGTGGGGGTGGTAGTAGGCAGCCTCACTTCTGTCAGTCTTCCCCAGGGCAGCCATGGCACCACAGCAGAAGCACCAAACTTTGACGTATGTTTGACTTACTAAACCTGACCTGATTTCGACCCGGTGTAATTCTGTTTTTGCTCTGGCTTTGTCCTGGACCCGGTTAAGGCGCAGTATACTTTGACTTATTCTCGCTCGACTCTTCCCGACCGTTCGGATCATCGAGCGGGCGTTTGAACACACTGGATTTTTGGATTTGAAAGTGGCACAAACACAAACAAAGACGCTCACGCTTTCTGATTGAAATTGCGATCCAAAATGACAAACTGTAACAAACGTTTTGGTCTTCATGTCCAACGTTTTTGTAATTAAGAACAAAGCAACATTACAATTGTTATCAGGAAAAGTTGTAGATTTGAACATGTTTACGTGGTATCTGGGGACAAAGATAAGTCATGTTTATAAAAATGATAACCTAAATCTTCCACACCCTCCGTTTAATCAACATTTATTCCCGTCTTTGCATTTCTGGACGTGTGTTGGTTTAGTCTTTGTTAAGTCCTTAAACGCAATGTTGGTTTGGTTCTGGTTTACCCTGATTAATCCCGGTGTAGCTCTATCTCTCCGGCTTTAACCACATGTGTTAGCCTTGGTTTAGCCATGGCTTTGCTCTCATTAAGACCCTGCTTTGGTCCCGGTTTAGACCTACATAGTCACAAAAGTCATCTAAAGTTCGAGAACTGCCGCAAACCGAGGAAGCAATCAGCGTTTAAAGTTGTGTATCAGCAACGCCGCTCCTTTGTCCCATCTCTCGGCTTTTCCTGTCCCATTAACTTTCATCGCGCCGAGTCCCTAAGCTCTCCAACCTCGGCTGCCATTGTGAAGCAGGAAGGGGAAAAAAAAAAAAAAAAATAGATGGTTCCCAATTGCTCGTATTAGTGATACAAAAGAAGAAAAAAAAAAGAAGAAAAAATCTACCTGAGAAAAATAAGCCATTTGTCAGAAAACATAGCGCAAGTGTTCTATTAAACTAAGCCTCCTTTTGTAGTCTGTGAATTTTGGAGCGTGCACGGCTGGTTGTTCTGATAAATGCCAGCAAAGCCCCCAAAGCGCTGTTACTATTACGCGTTTGTGTTTCGCCGAGCTTTTTGTAATGAATCACTTGTAGTTCAGAGGTATTCAGGTGGTTACAAAGGGAAATAAAAGTATAAAAGGGAGAAAAGGACCATAAACAGGGAGATAAGTCGGCAAGAAGGAAAGGATAAAATGTACAGTAAAATGCCAACATTTACAGCATTTTTTCCTCCATTATTTAAGTGACCGTTTTATGTTTTTATGTTGGAAAAAGACTTGTTTCAGTATCGTCTGTATTTGTTCATTAGATGCATGAAGCTCGGGACCAAACATAAACATCAGTGTCAGAATACTTTTACACAAAGTTAAGTATAAAGCATCTTAGAATCTACATTAATTTAACATGAGGCGCACTAAAAATGATTTGAGGTGCAATATGTGCTTACATGTTCTTTTGTTATTTTTATTTCCTGCTCTCTCTGGTAATGTTCTGTTTTTTGTGTTTTTCTGTGCAGTGTTTTGTATTTAAAACCTGAAAAAACAAACCAAAAATTATTTATTATTATTATTATTTATCACATAAAATCACATAAAAATTTATTAGACTTTATTTATTTATTCCTATTGTTATCAGGTTGTTTGTGCCAGTTTATAGCAATATATATTTTATTGTTGCTGTTATTCACTTTAATTATTATAATTTTTTTTTTTAGATATTTAGATATTTGTCTTTGAGATTGAAAATTAATGTATTTTCTTTTCTTTAACATAAAATCCTCACCTTGACATTATTTATCCAGACTTGGACTGACACAAACCGTAAACTGCCTAGTGCAAAATATTCAGAACATTACAGTCTGAAATCAACACGATCAACACTATTTGTTGCAGTGTGTGAGTTTTTGGTGTGAGTGGGTTCTTACTGGGGCAGGCCATCATCCGGCAGGTGCGTATGAGCGGAGGCAAGGACAGACCGGAGCACTTGTCCCAGGTCAGAGTGAGGAGCTGGTCTGAGGGGCTGAGCTGCTGACACTGCAGCTCTCTGCGCTGGACTCCCAAACCACAGGAGACCGAGCACTGACAACACAAAATAAACAATACAACTATTACAACCGCATGACAGGAGAGCAATGCTGATTTATTGACCATTTATTTTCCTTTTTTTGACACCATTGTTCTCCTTTTACATTGTTTCTTGTACTGTAAAGCTTCTGTGAATGTCCAAAAAAGCAGTTTGATGTAATATTTTTATAATTGTTATTATCATTTACATTATTTTTTTTAAATATTTGTTTTAATTATGTAATGTATTAATTTGATCATTTTTCTTATTAATCACTTTATTATTATTATTATTATTTTTCTTTTCTTTTTTTAAATTATTTTATACATTTATACATTATACATATTTATACATTTTATCGTTTTTCTTATTAATTACCTTTTTAAGAATATGCAAACTTTCTGGCCATTATGTGATGTTATGTTGGATTTGTTTGTGTTGTTTTGTTTTCTGAGCAGAACTTTGGTGACTTTGTGTTGGTAAAATGTATTATTAAAAAAACAAACAAACTTATGATTAAATAAAGTAATTTTTGAATCCCAAAAATGTTATGTCTTGTAAAACAGATCAAGTGCTACATGGTCTCTGTTTTTGAATGTACTACATTTATTTGAACGTGAGCTGCCTGCGCACATGATCTGGTGGAGTGTATGTTTTCGCTTTGATCTATTTTGTATTCAATCAATACTATATTTTTATTGGTCAAAAATAGCTTGAAAAACATGCGTTCCTACAGTAAATATTATACATCTGCTTGCTTGAGGTAAATAAGTTGAATACATTTTAGGCAAAGCAAATAACATCCACGGAGACACGCAGGTTAGCTTAGGTAGGATAATGCAATATTGGCTAAATATTTTAAAAATAAATAAATAAAAAAGTTCTTTTCCTATTATTCTTAAATGAAAATGTTCCTTATTGAGTCTCATTCTGGCAGAATTTAGACTCTGTTTTGTCTCTGTTAATTTTTATTTTTTACAGAGTTTGACTTATAAATATATATTTTTCAAACCACAGTTATTGAGTCAAAAATAATATTAAATAACAGTATAATATCGTTATCGCAGAACTTAACAGCCATATCACAACTATTTCCAATATTGTGCAGGTGGCGCACCCTCTACCAAAAAGTTACACAGTGCCCCTTTAATTCATGGGTTCCAGCTTCTTGTTGTGCAATATTTTGAGGACTTTTGCTCATTCAAAAGATCATATTTTTGTTTTAAATTGTTAATCACTGTAGTTAAGTTCCTCATTTCTTATCATTCTGAAACCGATGGAGAAAGCGTCAATGCCACGTCAGTTCCGGGGTCCTCTTCAACCCCTCGCTCACCTTGCCCCAGTCCCCCGCGCCGACGAAGGGCGCGCAGTCGGTGTTGGCGCAGGCGCGGGTGCTGTCGGGCGGCGCGGCTCCGCACTCGCCGTCCCTCAGAGTCCTGTAGGCCCCGGTGGACAGCAGCCGTTTGCACACGACCTTACGAAACTGCACCCCTCCTCCGCACGACTGGGAGCACTGGGGGGACATTTCAAGATTTATTAGAATTACAGGGTTCTAGCTGCGAAAAAGTTCTGACCGCTCGCACTGCACAATGGAACGGGGAAATCGATTTAGCTCAAATAAACATCAAAATATACCAAACCCTGCAAGTGCAAATATTCAAAACAACAGCTAGAGCCCTATAATTTGCATGACTGTTTTGTAAAATATAAAAGCCCTGAATAATTTGATTAAATTAGCAAGAAATAACTGATAATGAGATGGATTTTATTGGGTTCAGTTGAAAGCAGTATCTTCAGTAGACTCCACATTACATTAGTAAAGCCTGAGCGATTTTGGGGACATTTTTGCAATTGTAATCTTCAATTTATGTTTGAAAATCAGGCCCATTTTAAACAGACGCTGAAACATTTTGCAAAGTACACTAAAATATCAACAGTTAAACTAATAAAAGGTCAAAACTGATAGGTTATTCTTATTTAAACGCCTAGGAACGTTTTATTTCTTGCAATTTATCATCCTGCCTTATTAGCTGTAGAAATAAAATGTGTTTAAAACTGGAAGTAGTTTTTTTACTGCAAAAACACCACCTGTAACTGAATTCATGTGATTACTACGGGTGGGCAATATTGACAAAATTGTATATCTCAGCTATACATATTTTTTTTAGCCTTATCTCAAATATATTCTGACAATATTTCAACAATGTCTGTGTCAGGAATGTCTAAAATGTGCCTGTAAAATGTAAATGAGGTTCAAATATAGACAAAACAAGACAATCAACCACAAATGTGCAGAAATATCACCTCATTCCTTTGTTTGGAAGGTCACACTCTACATCTCTGTTGATTTTATTTGATTTAATCAGCTCTTTTTGAGGTAATTTTTTGTCATTTTAATTAAAGATTATATTTATATTATTTATTCAATTTTTTGCATATTAAAAAAACAACATCATCATCAAGTTTTCATTTTGTCTCCCAATACATTTATTTGTGAAACATTCCAGGCAAAATATCTCCTTGAAGACAAGCGCAAAACGGGGCCCCCACCAGAAAAGTTACATGGTGCATCTTTAAACAATCTATTGTCAAATGTCTATAGCCCCAACTTTTCCTTTTTCACCCAGTTTTTTTAGTACATCTATTAATTTATTTTATTAACACCTGACCTAAAAAAAAAAGACACCCAGAAAAAAAGGGTCACACACTCTAATATTTGGTAGGACCACCTTTAGCTTTGATGACTGGCTTTGTTTCAATAAGCTTCTGCAATATTTCCATCCAGTGTGTGTCATTACTCCTCACACAGATCTTCCGTCCCCAAAAACACTCTCACTGGGGCTCAGATCTGGAGTAGATTCGTTTCTTCTTGTTTTCTTCTTGATGTTTTCTCTGCTCGATGCCACTGATTTGACCCTTCTCAAACACGCTGACATCTACTCAATGACCACGGGATTCGTCTTTCCACATGGTTGTTTCAGAAACGAGAATCCACTGGGTTTAAATACCGTGTTGCAGCTGAAAGATCATCACCTGCAGCAGTTATCCAGTAGGGGGAGAGGACCTACTGTATTTGCTGAGTTGAATCCAAGTGGTGACTTTTATTTTTGGTCAGGCAATGTAGAAACAAAGCGTACCTGCTGCCAGGGCCCGGTGTCCCAAGCGGGGGGGCAGTCCAGCTGGTTGCACGGCTGGAGGATGGGGGGTTTGAAGTCCTTGCACTGGTCCTCGGAGACGGTCAGGACGTCCCGGAGGTCCGCAGACAGCAGCTTCATGCAGAACACACTCCGGGTCTGGATGCCCACCCCGCAGGAGGAGGAGCAGGGCGTCCACTCGGTCACCTCCCATCTGCAAAACGGACACAGAAGAGCGCGTCACAAGGGGAACGCCTGGGTAACCTGGTACTCAAACTGTATACTCAAGTAAAAGTACGGCCTCATGGTTAAAGTTCTCCATGTAATTTGTTTTGCTCCAGGACAGATTATGTGGTAAAAGCAGTTGTTTGGGTCCAAATGGGGCCGCTGTGTGCTGTCTGCATCTAGTTATAGAGCGTTTTATTCTCCAGGAAAACCAGGAAGTGCGCCGTTAGCATGATAGCTGTTGTTAGCTTGAGGACAAAACTCGTTCCGGCTTCTGAAAGTTGGGAAACGCGCAAATAAACCCATCGCAGTGAAAAATTGTGAGGCTCGGAATACGTGAGAAAGTGAGCAATATGTGGAATTTTTGACATTCATGGTACAGCTGCCGTAATAAAGTACTCTAGTAAAAGAAGAAGAAAAATACCCCTCAGGTACTAGTTGCTATTCAGGTTTATAACGCATTTTTAGAAGAGTCTTTGGTCATTTTAAGCAGCATTCTGTGATCTGTGTTTGTAGGTGTAACATTTATGATATGCAGTGCAATGAAGTACAAGTACGTGCTAAAAGTGCACTCAATTACAAGTACATGGTTAAAAATCTACTATTACGGTAAATTTGCATCTGCAATTAGTTACTTTCCACCTTTGATATATGCATAAAAAATTTATCAATTATTTACGTTAAATCGCTTTTTTTGGTCATTAAAATCAAATATGGCTTTTTTTGCTTTTAATTTCATGAACATAAACCTGGCGCCTTTTAATCCGTGCCGTTTAACAAACAAAAACAGTCAAATTGATGCCTTCAAAGTCTGAATTCGGCTCCAATCCTGCTTTCGCCGTCTCAGAATTGGCTCTAAACCTCTCGATCAAAAAGACCAACGCTGATCATTGACGATTTGAAACAATTGGATCTCGATTTAATTAAAAATTTGATAAACTGCAAAGCCTAACCCAATCGTACTGAGAGTTTTATGTAATTACTGTCATTCATTCATGATTTTTGCGCACAGAACTTGTTATAATGTAAAATGCCACTTATTTTGATCACTCTCTGGCTAATTACTCATTGCCTTTTGTTATTACATTCCCTGCTGTGTTTGTTTTTCAGAAAATGGGTTACTTAATACAGTGCACAATTAGAGTATGAATTCATTTCATCGACTTACATTAAGCAAACCAGTATATAAACCATTGCTTCTCATTGAGGTCAGATATTCAATCAATATAGAAATGCCGACATGCTTAAACAATGACAGATATCCATTACAACTCAACTAGCTAATTACACATTGATTACGTTTTATTCATGTTGGTCTAAAGGATCAAGAGGTCCCATAGTATTTGATTGGTATTTGTCAGACACCAAAAATAATAATAATAAAATAAATAAAATAAATAAAATAAATAAAATAAATAAAATAAATAAAATAAATAAAATAAATAAAATAAATAAAATAAATTAAATAAATAAAAAAATGTAAAAAAAAAAAAAAAAAAAAAAAAAAAAAAAAAAAAAAAAAAAAAAAAAAAAAAAAAAAAAAAAAGATAAGACACACAAGGTCCATGATACGAGTCATTTTGTCCAATTTATATAAAATTTGTGGGTTAGGGTTAGGGTCCCCATTGTCTATGTCAGCTATAGCGTCGGTCCAGTCTTTAATCGTCAGTGCAAAGAAGCACAGTTTCTTAAATACAATGAAAAGGCTGTTGTGACAAAAAGGACAACTTGAGAAAAGATGAACATTTGTTGTTGCCCCAAAACCAGCCCGGCTACACATTTAGAGCTTTAACAGTTCTCAAAATCTGTGTGAAATGCTGTTCAAACAGGTACTTTAAACATTTTTTTACTCTAGTAATTTCTTTTGCTCATGTATCCGTACTTTTACTTAACAAAATCGAGTACTTCACCCACCACTGACTGTGTGTCGTCCACGGAAAAGACGGCGCACAGCGGTCTCATTTTGACCCCAACAGCTGCTTTTACAATATATTTCTGTAATATATCTGGGCCAAAACAGATTTTACTTTAGAACATGTAGAAAATTGGGGATAGTTTTTTGCCAGAATACAGTGCATCGTTATTCTATATTAAAGGCAAGCCAGTGTGAATTGATCAAAAACTGTTCCTGTGATTGAATGTTGCAATACAATATGGAGGCAGGGCTCGTTCCACATCAGAGGAGTGTCTCTCGGTTCTGATCATTCCAGGCAAACAGCAGGTGACGCTAAGAGTCTGCGTTTTTAGTCAAGAAAACTCGAGCGACATGATCAAATGCGCGCTCAAACAAACTGCCCTCAGCTGGTGATAAAAGAGCAAGATATCTGTCAACAGCAGGGGGAGCGGGGGGACGCACGCAACATGAAACCAAGGATTCATGACAGATCTGATCCTGCACATGCACCAAACACACAGATTACAGTATGTGCATTTAGAAAGCTGTTTAAAGTAGTGTATATGTTCATAGCATGTGCTCCTACTGACTTTACAATGCACCACAAATATCTTCAAAAGGTTTAGCGTCAGAGTCAGGATCAGAAAAGGTTTATTGCCATTGTCAGCGAACAAAAATCACAGGTTAGGAACTTGCTTTGGCGATTCGGTGCAACATACAACAATGAACAATGATAAAGCAAAATATATCAGATTAAATAAGGCATGCGTTAAAGAAAAGCAATTTAAATTCACTTCCAGATTTTATTTTCAGTGTAAGATGTGGTTAACACTTTCTGCAAAACTAAATATTTAACAGCGCAACATAGCCTAAGTAACATCTCCTGTGTAGGGTTAACCTGCCTGTCACCAGTTATGGGTCTGTCGTGGATGTTCCACAGTATGGCATTAAACTGAAGACAAGCAAGTGACACCAGCATCAGGAGATTTATTTTTTATTTTTTTGAACATCAAAACAAGTGAAAATAAGATTAAAGTTAATACCATATAACAAAGCGAAAATATCTCCACCTGAAAAGTTACACAGTACCCACTACCACGTATTCTGGGACTGTCGTGATGTTCTAAATTGAGAACGCACTGCAGACAGTTTTTGACATTGCCATTCCACTCATTTTTTTTTGGAACTATGTACTCGGGTCTGAAATCTTCTGCCAAGGACACAGTGAATGGATACCTTTTGGAATGTGCTTTTGGCAGCGGGAAGGAAAGCCATAACAAAGAAATGGATGACGCAAAACCCCCCGGACGACCAAGGACTGGACTGACCTAAAAACAGGAATTAGACGAATGGAAAAAATAACATTCAAACTAAATTTGGAAAAGGACAAATTTGACTGACTCTGGAACCGTTGGGACTGTTTTTATGCGTGTTTAAATGTGTAGTTTTTAATTGATGTTTTGTTTTGTCATGTTCTGTTTTGTTTTTATTTGATTAAAATGAATAAAATGAATAAAATGAATAAAATGAATAAAATGAATAAAATGAATAAAATGAATAAAATGAATAAATAAAATAAATAAAATAAATAAAATAAATAAAATAAATAAAATAAATAAAATAAATAAAATAAAATAATTTATTATCATAAAATTGTGTACATATTGTTATTAGTAAAGAAAGTAAAATAACCATATTGACCAGAAATTAAACTGTGAGATTAGCGTATTAAATGTCCTGTCATCAAGAACAAAAGCAATTTTTTAAACTTTTCTTTGAGCAATGAGATAAACTCATTATACAGTATTTTATTGTAAGAGGCTTAATAGGAGCGGCGTGTCATTATATCCGTGCTCTTTCTCACGCACGATTCCTCCGACAGGTGAAAAGAACGTGGCCGACAGCCGGGCCTTTAACCAGGGAAATGCATCCTCCTGTAATCATCCGAGGGACCATTTTGTTCCAATTGCAGCTCTATGGCGTTTTACTGTCATCACCGAGTGTTTCAAGTTTACACGTGGAGGTAATGGCAGTTTTCTGAGGTGCTCTGGCTGTAAACAAAAGGGTATAATAAAACTGTCTTTACCTTCTTGCTGACGCTGACATGGAACATCACTCTTTGCATACCTAACATTTAAATAGACAGACTATAAATGACTGCTCCCCTGATTCCCCCTGCCTTACAAGGATGCATTACACAGTCTAATTGCTCTGGGTAAAAATGATTTCTTGAGTCTGTCCGTGGAGCAGCACAGATAAAGAGAAATGTCCCACACCCAGGCCGACATTGTAAATAAAAATGTTCTTGATGTTTTGCCTGGTAAATAATGCAAAATAAATCGTAAATAATGTAGATAATTATGTTGTATAGGGATGTGACGATATACGATTTTAGTGTTTATTTAAGGATTATTCACGATTACTCCTGAGACTGCGACCAAACAGTGAAATCTTTACATTTCTTTCATTTCCGTGGTCTGACACGTTACTTTTCCTCCAGTTTGTGACTGATTTTACAAAAACTGAACTCTTTGAATGACAAAATTAAGTTAAATGTGACAATAACAGCCAGATTAAAAAAATAAGTTATTTCAATTTAAGTCTATTTTTTGGACAATATATTGATCTAAAAATACTTAATTTTGCTTCTAAAATTGTCACTGCGATTATTTTTTGGTTCTTACGATTCTATTGTGACCTAAATAATCACGATTATTGATTTTGACATCCCTAATGTCGTAACATTTCATTTATTTTACTCTTTGGATGTTTTTTTTATCTTTTTGTTAATTTGTTTCTCTCTCTCCCTGTGGCATGTTCAATGTTTTATGTATTTTACCATATGTTTTGTTAAATTTTTTTCACAAATAATTGGGATATCTTAGCATTGGAATTTGGTTTTAATAATAAAAATAAAAACAAACCTCAAATGGCGGTAATTCAGCACTATTCACAGAAATATAAAATTAAGAAATCATTAAAGTCAACAAAACAAAATGGTCAAGGTTCAAAAAAGTAAATTATCCGAATGTGGGCAACAGAATATTAAACATCAGAACTATTTTACATGATTTTCTACTGACCGTTAACAGAAGAGACCGTTAACAGAAGAAGAGATACATTTGAAGTCACTAAATGTAGTTGGCAAAGATTTTGTGTGGGAAAAAGTAAACAACAACAAAATCCACTATCTACATTTTCATCACTTTCATGTCGGCAGTTCCATTGTTTACTTCATTCAGAGTACATTATATTCACATTTTTTGCTCTTCGCTGAGTCATTTCTCAGTTAAAACTACTGTGGTAAGAGTATAGTCCTACTTAAGACCCGGTTTAGCCCTAATTTGGACCTGAAATATTCCTGTTCCTGTACAACTCAAAAAGTCAAATTTTTTGTTGGTGGTGTAAAAAGTAGTCAATTAAATTTAATTGGAGTTTTATTAATGTACTTTATACTACGGTACTTCTGATATGGCTCAAGATCATCCTAAAACCAGCCCGGAAAAGTCAAACTCCTATTTCGGTGATTTGTTTTCAGTATCAATACTTACTCAAGTTCTCTATGGATTCGGTGCTGCTTTTAGGAACAATTATCATCTGGATATAACAATGGATTTTACATACATTTTTCACAGTTTCCAAATGTGTTTTCTTGATTTGGCTTGCGTTATATGACTTCATTTACACATTTTTTCTACTGCCTGCTGTTTACCCTGCGTTTGCGTGACCTACTCCACTAAGTTCCTCACTTCTCCACATTTCGGCTGCTTGTTCTGCTCCCTCACACGATTGGAACCACCTGCCGTTGTGCACGTTACAAATCAGAGCCTCAATTCCGCGGATTGTGGTGTAATTTGGATTGTTTAGGCGACGTTTATCTGCTCCTCTTCTCACTGCTGCTGGATTCCCTGAAGACACTTTGAAGTTTCCAAACAAACGTATCACCTCGTATTTAGGTCTAAATCTTGTTAGAGCGAGACAGAGAAACACGATCTTCTTTTCCCCGTGTGGCGGCGGAGGACGGCGGGCAAGCACATCTATTAAAGTTATGCAAAGGGGGAGCTGTTTTCGCAAAGTCGGATGTAAGTCGTTCAAAGTTTCCACTCAATCAATATCTGTTACAGACGGTTACAAACATTTATTTACGAGGTAAGTTCATTTTAGAAGGAAGCATGTGTACTTTCCATTTATGAATAATTGTTAGACATATTTTTTTTCTTACTTTGTATTTCAAGTTCCTAAAATATAAAAACTGTAAAAAATATAGATGTATTGGGCCAAACTTGGTGCTATATTTGGGTTTCAGCTTCTTGTTAGTTACAATATCAGAAGTCCCCAGATCAGAGGATAGTTGGCCTCACATACAGCATGAGGTCATGTATTTCCAAGGTTTATTTGATCTGTCTTGTAATAATTCAATAACAGGCACATTTTCTCTCGTGACAAATAGTGGACCCACAACACGAAAAGTTACAAAGTGCGGTGTAGAGGGTCCTGACCTGGGGGGACATGGTTGAGGGTTGCAGATGCGGATCATTGCTGGAGGTTTGCTGGACACATCACAGAGAGAGTGGTCCACCTCGCCGCCCTGTCTGCGGTTCACACACTTCACCACGGCCGACTGTTTACCTGCACAAAACACAACATAAATACGGTAGAACCACAGTATAAAGGTGAATGAAACACCAGAACTATGAATGTTTAGTCAGTTTTGAGAAGGAAGAATGTTAAATTTCACTGTTACATATGCACGTTTACATTGAAACAACATTATCCAATCTGCACTTTAAGATGTTTTATTATTTCATTTAGTCTACTTGCATCTATAGATTTATATGGGAAATTGTAACTTAAAGGGCTGTTTTCTGTTTTCTCAAAATGCATTTTCCTCACAGAAATAATAAATCTCATCACTTAAAGTAGCACCTACATACATTTACACTTTACAATCTTGTACTTAACAAGATTTATATGGATTGTATAAAAGCATTTGTTGATATCTAATTCTAAGAATGATTTCTTAAAGTTTAAACTCCAGAAAATAAAGCAGTTTACCTAGTTTATCTAGTTTACTCAAGTACTAAATAAGCAATCCAAATACATCCAAGTATTTTTTTTATCTATAATGTCAGCAAAATAAAGAAAGAAATATAAATCCGATTCTATCCCTTTTTCAGATTTTGAACGTCCCAAATATGTGCAATTTTATTGCTAAAAATATGGACTAATTTTTGTTATAAAATGCCTTTTTTGCATATGAACACATGATGAAAAACATAATAATAATATTAATATTAATATTAATATTAATATTAATATTATTATTATTATTATTATTATTATTATTATTATTATTATTATTATTATTATTATTATTATCCATCCATCCATCTTCTTCCGCTTTATCCGGGGCCGGGTCGCAGGGGCAGCAGTCTAAGCAGGGACTCCCAGACTTCCTTTTCCCCAGACACTTTTATTATTATAAAATAATAATAATAATAATAATAATAATAATAATAATAATAATAATAATAATAATAATAATAATAATAATAATAGTACAATGCATTTATTTACATTTATGTAAGGAAGCAAAAACATTTTAAAATTAATATCTGTACAAATATATTCGGAGTCTATGAATCCACTGTGGCACAAAAGAGCCTATAATCTCTGTGGTTTAGTGAAAGTGCCCTCACCAGTGGCACAAGAGGCTGAGCAGTCAGAGAAGCCTCTGTAGTCCCAGCTGTGGAGCTCTGTCCTGGAGTGGAGTGGCCCCAGAGAGGCCCCTGTCCTGGTGCTACCACAGGGGCCCAGGCTGCACACTCTCTGCCTCTGGGGTCTCTCTTCTCCACACTCCTCTTCTGGAAGGTCCACTTCAGTTTGAGTGAAGGACAGAAGCACCTGACACTTCAGCTCTCGTGTCTGCACTCCTGGACCACAGGAGGAGCTGCAGGGAGACCACGGCCCCGGGACAAACCTGGAAGAGTAGAAGAACAAACAGTGTTGATATTGTGGACCTTTCCCAATCCGTGTCCACTCCCAATATACGGTCAATGCTACGCCCTCGCCCTGTCCCCTTCCACTCGCTCAGCCATAGTAAGTGAAGGGAGGTACGGCTGGCCCCTGAACAGGTGTGTGTGACCCCAGAGAGCACCCACCTGCAACACGCACCACGCCAGTTTAGTTCCATGTTCATTTAGTGTAACAGCGTAATTTAGGCATTTAACTTGGTAATGTAATTGTACTGACACAAATTACGGATTTACGACTAAAGTCTCAGTGAGGTCTCCGTCGCAGCTGAGCAGAGGTTCCTTCAATAGAGACACGCCCCTTTACAGTAAAAGCAGAGCCCACTAATGACGCCATTATCAAAGTTTGATAATGAATTCATAATTTTAACACCATGGGAACACGCATGCACAGTTGTTGTTTGGTTACTTCACATGCATGTGCTTATTTCACATGTGACTGGTGTCTGTAATAAAATAAATACCATAAATACCAATACCATTTTATCCTTCATTTAGAAAACAAGGCACTAAATATCTTAATAAAAGTGCAACTATACTCGTCTTCTCTTGGTTCAGATCTCGAGAAGGTCCCCGGTCCCCCAGGTCACAACTCCAGATGGAAGTGAGCGCGAGGTGCAACTGAACGGTGAAGGGTACGAACAATGCATGTGTATGTAATTATTGTATGAATAAGAAAGTCCAGGTACATTTATTTGACAGAAGTATTTTTAATTTTATCATATGTACAGTCAGCTCCTCCTCCTAATCAATATCCTAAAGCTCGAGATCTGAAGATTCCCAAGCGCTGCACTGTGACGGCCCAGTGCTCCTGACTGTTCCCCCCGAGGCATTGCTTGACAAATTCCCCCATTGACCCCCAACAAACAAACAAAAATCAAAGTTAAACAATGATTAACCACATTTAATTAACTACGCGTCTAATATTGCACAAATATTGCCTCCTCCCACACCAAACGTAATGCCGATTGCCTTTCCTCCTTGCACGTCGTCTTTGTGGACTGATGCTTTACGTGGGCTGCAGCAGATGTTTCTTCCCTTATGTTTGCCGAGCCCTGGGAGGCCACATAAAAATGCTCTTTGAGTCCAGCTCCTCTGTTCCCAGCAGCGTGGGGGAGATAAGGACAGCGCACCGGAGGGGGCTCCTGTAGTATTTTATTAATATGAAGATGAACCAGGCAGCGTGTGTAAACAACAGCCCATAGTCAGAGCGGGGGGCCGGGGGCGGGGGGGGGACGCGCATGAGGAGGGACAGGCTGTCAGCGAGTGTATGTTCAGTAAAAGAGATGAATAAATCAACAAAGACACAGCAGATTAATAAATTAAGTCGTAATTGGCATGAATCCAAACAAAGACATCGACATAAGCAAATAACCACTGTTGTATGTGTTGCTCGGGTTAAAGGTCCACTATGTCTCCATGGAGATAGATCAGTTTAATTTCAGTGTGTGTAACATTCCAGGCAAAGCTGCAACATCTCCATAGAGACAGAAAAGTACATTGCGCACCTTTAAATTTAGATACACCTTTAAAAGTTAATATGAGGTAATCATTTATTGTCTTTGTAGGAAAATATGTTTCAACCTCTACCTATGTAAATATGTTGGTACTTTAGTATTTATAGTATGCGTCATTTATTTATTTATTTTTTTAAATGTTTTTACCGGGGATTTAGCTGATAAAATACAGATTTACAGTATTGTATTCTTACTGTGATACTAATACTGCTGATTATTTTGATATCTCTTATTTCTTCTAGTGCCATATGAACCATCTCGGACTCTGAGGACCTCAGGGACCGGCCTCCTGCTGGTGCCCAGAGTCAGGACTAAACATGGGGAATGCTTTTCTTTGCACTCTTCTCTTTTATGTCTTGAACTATTATTTTGTGCCATGTCTTTGTGATTTTAATGCATTTTTTCCTGTTGTGTGAAGCACTTTGAATTGCCTTGTGTACGAATTGTGCTCTACAAATAAACTTGCCTTGCCTTGCCTTCTTCTGTGTGTCAATTGCACGTCTGTAACAAAATGAATTGTCCCAAAGAAACGAAGGCGAACTGACTATGTGGCAAATATGTCCAGCTCTGTAATCACAGTCATGAAGTGTTTTTCTCACGTGGGCTCCTCGGTGGCGATGTGGCGCTCTTCCAAACCTTGGGCTTGCTTTAACCACGGCTCTCGGTCTTCCACGGGGCAGACTCTGACGCAGAAAGACACAAACAATCATTGCACTTAATTTGTCTGGTTAAGAGCCTTGTGTTGTTTTGTGTTAGCAGTTTGCATAATAGTTATCGATCCTTTTGATCGACACTTTCCTGCTACATGTTTAGGCCAGTTGTGGTTCATACTAAATCGAACATAGATTTGAAAGATAGGATGAGATGACCATTTGATAAACAATATACTGTCATCAACATTTCCTAAAGAATAGAGTTGTAAGTGATGAAGTCCTACACAGGTTTGGCTCTGGTCATCATCAATTGTATTCAACTTTTTTACCTACTTTTTGAGTTTTCCACCAAATTGAGCTATGCTAGATGTGCTTTGGTTCTATTTTAGATCTGGGCTACCAAGATTAGACCTTCTTTGTCCTATCGTAGACCTGGTTTTGATCTGGTGGTCAAATATTATTATTATTATTATAAAATATATTATATATATATATATATATATATATATATATATATATATATATATATACACACACACACACACACACACACACACACACTAAAAACACGAAACGGGACCAGAGAGCTAGACAAAAACATTAAATAAATAAAAGTAAATACACAAAAATAAATAATTTAATAAACAACAACAACTACAACAATAACAATAATAATAATACAAAAACAATTATTAAGGCACAGTAAGTCTAATAGTCAAGTCCCATTTAGTCAAATTTGTCAATTTCCAAATTTCCAATAATTTTTTCCATTTGTTTGATGTTTATTATAATTTCGGTCCAGTCCTTGATCGTCGGTGAGGTTTGTGTCATCCACTTCTTCGTAATTGCCTTTTTCCCTGCTGCCAAAAGTACGGGTCAAAAATATCATTAGATTATTTTTTATTTCAACCTGAGCGAATTGCCGTTAAGGCGCAGGTCTGTAAACCAACTCCACGCGACCACTAGGGGCCGTCTTACCTCTAGGCTTGTGGCAGGCGATGGGCACCAGACAGTCTTCTTTTACATGCGGCTTGGCTGAGGAATCGCAGCCTCCGATGTGCTGCCCCCGGTGGTCAATGCAAAGAACTACGCGATACCGCAAGCCTCGACCACAAGTCACTGTGCACTGCAATACAAGCGACAACAACAACATATCACGGGGAAATCTGCACTATATTCGCCCCGACACAAGGGTCAGCAGTCAAACCTCATACTTTATTAACTGCGCAGTTTTATTTTCACATTACTGCGGCAGAGGGATCCACAATTGTCAGTGTGTTGGTGAAAAAATCTTCTAACGCGTTACAGTTCCTCAGCAGGTCTCAAAACAATAACACATCCAAAAAGAATCTGCGGATATGGAAGATCTTTTACGTCAAAAGACTTATGTGTATGTGCTTTAAAAAAAACAAAACTTAATATCAGTATTTCAGACACATCGTTTTCTGTTTCTGTTCCGTTACACTTTTGTTTCAAGTCGATGTAATCTCTTTTCGAGTGCTCCATGACAGAAAAGGTTTTAAAGGTTTGAGAAATCAAGACGTTTGGCCTTTCATCGGTACGCCATTATCAATCTGATGAAAACGCATCAGAGCAGCAACATTTATATTCCCTTGAGCTCGAATTGGTCCCGTCTTGCCTTGCTATTGTTTACAAGTCTGAAAATTACACTTTCACTGACTATTGAGGTCTGGCACACTCTCTCCCTCAGAGCTGTCAAGAACCTCATTAGCATTTGACTGGTTCGGTTTCTGCCACGGTCTTATGAGGCTATTGTAGACTGAGGGGAGGTTGGATCAGACCACCATACTCAATTCAAGTAGAGTTTTCTTCTTTTTTAACACAACATTTTTCAGCAGAGTCAGCAGGTGGTTTCAATTCACTGACATTTTCACAATACTATAAAAACAACGATATACTGCAATTTGAGTTTTCTAATAATCTTCAATTCAAACTACAACAGCAGTCACCAGAGGAGTTCACAAAATGGTTGATCTGACCAACAGGAGAATAGAAAACAGTCATCAGTCAATAACCGGCGACTATTCAAACATTTTAACATGACAAATACACTCAGGTTGTGTAATTTGCCGTTGCTAACGCTATGTTTTTAAGACGTTTTCAAGAAACACCTGCATAGTGTGTCCGGGTACGCCAAACTGACCTGGGACCACTCCATAGCGACCCACTGTGGACAGGCGAAGGCGTTGCAGATCTGCCGCGTGATTGGTCGAGGGGCGTGGCCGCACCTCCAGTCCTGGAGCGGAGACGGCTGCCCCCTGGTGTCCTCCTCCACGCACTGCACGCTGCGGTCCTGCCACCCGCCCGACTCGCCGCAGGACACCGAGCAGTGCGTCCACGGGCCTGCCTCCCAACTGACCACAAACAACTTTGACTGAGATACAAAGGCGACTGGGAAACACGGTGAGAACGTTTCTGCAACTGCATTGGAGTTTACTTCGGGTTCGATAAAGTATCTATCCATCTAAATAAGTATCACGATAAAACATACCAGTACTTTTTCTTGTAAATGAGTAAAGTTTGTGACAAAATGTTGTAGGGCTGCACCAACTGATCAAATAATAGTTACAAGTCGACTATGAAAATAATAGTAATCATATTTTGATAATAATATTTCAAACTTTATTTGGTTAAATATGTATTTAAGAAGTCTCAGTTTACAATGGATATAATTGTTTGCCTAGAAAACTAATCAAATAGATTTTTGATACTCTCTATTCCTGTAATGTCCTTAATTTCCTCACTGTGGGACAGATAAACGTTCTTTTAACTCATCTTGAAATCAGACCACTGCGCAGTCTAAATCTAATAATAAAGTATTTAATCTTTCGCCAACTTCGAAGTAAGAGCCCGAAAGCGGTGCTCTGATTGACTGCGCTTTGGAGGTTTGGCTCAGCTTCACTTTGTCGCGTGAAAAAACCTGTTCTAAAGCCGTGCACGTGCCGAGAAAGTTCATGCATACGAATATTAACGAGGTGCCAAGGGATTTGTGAGGGCTAGGAATAGCTAGGTATTAATTATTTTATCTTGTCGTGTTATGATATACACGAAACAGCAACAAAACAACCCCAAAGTATCATTGTATTGTTTCATAACGAAATCAAAGTTGTGTGAAAATGCACATTTGAGCTGCTTTGTTCGAGTCATTTTTAAGTTCTGTCAGGTACATTTTGTATTGGGATCACTCACCGAGGCAGTGGCTGAATGTGATCATAGGGCATCACCTCTTTGAATCCGTCGCTGCGGGAAACACAACAAAAACAAGCGTTTAAGGTTAAATAAGGTTTATCCAACACAGAAGGACACGAGGACAGCGCCTCCTGGACTGCGGACGGGGCACTATTCTCATTTTGTGAACACCTTCTTAGATTTAAAATGGCAATCAAGCATTTCAGACCAGCATCTTTAGCCTATTGATCCGGCTCCACATCGATCCAGGGTTCCGGAGTTAATAAACTGTTCACGTTTTGTTTTTCGCTGGAAGCCAAAAGAAAAGCCGAGGATTTGGACGGTGAGCGGTCTGAGCCTGGGGCAGAGTCAGGCGGCGTCAAGGTTAAGTCCCGGCGCGAGGTGAGGTCAACCAATCACAGACCATTTCAAAGCCGGGATCAACCAATCAGGGACAATTACAGGCTCAGGGTGAACTGTGAGTTAGTGAAGCTGCGGGTCAGAATGGATCAACTTTAGGAAAAATCAGCCTTTTAATTGATAGATTTCACGGTACCACTTTTCACATTTTATGCTAAATTGACTTTTTCTTTCTTTTAATCGTTTTGTAACATTGTCCCCTCATCAAAAACTGACCTAGAGTTGCATTTAGCTTCAGTCACGCTAGAATCCGGGTTAGTTTTCTCGATTACGTGACGTTTTCTCGATCTGTCACATTTTCTCGATCTGTGACGTGGCTCCGAGAATCTTCTGCGCTGTTTTTAAGTCCAAAGATCATCACCAGACTCACTCGGAGCACCTCTGCCGTAAAATCACGGTTATTACAACTGCTTTCTCTCAAATATGTAATTCCCTTTGCTGCCAGTAGATGGAGCTCATCATTCAATTCCTAGCGTGGGATAAGCCAGAGACGTTGGAGGTAATTTGCCTTTTAAACCTTTTTTGTTCTAAAATATGAGATGCCATACTGAATGTACTCAAGAGCATGTTTAATAACAATAACAATGGAAAATAATGCATCATATTTGTCCTTTAAAAAGCAATAACAAGGACTTAATTCATAAAGAAAAAAAGTGTAACATTCAAGCTTAGCAACTACTTAAGTTAGGGGTTACGAGTACGAGTTATGGTTCAGGTATTAATTAGCTGGTTACTACGGCTGAATCATTCTTAAAAGTGTTGTTTTAATAGCTTTTACTACGAAGTGTTATTGATTTCACCATCTGCTCTTTAAAAGTATAATTGTTAAAGAGTCATTTAGTTTGCAGTTCTCTGGCCATAAACCATAAAAAGAGCCAATAAAATGGGACAAAAGTGTAATCAATAAGGTGGCTGGTGTTTGTAAATGCAAAGATCTTAAAGGAGCTCTTTTCTGATGGAGGGTCTGTCATCTGCTGACCTGAAAGGGACATTTTATTGCTTTGCCTGGAATGTTCCACAGTATGGAATTAAAGCTAGCCAGCTCCATGGAGATCAGATCCGTGGAGTGGAGACCATTCTTACCAGGTAGAAATAAATAACAAACTGTAATTCAATAAATACATGATAAATCATTTAAATGCTATACTGAGGAAAATTAAGATAAGATAAGATAAGACCACCTTTATTTGTCCCACAATGGGGAAATTCAAATGTTGCAACAAACATTAGGTACAGAAAAAGATTAGGCACAGAAGTATAACAATAAAAACAGATAACTTAGAAAAAAGAAAACTCTTATAATCTTAATTATAATAACACTCTTATTTACAGCTGATTATGACAGTATTGCACATGATTATGACAGTATTGCACATGATTATGACAGTATTGCACATGATTATGACAGTATTGCACATGATTATGACAGTATTGCACATGGTTATGACAGTATTGCACATGATTATGACAGTATTGCACCATGAATTATGACAGTATTGCACATGATTATAAAAGCTGAATGACACGTTCAGGACTAACAGTGTTTGTTGTAGAGTCTGACAGCAGCAGAAGAAAGACCTGTGAAACCTCTCCTTCACACAGCGAGGGTGGATCATCTGTCACTGAAGCTGCTCTCCAGAGTGTCCAGCAGGGGGTGAGTCTCATGATCCAGCATAGATGTGATTTGAGCCAGGACCCTTCTGTCCCCCACCTCCTGCACCGAGTCCAAAGCACAGCCAGGACGGAGCTGGACTTCTTGATGACTTTGTCCAGCTTCTTTTCTCTCCCTCTCTGTGATGCTCCAGCAGACCACAGCGTAAGGAGGGCTGATGCCACCACCGAGTCGTAGAAGGTCTTCAGGAGTGGCCCTGTGTCAGTCCAAAGGACCGGAGTCTCCTCAGGAGGTAGAGCCGACTCTGGCTCTTCCTGTACAGTGCGTCTGTGTGATGAGTCCAGTCCGGTTTGTGGTTCAGATGAACACCAGGTTCCAAGTCCATAACATAACGATTGCTCTTCTTTCTGCTCCTTTTCATTCATTCTTTGTGTAAATGTATGTGTCTCATAATGTTTTTATGTTATAAAATAAATAAAATAATAAAATAAATAAAATAAATAAAATAAATAAAATAAATAAAATAAATAAAATAAATAAAATAAATAAAATAAACCTTTCATTAGATACTTTTAAATCCAAGGGCAGGTGCTCATATCAATATATTAAGATCGCATACAGAGTCATTACTATCTACTGTCCATTGCGTTCAAAGCAAAAAACTGAAGATGATGAAGAATGACCTCATTGTTTCCACCCGTAATGGACCTGCTGGTGATGGGGGCGTACCTCTCGGGGCAGGGCTCCACGCCGCACTCCCTCAATCTGGGCGTGGGTTTGGTGTTCTCGGGGAAGTTGGTGCAGTGGTGCTCCGGGACGCTCTGGTTCGAGCGGATGTCCACGCACTCGGCTGAGTTTAACTGGTAACCTGGCAACACAGAGGTAGGATGCAGAAGTACAGCACAGTGTCGATACAACAATGAATAATAATAATAGTAAAAGGTATAGACTATGCTAAAATAAGCGCATGCAAAATTCAATGCTGTAAATAAAGGACAAACATTTTGACAGAAAAAAAAAATCAAATTTGGGTTGTTTTGACTCCTTATAATAATATAATATTTTTGTATACTATGATATACATTTAATATCTAGAAATTTTACAATCCATCAAACATAAATTACTCGTTTTAAGATTTATTTTTAATGGTTATACCTATTTATTTATTCATTTATTTATAATTTGGGGCAAACATGCTGTAACTGATACTGGGGTATAAGATTGGTCTGCAGTGCAATTTTCTTACTTTGAAACCAGTAACACCTTGAAGCAATTAACCTGTAAACACTAAAGAACATCTACACCAGTTTAAATAAAATGGAATGAGTTTAAATTGTTTTTAAACTGTGTAGCCCTACTAACACAGTTCGCTGGGCACATTTAATCCTAACCTCCTCCACAGGATACGGAGCAGGGAAAGAAGTCGGTCTCCCTCCACTGGAATTGGATCGGCTGATAAAAAAGGAACTGCACCACTGTGTCCTTTGGGCCACCGTACTTCATCTGCACAAAACAGAAGAAGAGAAGAGTCGCAGAGAATTAACAAAAGATAAAATCACATACGTAGATGTGCTGGGAGTGGGTTGTATAAATAAATGCACAGAAGAGGGGAAAATGAGGAAGAGATTTACAGATGGAGTGAAAGAGGACACAAAGATAGCTGGTGTGAGATGGATTGTACAGCCAAAAGTCTATGTTTTATTAAAGCTGAACGGAGAGTCCTTTTCACAAAAATCTTACAAATAGTTCAGACTCAGAGGTGGGTAGAGAAGCCAAGTCAGAGTAAAGTTACAGCAAAATTATATTATTCATGTAAAAGTACAAAGTAGTGGTTCAGGTCATTTCTCATGTAAAAGTAACCATGTTAAAGTAACTGTGTAAATGGAACGGTGTAAAAGTAACTGTGTAAAAGTAACTGTGTAAATGTAACTGTGTAAAAGTAACTGTGTAAAAGTAACTGTGTAAAAGTAACTGTGTAAATGTAACTGTAAAAGTAACTATGTAAATGTAACGGAGTAAATGTAACTGTGTAAAAGTAACTGTGTAAATGTAACTGTGTAAATGTAACTGTAAAAGCAACTATGTAAATGTAACGGAGTAAATGTAACTGTGTAAAAGTAACTCTGTAAATGTAACTGAGTAAATGTAACTGTGTAAAAGTAACGGTGTAAATGTAACTGTGTAAATGTAACTGTAAAAGTAACTGTGTAAATGTAACTGTGTAAAAATAATGGTGTAAAAGTAACGGTGTAAATGTTACTGTAAATGTAACTGAGTAAGTGTATCTGTGTAAAAGTAACTGTGTAAATGTAACTGTGTGAATATAACTGTGTAAAAGTTACTGAGTACTGTATCTACCCACCTCTGTTCAGAATGCACACACTCATTTACAGTGTTGGGTCGCGTTACTTTTAAAAGTAACTTGTTGCGTTAACTTGTTACTGCCCTGGAAAACTAATGTGTTATGTTACTGCGCTACTGTGTTATAAAAGTAACACGTTAGAGTACTCTTCTGTACCAATAATCAACATTATTGTATAATCCGTGTCGTTTGCCGACAATCCCTTTACGTTGCTGAACACAGTTACATAATCATTAAAATATCAAATAAACAAGCAAAGTAAATGTGTTTGACCTGAGCTTCTTTTATCATTTATGTTGACCGATTAACACAATGCCATACAATAAGCACGTGGAGACCTGTCCTCAAGAAAGGAAAAACATTGCTAAAACAACATTAGTGGATTGACAAGAGCTCCGACGCACAACAACAGAACGCACTTGTTTTAGCATAAAAAAGGAGAAGGAGTTTTTCAAAATGCGCATCTGAAAGCTCTGGGATGGTGGTGTCGAGATGAGAACTACACAAAACCAACGCGTTACTGATTTGAAAAAGTAACTAGTACTAGATTACATGGGTGCACAAAAGTAACGCGCTTCGTTCCTCGTTCCTCTGAAAAAAGTCATTTATGCGCTACCCCCAACTCTGCTCATTTAGTCCCTCTTTGGAACCCAATTCGAAACAAAACAGCTCTTTACTATTCAAAGGTCTTCTCACATGTTGCTAAATATTTTATACATTCATTCTAATTCAAATCAAGGCCATTGATTAAACGCAGCCTTGCCCTTATTATACGCAGCTTTGAGAGATAACGTTTGCAGAATAGTCAGAGAGCCACGGGCAAAATGTATGCCTCATTTAAATGAAACGTAACTGTGCTTATTCAGGCTCGGTTTCTGTTTAATTCATGATAAATGGCGAACACGGGGAGATGAAGGGCCCGCGGCGGTTTTCTCCTTGGGTCCGTGAACTCACCTTAATAATGTAGTCCGCACCGAGAGGGGAGTGAGCCTTGAGTGTCTGGCGGTCCGCGCCTCTTTGGAAGTCCACCGAAGTGTTTCCTAAAGCAAAGGAGCCGGAGGAGACGAGGGCGGTCTCCTCCCTCCGACCCAGGACGGACACCGACTCGACCACTGCACAGGGAGACAAACAACACGAACATGTAGGAGGGAAAATGCAGAGTGAGACTGACATTAGAGAACGCTGATTTGAATGTGTGTTCATTGATTAAAGGTGCGCTTTGTAACCCCACTAACCTCCATAGACATGTTATTTGGCATTAAACCTGCAGGAGGCACCACAAGGTCAAGTTACAGGTCGCATTTACAAAGATGATTAAAAACTTAACTTGAAAATATGTGGCTCAGTCCCAAAGGTCAGAACTCTGCTAGTGTTCAGAGTTGTAGGAGTTTTTTAGTTTTAGGTTTGAGAGAGTTTGAGTGTTGCCTGTAAGAAAATCCACGTAACGTTTTAGAAATGAGAGCGAGGCGAGTTTACACTTTACAATCTCTCCACTTTGAATTAAAAACACTCAAACAAAGACTGACTCATAATGAACAAATAGTTTATTAAGAAGGATTTAGGTTTTGTAAGTACGTAATTATAGTACTATTCAAAACTCCTCCCTTAATTAAGTAGTTACATGCCTAAATCCTTCTTGATAAATGATGCCTGATAAAAGATTAAGGAACTGGTCAAAAGATGCACAAATATGTTCTGTTATGTGCCGACATTTGGCCAAAATAAACGTGCAACAGTTTTTGTAGCAACAGTGAGAAGAAAGGAAGAAGTCACGCGTTTAAATAGGGGCTTCTGATGTCCCACAGTGGGTTTTTCCATATTATAATCCTGAAATATTACATTTGTACTGCAGATGTTTATAGAAACTGGTGCAGTGCTGAAAGTATGTTGTTTAGTCTATGGTTGATTTAGTTTCCCTTTCAGAGTTAATGATCTTTGCCTCGTTTTGCCTGTGAACCCGAGGCCACGTGTGTGCAGAGCGTGCTTCATTTAAAATGTCGAATCAGAGCCGGATTAAAAACTGAAAATAAAGAGAAAAGGTCAAAAAGCATCACGTTGTACGTAATTACGACGTGCATGAGCTGCTGTTTGCGATTGTGTTTGAAATAAATGTAACATGCATATTTCTTATCAGATGTTCTTCCCAGGCCTGTCCTCGCGTGGTGGTCTCTGGAGAAGTGAGTCCCATGTGTGAGCAGAAGAGAGCCAGAGACCACCACGCGGGGACAGGCCTGGGAATAACGTCCGACAGAAGACACGCATCACACAGCATCTGAAGTCCTGCTGCAGAAACATGTCGAGTAAATGAGAGAATCGCTTGTATAACACTGTCTTATTAGAAGAAAAGTGTTTTTATTTATTTATTTTACAAATTTTCATTTATTTATTTTTTGGCATTTTAGTGCAGAACAAAAAAAAAAAAAAAAAAAAACTACATAAAGAAAGAAAGACCAAAAAAAGACAGCAACAACAACAAAAAAGGGCACAAAAAAAAGGCAAAACATAAATCAATACAGAAATAGAAAAGTGAAATTGAAGAGAACAATATGATACGACTGACTGATTACACAAATAAGAAATAAATGAGATGTCGAAGTATAAATATGCTGAACATATCTTTGCTCTGGCTAAGTTCAAAACACTAGCCTGCAAATTAAAATTAACACAAAAGAAAATAAAGTTAAAGATGATATACGATGTTTTTTGTTTAGTGCGGATGACTACATTTTTGTATTTTAACATCAATTTTAAACTAATTATTTATGATTTTATGCATTTTTATTGTGATTTTAATGTATTTGAATGATCACACTGCTTTTATTTAGTTTATGTTATGTTTATTTTAACAATAAAAATAAACCTGAACAGTATAAAAACTCATTCTTCCCCACATCAGTGAACATCTTAAATTTGTGCATGAGCAGATATGTTGTGTTCTAGTGTCTATGTCCTACTCTGTCCTGTGTGTACTTTTCTGTGTGACAGCTTGCGTGTACGTCAAAGACAAATTTCCTTCAGGACAAATGCAGTAATCTTGCATTTTGAGTTTAGTTTCGCTATAATTATAATCTACGACACGTGTGGATCAGTATTTTAGCATTTAGGAACTTTAAAAGCAATGTATAGAATAAAGAGTACTCAAACATGCATGAATAAATACAACTTTGAGTGGGTAAACGAGAAGGGAAAACTATTGTGACACTGTTAAAGCGCTTAAAAGCAGAAAACTCTGACAAAACTACATCATTTACCGTACATATCACTAACGGTAACGGAGATCCTGCTCGGACTGTTTGTTTGTCATATCTGCAGTAAAGCGCCCACAGATTGAAATGAAGAGCTGAAGGCACAAAAAGTGAAGAAACAAAATGAAAAATGTGTGACCTCTTGTTCCCCCGGTGTGAGCGTGACACTTTGAACTACAACGATTGTGGGGTCGAGTAACTTTTACTTTGACTATTATGTTAAAATGTAATGGTTAGTGGTCAGTTTGCAGGACTTTAATTTGCATAATGGAGCTACAACTTATCACTACTTAATAACTGCGTATTTATCTTCTGTAATAATGCATGTTGTGTGTGCTCAGTGAAGCGTGTGTGTGCACTACGTGGGCACAGGACATTAAGAGGAATTATTAAGCCACGTTTTCCGTTGGATTGCAAAAAGAAAGTCTGTATTGACATCCCTAAAAGTGTGGGACATTCCAAGCCAACAACATCTCCATGAGCTGAGCAGGAAAGTGACATAGTGGACCTTTAACCTACAGAGTCTGTGGACACAATCATGGACAAAAAATAATAAAGACACATCAGGTTCTCTCCCTTGTGCGTTATAATACATTTGTTAATAATATTGTCTCCTGAGTAACAGTTCATTGAATTCTTTCTATCTGAAGATTTGACATAATCGATAGCGTGTGATCGTAACCCAAGTCGCACAACGTAAATTAGACAATAAGTCACATTTAAATGACATTTCCTTCCGCCCGTCCTGCCCTAAAACTCACCTCTGCCCCCTTTAGAGCGCGTGTAAAATCTGCTTTAGCGATCGAGCGGTCGCTGTAGCTCCATATTCGCGCGGAGACGCAGTAAATCGCGCCGGTCCCGTGGGCTCGGAGCTGTCAGGAGCGGAGTGCGTCGGCAGGGAAGCCTTTTCTGATTCTAAGAGCGCGACGTGGGCGTCTTAAACTGACAATAAATAGGCCAGGAAAAGCCCAATGACAAGCGCCAGCACCGACAGGACCTGGGTCTGTAAATCATGCGGAAAGTCTCTATATGCAAAGTCTGGGAGGGGGAAAAACAGCAATACAGCGTCTTTAATAATGACGGCAACAACATGAGTAAGAAGAAATGCCCCCGTTACATCTTTGTGTAAGTCAGTTTTGCAATCTGAACATGAATTTTGTGTATTTCTATCGCGTTTTTCCCACTAATTCTGGTTTCTATTGAACGATCCACAAAGCGGCGCGGAACGTTCGCATTCTCACGGAGACGAGCAGGTTTTTCAAGGCCTTTAAAGTGATAAAGACAGCTGCAACTGAAATAAGCGCACGAGAGTAGATACGGACAAACTTTTCAGCGCTAAATCTCCAGCCTATCATTTGTTTGGGGCCGACTAAGTGCTTAAAGGAAGAACGTAAAGATTTGGTTTATCCCTTTGGTGTAAATGGGGGGCACGCTCCAGTATTGGTTAATTGTAAAACAGGGCAAGAGATGTCTAATAATTTGTATTTTTCCTGGTCTTTTTTTAAGTAGAAGAGAGCGCACAATAACAAATAATTGAGTTTGAAATGATATACTTTTGGGATGATGATAATAAAAAATGGCACTTCTGGGTTCTGATTTAAGCAACAAAAAAAGCACACATATGGATCTATTTCTACAAGAGAGAGAGGTTTAATGCCATAGTGCGGAGCAAAACACTAACGCGGTAGGGAAACAGGTGGCAGATATTCCATAGTGCAGCTTTAAAGACTCAAAAGTGAAGTGGACATTCTTGTTGTCGGTGAAGCTGACAGTTCAGAAGCAGTGGAGATCGACAGCTGTCACTCACAGCTCCAGACGCGCACTCGCACGCTCTCCGTCTGGCGCGTTTGCCCCCCCCCCCCCCCCCCCCCCGCCTCGACCGTTCACAGACTTTTCGACAGCATTAAAGTGCACGGACTATTTTAAATTTGATTGACTGATTCCTTTTCATCCGAGTTTGTGCCAAGGAGAAATATCACAGCGCTATTTACGTCTCGCCTTTTCTCAAACGCTGACGAGCACATGTCTCAAAAAGGAGTGGGAAGAAGAAAAATGTATATATTAACCCCGTAAACCCACCGTACTCAAGACTAAATGATAGCCTATGGTTGTTGTTTGATGTTATGTTATATTCATTGCCTGTATAAAAATATCATAACATATTATTTCGTTATAACTGCGATAACAAACCTTTTACGTAAATGTACAGAACGATTAGGGCTGCTCGTTATAACTGCGATACAAATTTTACGACAATGTACAGAACGATTAGGGCTGCTCGTTATAACTGCGGTAACAAACCTTTACGTAAATGTACAGAGCGATTAGGGCTGCTCGTTATAACTGCGATAACAAACCTTTACACAAATGTACAGAACGATTAGGGCTGCTCGTTATAACTGCGGTAACAAACCTTTACGTAAATGTAAGAGCGATTAGGGCTGCTCGTTATAAGCGTGGATAACAAACCTTTACACAAATGTACAGAAGCGATTAGGGCTGCTCGTTATAACTGCGATAACAAACCTTTACGTAAATGTACAGAGCGATTAGGGCTGCTCGTTATAACTGCGATAACAAAACCTTTAACTAAATGTACAGAACGATTAGGGCTGCTCGTTATAACTGCGATAAACAAACCTTTACGTAAATGTACAGACGATTAGGGCTGCTCGTTATAACTGCGATAACAAACCTTTACGTAAATGTACAGAACGATTAGGGCTGCTCGTTATAACTGCGATAAAAACAAACCTTTACACAAATGTACAGACGATTAGGGCTGCTCGTTATAACTGCGATAACAAACCTTTACACAAATGTACAGAACGATTAGGGCTGCTCGTTATAGCTGCGATAACAAACCTTTACGTAAATGTACAGAACGATTAGGGCTGCTCGTTATAACTGGCGATAAAAACTTTACAAATGTACAGAAGATTAGGGCTGCTCGTTATAACTGCGGTAAACAAACCTTTACACAAAATGTAAGACAATTAGGGCTGCTCGTTATAACTGCGATAACAAACCTTTACACAATGTACAGAACGATTATGGTGCTCGTTATACTGCGATAACAAACCTTTACGTAAAATGTACAGAACGATTAGGCTGGCTCGTTATAACTGCGATAACAACCTTTACACAAATGTAAGACGAAATTAGGGCTGCTCGTTATTAACTGCGTTAGCACAAACCTTACACAAGACGATTAGGGCTGCTCGTTATAACTGCGATAACAAACCTTTACACAAATGTACAGACGATTAGGGCTGCTCGTTATAACTGCGATAACAAACCTTTACGTAAATGTACAGAACGACGCAAATTTGAGATGCAGCGTTTTTTGGGGACGAAAAATCTTTTGATTCCAAATTTAAAAGTTCAGAATTTGTGCCAAATAATAATAATAATAATAATAATAATAATAATAATAATAATAATAATAATAATAATAATAATAATATTGTATGTAGCCATCTAAATATCTAAATGTAAGTAGCTATCTATATATCTAATGTTGTTTTAATTGGAAATATAGCATTTATAGGAAAAAAAATGCTAGAAAAATTGGTGATAAAATATGAAAAGATAAGGCCGTATTGTGATATTTCTTTGAACTTTTATGATTTATTTGACAGATATTTTCTATTTGTCTGATACTTAACACTCTACTAACATGTTTAAAGACATTTCTTATTTTGTTAGATTGACATAATATTGTCAAACTATTGTTTTCGGGAAATATTCAGACATTAATTTTGGTCAATATCGCCCTCTTTGTAGCCTAAATGTTATGGAATACCTTCACCTGTCTAACCCTAACCCTAACCCTGGAGAAGGTGGCACTCGATCATCAGATAAATGGGACTTTATGATAATGTTTGAGAACAATAAAGTCTTTTCCCGTCTCATCTGCGTTTTACCGCATTCAATTTAGTTGTGTATGAAATCCTGGCACTTTCCCACCAAACTGCAGAGCCTCGTGTTGGTGTTATTCTGTGATTCTCCGGCCGCCTCCTCGTCTCCTCTCGTCTGCCGTTTGCATTCAGAGCGCGACGTGAAGGGCGCACTTGAGTAAATGATCACTCACTCATGATGTCCGGTCCTTTGGCGCTGATCCGGAGGAAACGACTCCCCGCAGGCACCTCCACCACCGTCTTCACAGCTGAAACACGGAGCGCGGAGTTAGCATTCGGGGGCTACAGACACTCAGAATGGGCAAAACAAAAGGGTACAATGAAAATACAGCAGCATAATGGCATTCAGCATGGAGTAATCGCAGTTATATGGAGAATATTCTGACATATTGAGAACTGGTGGAGGGCATTCAAGGTGCACAGCAAAACGATGATTACCGCAGTTTAAGAGACATTAGAGACATATTACCATAAATTGACTAGTAAGAGCTTTTATGTTATACTTTTGCTTCTCATTTACCCTCTCAAAGCTCTATTTGTGCACGTTTGAATGATCTTTCTTGCTTGGCGTTACCCCCCCGATACACGCCCGCTGCCAAATGAATAAATAAATCCCTAAAATAAATTGCTATCGTGATCTGCAGCTCTCCATGGTCGGGTGGTCCGCTTGGTTCAGCAGAGCAGCACAAGGGGCAGGAATCAGCGCCGCAATATTAAAACTGGGAGTCAGCTACTTATTTTGTTTTTTAGTCGGCTTTTTTATTAAGTTGTCGTTTTAGGTCCATATTGCCTTTAAAAACGTCCAAAATATAAAATAATGATCTGATCTTAAGGGTCATGGATTATAACAGGCAAAAGCATAATATGTCTTCTTTATTGCCAAACTACATTGCAGACAAAGCATCCCTTTGAAGGCAAGTTGTGGCGGAAGAGTGAGAAAATAAAGTTCCATAGTGCACTTTTAAACAGTCCAACCTGTTTACGTGTATTCTTTTCGACGTAAAAAAAAAAATCTAATAATTGTATTCTCTTTAGATAAAGTCCATTGATTAAAAAATATACAAAAATATAAAATGAATAAATAAAATAAATTTGGTTCTGCATATAAAACAAGTCATTTCTTCTGTTTTAAATCAGAATCAGAAAAAGAAGGGGTTTGTTGCCATTGTCAATGAACAGAATTCACAAACAGAACTTGTCTCGGCATTAAGGTGCAACATAAAACACTGATCAATAATAATTATAATCAATAATAATCAATAATAGGACACATATCATGCCCTGTTTGTCTTGTATTTGGCCTTTAAATACTTTTTTATTACTTCTGCTTAGGTTAGGTAAAGACCTATTGAAAACCACTAATTATTTTCAATCAGTCAGGCCTTCCTTCATCAGAATTTGGTGTTAGCACCCCATCTACTGGCAGCAGGGGGAATTACAATGGGGAAACAAACGCTACTGTCAGCACGCAGTTGTAATGGATGCAATTTGGGGCAGAAATGTTCAGAACACGTCTGAATTTTTTTTTACAGACAAGACTTCCAAACCTCTACCTTTGACATCACGAATCTGGCAAAACAACTTATAAACATGATACATGATTAATAAAACAAGCATGAATGACGCTAAACACTACTCCAGGTATGTTTTTGATGAGGGAATAATGTTTTATCATGGTTAAAAGCTCAAATAAAGTTGTACATTTTTCATAATATGTGTCCTTTAAGTATGTTATATATGAAAAACAAACGCATATTAAAGTGCAAAGTTCAATGTTAAAATTCAGCCAAAAACAAAGCAAATTCTTGTTATTTTCCACATCGCATCCGTTCAACTCTACACTCAATAACGCTCAGTTGTATTTCTGCTTCTATATTCCACCTTTTGCATTATGAATTCACCTGTTGTCCTCGCTCCCCTGGCATCGCCTATGCTTTTTTTTCTTTTTCTTTTTTTTCTTTTTTTTATCTCGTCGTAACACAACTTCTGCTTTGCAAATGTTTTTTTTCTTTTTCATCCAATTTAGCTCTTCACCCTCTTCCCCCCTGAACGCACTCCCAAGGTCGCTCTGCCACACGTGAACTGCATTACACCCGCCACGCGCCGGTCGGATTGTCACTTCTGATCAAAAGCTGTGGACACTGTTGTCGGGAATACATCAAAATGCAAATGGAAGCGGTGTTCGGACACATTGATGCTCTGATTGGGCGCCTGTCGTGGGATGGTCTGGGTCATGGATTACTATGGTAACGCACAAAAGATGAATCATAGCGAGAACGCACCGCGAGGCTCAAATACTAATGTGCAGGAGCCAAAAATGCAAACAAATAAATCACGTTTGCGACAAGGGCTGAGCGTATCTGTATCCGGGCGGGTTCTGTGCATTGCAAACATGTCCGGCGAGAAAAAGCTGACGGCGCGAGGAAGAAACGAACCCGCAAACGTTCGTTGGTGCAAATGGTAAATAGTAGCAATCGCTCTTTATCGCGTCAGGGGGAGAAAAGCCTGAGAGTATTTTTAAAAAAGAGCGAACATCTTTCTATTAATGCTTGTTGCCAATGAAAACAAGCGCAGCGCACGAACCGCCTCCCAAACCCAAACATACATCAAAGAAGACAGATTGTGCTTTTGTTATTATACGGTAATTTACTGGAGCATTATTTTGTTTTTTGAACATTTTAAATTGCAATATTAATCAGCTAATATGACTCAATAATATAAACTTCTACCGGGTTGAACGGCGCGTCAACACAACAAAGTGAGGCACTCCCGGACCATGTGAGTAAAACATTCTTTAATTTAATTTACTCAAACATGCGACTTGAAAACTTTGAGTGGGTATTAGGGAATTGTGTCAGTAATCACATTAAAAGCTCTTAAAAGTGAAGACATCTCCTTTGACACTCTGGTTTCCTCGCTCAAACCTACAAATTCTCCAACTCCACAAATATGACCCAAGATTTGGGAACGGGCCCCTATTCCAGACACGGAGGCCCCAGTGGCATTTAAGGATAGATCAGAGGAAAGGAAGATTTTCAGCGATAATAAAGTACCAAACGATTGTTGCAAACTTAGTTTTACCACTCAGTCCGAACTTTAAGGGCCATGTCCCGGATGAAAATGATTTATGTGCCTCGCCTCGCCTTCAAAATCTATAATCTTTTATTAATAGCACAGTTTCTTGCCTTTTTGTTACAATTGCTAACTTTATTGGATCTATAAAATTGACCATTTCAGGCTTTGACCTTGTTAAGTGACTCCATAAGAAACAGGACTTGGCAACTGCAGTGAAATTCTGTGGAGTAATTTAGGAAAGGGGGGAAAAAAGCCAATTTCACAAAGCCACTGCGAACGGGACTCGTATTAAAATTCACAGAAAGAAGGTTTCTGTTCTGCATGCGCCAAACATTTTCAAAACCTGAAAACAACTTTGCGGATCAAAAGGATATTAACGAGCGTGTTTGACCTTTGATGAAATGGTGCTGCCTCCATTCACATTCAACTTAATGCGAAAATCCATTAAAAGTAAACTCTCATTAAAGTCCTCATTACCGAAACGCTTAAGAAAAGCCCATTTCAGTCCAATTCCACCAGATCAACAAAGGATTTTAATATCAATTTGTTTAAACCTAATCAGAAGTTTTAGACAATGAAAAGAGTTGGTTTGGAAGTTTATTAAAATGAGCCAATAATGCTAACTGATAAACATACATATTATATATATATGACCTCCTCCTTTGGTCATGGCGTAAGACAAGGCTGCATCTCTATCCAAGACAACACGATTCGCTCGACAGCACGAAGGAAGTGGAGTACGAAACAAAGGTCAAAGTATCGACAGGGTTCGCAGACATGTCTTCTCAAACGATAGAAATAGCAGCTCCAAGTTGGAGGAGTTCAAGTATCTGGAGGTCTCGTTCACGAGCGAGGGGAGACTGGAGTGTGAGAGAGGCAGTCGGCCTGGTGCAGCGTCTGCAGTGGCGCGGAGTGTTGAAGCGGTGAAGAAGGAGCTGAGTCCAAAGGCGCGGCTCGCGATTTTTCACACATTTTTAACTACGTGCACAGATATTCACCTTATTCCTGAAGCCCGTCCAAGCGGCTCCATACAATGTAGTCCTTCTCCTGGTTGTATTGCTGAACATACGGCTCCCGAAGACTAAAATGTCGCCTTCGGGCCGCCCAGTCAATCCGTGCACTGTTGACTTGTCGCTCACATGAACATCGGATATTTTACACAAATCGATCTACTTAATAGCATATTTTAGCAGAGAGACTTCAAACCAACAGAGTTCCAGCCTGGACCGGACGTGCGAGCACAACGGCAGTGGACGGGGCAATAATGTAAGGTCAACAAGGTCAATAGGGTGTAGTGTAGAGCGGATGATGCGCCAGGCTTTTTTTTTGCCGTCCCTCAGTTGAGTGGCAGGGCGTATTTGTTCGATAGATTTATTTACTTTTAATGTGGTAGTGGTGTATATATTTTTCATTTTGAGTGCGGTCTAGGGATAGGATGAAGGTGCATTCAAAAGAAAGCAGGGTCTTTGGGGTTCGCTAACCAGAGGCCTCCAGTTGTTGCCCCCCCCCATGTCTGCCCTATTCTTCAGTTTACGTAATTATTGTTTCGACCTGTCGGGGTAAGTGATTAGTGGGGGAGGTGTTCGCGCGCGTATTCGGGTCTGGGGGTGTTATGATTGTGAGGGAGGTGACGAGCGGAGATGTGTCACGAGCGTGTTCTGAGCGCTACTTTCAAAGATGCGTTCGAATGTGAGGTTTTTCCACGTGGGAATGTACTTTTCTCTTTCCCGGCGATGGTTGGGCAACGCCAGGAGACGATTGCGTGAAGTTACTGTAAGCGTGGAAGTGTCTCCGAGGATACGGAGGGAGGGAGGGAGGGAGGGAGGGGGAGGGGCACTGGATGCGGCAGCCGGATATTGAGGAGAGCAACGTTAAATGTGTGATTGTTTTCCAGAATGTATTGATTTTCCAGAATGTATTGACCAGTGTGCAGGGTGCAGAGTGCGTACTGTTTTTTGTTTTTGTTTCCTGTGGAGAATCCCATTTTGGACCATTTGGATAAGTTGTAGGTGGGATTTAGTGGTCATTGATTCAATATTTTTGGCAGATTTCAGTGCAAAAATTGGTTAGCGTTTGTTAGCTCTGTTTTTTTTTTTTTTCATCGTTATATATATGTTTTTAGAGTCAGAAATTCTACGATGGGTTGGGTACGTCCAGATTGTGTTGCATTGTATTGATTTTTTTTCTGCGCAGATAATGCCTTTCCCTTGATTGATTGATTGATCGAAGACGGGGAAGGTCGCGATGGATCGCTCGATATCCGTCCAGGTTAAATCCGTTGTGTCTGGATGAACTGCAGATGGTTTAGCTAATGTGTAGTGGTCGCAGGCTTTTATTTAACTCTGGGAGGTTCTCTGTTTGTGAAGGTCCAAATTTATGATCCCAAAATGCTATTTCTTTGGGGATTGGTTTCCGCTTACACGACAACAATCCCGTCTTTGGTGTTGAATAACGGCAGAGGTATGAACCATAAACCAGGTCAACAAATGTGCAATCTGACGGTTAAACAGCAAATTCTATCATCCAAGTCTGGCCAATTTTAAGAGAAATTTGCTGTTTAACTGTCCAAATGCTTGGTTTGACGTGGTTTATTGGTTAATATTTCCGCAATATGCCAATCCACGTGAAACAAAAGACCATATGTGCAGTTCTTCTCTGTCTGCACTATAATAATAATATAATAAACAAAGCAATTTCATTTATATTGAGGCCAAAAGTGTTTGCATCATTCACATCATGTACAAATGGACAAATAATGATCAACTTCTGTTTTGATATTTTTTCCAAACAGCAAAACTTTCACTGAGTTCTAGTCGGCCCCCCAAAACCCATCTGAACATCCAACTCTCATAATAACAAAACTAAAAAAAATAAAACTAACGATATAGATGAATGTAACTGTTCTGTGTCTAAATCGTAAGTGGAACAAATATATTTTCAGAGATATTCGCTGTCCGCTCCAGCAATGTTTGTGGGGCATTTTTGGCCTTGAAACAGGTGAATGAATTGAATCTTTTTGGTGCAGAACTCAATTTCAGGTTTTTTTTGGAAAGAAAATGATATGTCTGTATCTCCACGAGCTGGCAGTGTGCGGCCTGGTCCAGATGGCATTTCAATAATCCATTTCAGATGAATAAACACTGGGGGAGGACAGGACGGCCGTGATGGGGCGAATTGGGGAAGTAAATAGGTGCATTCATGTGGTGCCATGGCACAAGGAGCCTAGTTTAACGCGAGGCTGGACAGGCCAAATGATGTGTGTACAACTGTGCCACTTTCAACACGACGATTTAAAAAACACGGTTGGCATCATCAGCAACGACGCAACAATCAGTTACATTCTGATCTTCCTCACTGAATCCTTCTCAGGACAGAGGTGGTCCCATATGCCGATACCGATATCTGATATTTGTATTGCATTTGAGGTTTGAGAACAGATATTTGCAGACCAATTTATGGTCCTTATAATATAAGGACCATAAATTGAAGTAAATTTGTAGTTAAATAAGAGGAAACACAGGTTAGGAACAGAAGAAAATGTAAAAATAATACTTAAATATATATGTAGAGCAAAAAATTTAAATAAAAATAGAAAAATGACACTCTCGTACCGGCGCTGTACCAGATTTTTTGCGTCTTAAAAACGTGAAGAAAGAAATTGTTAATTTGAATCTGTTTGCCTCACTTTCCTAACACATCCTGATTATTCACCGCGATGAGTTTATACGTAAGTGCTTTTGACAACTTTCAGAGTTCGGAGCAGAGTTCACTGTCACGGTAAAGCTAACAAAGCGCTCTTGCTGTTTCACGAAGAAAAAAACGCTCTATAATAAGATACTCATTTTCACCCTGAGAGATTCTTTTATTATATATCTGTACTGGTGTAAAACTTTTTCAGATTTAACCTTATTACATGGGGGGAGAAAAATCAGGTACAGCCCCTTTTTTAATTAACATTTCCCCCAAAAATGGAGCAAAATGTATTTTCTCTGACATAATGAAATAAGTTTTAACACACACAGACACCTCTTTATCATCATTACTCTTCTTCGATATTGGAACATTTTACTGATACGGATATATGAAAACATCCCCCAATATTGCACATACTGATATTATTATTAATATTCACTCACAGGGTTCTATTTTAGGTTCAAATAAGAGTCTGTTTACATAAATCCCCACAGCTTACAATTACAAATCCTGACGCAGTTCTGGTGATGGCACACAAATCACACCTCCAGCTGACAAGCCGGTTGAAGAACAATTAGAGTACAGGTGGGAATGAGCACTTGAGCAGCAGCCTGGTACACAGCATTTCTCCTGATACGGTTGATGTATAGTGTGCACTGTCCCTGTCTCAAATGAATACAAAACAGAAAATAAAACTAACATGAAATCAAATTAAAATCATAATATATCCATCACCCCCGCTCTCTTCAATCTTAAATCTCTGTATGTCGGCTCTGGAAATTTGCTGAATGTCCTCCCTGCTCTTAGCCCAATTGAATAAAACACACTTGAAATGTTTACACGCCAGTTGCAACTCAGATGTTTATATATTGAGACATTTATAACATGTTTTCTAATCAAGACGTCAGCGCATTGACATCCATTTTTGTAAACTTAAATATAAGGAAACGTTTTAAAATATGAAATCAAAGCATGAATGACCAGATGTTTATACCATAAACCGTGTACTCACGTTGATCTGGGGTGAGATTCGGTGACGCCTGCCCTCGGACCAAGCGGCACGTGGTTCCATCGCCGCCACAGACTCCACAGTTGTCTTCTTTGATTCTGCTCCCCAGCTGATGGTCACAGCCCACCTCCTGCGCAACAGACCAGAGAGAACGTGCTTGGCACAAAGGCAAAAAGGCAACGTTTGATTCTCAGATGATGTAGAGCCTTTCAGTGTGGAATTTTATCTGTGTTTGTCCTGGTTTAGGTGTAGTTTTGTACTGGTTTGGTCCTGGTTTAGGTGTAGTTTTGTACTGGTTTGGTCCTGGTTTAGGTGTAGTTTTGTCCTGGTTTGGTCCTGGTTTAGGTGTAGTTTTGCCCTGGGTTGGTCCTAATTTAGCTCTAGTTTTGTCCAGGTTTGGTCCTGATTTAGTTCTAGTTTGTTCCCGGTTTGGTCCTGATTTAGTTCTAGTTTTGTCCCGGTTTGGTACTGATTTAGTTCTTAGTTTTGTCCAGGTTTGGTCCTGATTTAGCTCTAGTTTTGTCCAGGTTTGTCCTGATTTAGCTCTAGTTTTGTCCAGGTTTGGTCCTTGATTTAGTTGCTATTCTAGTTTTGTCCTGGTTTTGGTGCTGATTTAGTTCTGGTTTACTCTTGACTTACTCCTAATTTAGTCCTGATTCAGAACGTGTTTAGTTTGAATTTATGGCTTGCTTTTGTGGTGAGTTAGTCAATGTTTAGACCAAGTTTAGTCCCGGTTTTGTCCCGGTTTTATCTCAGTTTAGTCCAGGTTTTCTGCTGGTTTTGTCCTAGTTTTGTTCTGGTTTTGTCCTGTTTTTGTTTTTTTTCTGATTTTGTCCTGGTTTTGTATTGATTTTGTTCTGGTTTTGTCCTGGTTTAGTTCTAGTTTAGTCCTGGTTTCATGCTGGTTTAGTTCTAGTCTTGTCCTGATGTTGTCTTCACCTAAAATTTAGGAGTGGTTTAGTCTTAGTATAATTTCTGAAAATGTGTGTGTGTGTTTCAATATAGACTAAATACACTTGTTGGGTGAGTCCATTTGAGTCCAAATATAACACAGACTTAGTTTTAGCTCTGCGTGAACTGTGTCTAGTTCAGGTTTAGTCTGAGTTAAGCTCCAATATTGCATGAACTTTCTTTAGAAAAAGTAGGACTGAACCTGGTCATGTCTAAATCATTTCTACAAGCCCTTAACTAAAGCTAATTCTCCATTACTCCTGTGACGTTTCCTGGTGTTTCTGCATGTGCGCCACTGCAGCTGTATGTTCTCCATACATTATTCATCTGTATACAGAGCTACAGGAAGAACTGGCCTCATTCTATCCAAACATCCAGACTGCTGTTCCTGAGTGTGGGACCCCTCGCTGGGCTGAGGGTTCGACTACAGCTACAACTGCTTCTTTTACTCCGACTGGAACTACGCGATTATGTATTACAACCACAACTTACTTTCCTTTCTCTCCGGTTCAGTTTGTTTATTTTTAGCAACGTGCAAGTTTGTGGTGGGTTTGTACGTGTTACTATCATTAAAAGGACTTTCAGCACTTAATACATCTACATTTTAGTTGGAAAATGTGATATGCATTCATTTTTCTATGTCTCATACTTCTTCTTCTGCAGATTTTGTAAATACTTTAAGTTTGTACGTATTTAAACAGCGCCACATTTAAACATTTGGCTTCGCTGAACAAGATTTGAACGCTTTCTTTCAGTTGTTTAGGTTTTATGAATTGTTTGTAGTCATCGGTCATCCAACTTAAGTACTTTGGAATTGAAGGACCACATATACTGTACTGTACTGTATGTCTCGATTTTAATAAGGGTCCTGTGTTCGTTTTGCTCCCATACTTTCTAATACATCAGTCCCTGCGTACTGCAATTACAACACTCGCTTCACTAATATAATTTCATTTCTTATTTAATGTGCATTTATAGAAGCTGCACACAATTTATCCCCATGCAGATGAGCAAAATTAGTTTAGCTCCAGCACAGATATGTTGTGAAAGCAGCTCTTGGGGTCAAAATGAGACCACTGAGTTCGTTCTGCATCTAATTACAGACTGTTTTGTTGTTTGAGAACCGAGAAGTGCGCTGCTGCTCGCTTTACTCAACTCTGCTCTCTGTTTTTCATGTGTTTAACAATAGCAAATGATTAGGGCCCAGAAAGTGCAAATGAAAAAAAACTATATTTCAAACACCCCCTCTCTCATAATGGTTCGGTCCACTCCTCCGCCACTTTGGCCCCTGAGCTGAGGAACCCTGCGCTAAAGGCACAACCCCTGAACCACGTCGTCTTTATTACACCAAAACAAAAAAAATACCTCATCTTCGCAGAGAAATAACGGACAAAGATCAAATAAGGATCAAAACCCATAACGTTCTATAATTGGTTCTACGCCCTGTTTTTCACGCCCATCTGACAGCGGAGCGAGGCAAAACAGCGGAAGGTGGCGGCCTCGGAATGGCGGCGACAACAGGCGAAACGGCTCGGACGTGTTTCAGTTTTTTCTCATTTACGTGAATTTTCGCCCCTTTGAAAAGACCAGATTTTGTGCATTATGTATGCTCTGTCCTTCAAATGACATTAACATTGAATTATAAATCAGATGCCCGCGGACGGCACTGGCATTGAGGGGTTTGTGACTACTGTAATGGGAGCGTGATGATGGATGTGTGCGGGCCCTGGCATACGGAAAGGCCACCTGGAGATTAAGAAGTGAACATAAAGGTTTTGTTCCTTGTGCTCACAGTGGGATAAGTAAGCCATGTAAGAATACTGTTCGCACTCTAGAATGTAGCAGTAAAAAGTACAATTCAATTTAAAAGTTACTCAAGTAAACGTAACTCGCCACCTCGCGCACAGAATGTTTTGTCTTGTGCTTTGGCGGCGGGTGACACGTTTTAGCCTAAAGGAAATAAGCAGTGGTGAGTGTTTTTTTTTTTTTTATTCCATTTACTTCCTGGGTACGGGCCAACCCCCAAAACAGCTGCCCTCCTCAATATTGGATTTTGCGGAATGAAGGTTGAGTGCCAAAGTGAGAGCGGTAAATCAGGAAATAAGTCTTTTTGGGGACGTCTTGAGAGGAGGCTGCGCCCTGCCAGCAGCGCAGCAGGGCTCCGTTCAAAGCGCGGGCCAATTAAGGGAGCTGCAGTTTGACTTTGAGAAGGAAAGACGCGCACTTCGACGATACTATTCTGTGATTTTTGTGAGAAAATTGGCGAGCGCTCGGACACCAAAGCAAGAAAAATACTGTTTTTTGAATGTTTTTCAGTGAAGTTTGCGTGTTCTCCTGGTACTTGGTAGCTTTGTACTCCTGATACTGGCTTGACTGATTAAACGGTATTGAAAGATGGGCCAAACGTAGAGAAAGAAACATGGAATGGAACATTTCCAGAGTGACAAATGTTCCCCTGCCGATGGAAGACTTTGCACATCTTCTTTTTGGTCCACAATCTTCAACTGGCTTTCTAAAGGTAGAACAATCACACTTGTCGTTATTTGGTCCTAAATTGAGCCCATTTTAGTCCTGATGTGGAACCGGTTTGGGCCTGGTCTAGTCTTTGTTTAGTCCTGATCCAGTCAAGGTTTAGTTTTGGGTTTAGTCCTGGTTTGGTCCCAGTTTTGATGTGGTGATTATGCAAGTGTGAACGCACCCTGTTATTCCAGAGCCATTAAACCACATCCCGATTTTAGCTACAGTATATTGGGATGTCCCACACACGCAATCTGGAACTCACATCTGACATATGGCCGGTGCCGCAGCTTGAGATGGTGTCGATGCTGGCCAGAAAAAGGATTTTGTTGGCCTGGGATCCCAACACACACGCCCCAAAATGTGAACACTGGAAAATGGTGTCTGTGATTCAATTGGAACGTGATCTATTGGACAATATTAACAAACAGCAGAGACGTGTCCTGGCGTGTGACGTCCTATCGTCACAAACTTGGACAGATGCCGCCGTAGCTGGGGATTATTGTCCGTTTCCTGCTCCTTTTTTTTTTTTTTTTTCATTCTGTTTTTTTTTTTTTTTTTAAACATCTTGTCCGGCAGTCTGTTTGTGCACGGCTACTTGTTTTGTAAAGAACCAAACTTAATAAATACTATAATATCAGAAAAAAATGAGAGGCAATCAAACTTTACACTGACAATAAAATCATGTTGAAGTGGAATCTAAATTTAGTCAAATAACAACATAAATTTAAGGTAGACGCATTTTGTATATTGAAAAATAAAACATGTGTACAATCAACATATTATTGATCGAATTACACTAATTGGGCATGAAATCCATACACATACAAGCATCTGCGCTGGTACAAATGTGTTGAAGAGAAAAGTCAATATTGTAGAATCAAATGGACCGACATCACTTCCTATGAAAAGCGCTAATATGCAGTACATGTGATCTGTTATGGTTTGATATAAATACCCCGGAGCAAATATTGAGTTCCACGAAACCGAAAGTACATCGTCTGTTTGGCTGAACGGAGGCGCCACAGAAATGCACTGGGGCTTATTTTATTAGGATCTGTGACAGGAGTTCCATCCAGACACTGACAGACGGTGTATTTGTACTTTGGAGCCGCTCGGATCCATTTCGTCGCAATCTAAACATTTGTGCGAGATGTCAAGATGGTCACATGTCGATATGACGAAGAAAAGCACTTCGACTAAAGCATCTGCTCCTCTTACTCGCGACATCTTACTCTTATCTTAGTATACCCTCTTTTCTTAGTCTTCTTCTTCATCTTTTTCTTCTACTTCTTTGTCTTCTTCTTCTTCTTCTTCTTCGTCATCTTCTTCTTCTTCATCATCTTCTTCTTGTCCTCTACTTCTTCATTTTCTCTCTTTGTCGTAATCTTCTCCTTCGTATTCTTCTCTTTGTCTACTTCTTCATTTTCTACGTCTTCTTTGTCTTCTACTTCTTCGTTGTCTTCGTTGTATTCTTTGACTTCCACTTCTTCATCTTCTTCATCGTCTTCATCTTCTACATCTTTGTTGTCTTTGTCTTCTACTTCTTTGTCTTCCACTTCTTCATCTTCTTCTACGTCTTTGTTGTCTTCGTCTTCTTCGTCTTCCACTTCTTTGTCTTCCACTTCTTAATCTTCTTCTTCTTTGTCTTTACTTCTTCATCTTCTCCGTCTTTGTCTTCCTCGTCTTCTACATCTTGGTCTTCTACTCCATTGTCTTCGACTTCTTCTACTTCTTCGTCCTCAACTTCCTCGTCTTCTACTTCTTCGTCTTCATCTTCTACTTCCTCGTCTTCTGCTTCTTCGTCTTCATCTTCTATGTCGTCTTCTTCCTCTTCCTTTGCTTTTCCTCTGCATTTCTATAGCTCCTCCACGAGTTCAAGTGTTTTTAACGTTTTTGGTTCGACTATTGTTAGATTGTCAAAGATTGTCATATGTTTTTTTTGCATTTACAAAAGATAAATTGTCCAGGACTTATTATTTCGCAGATTTACCATTATTTTAACGTGGAACAGTTTTCTTTAGTTTATCTGTGCAAACGACTGAAAGGATTTTAAAATAATGTAAAATAAATCATGATTATTTATGTTTTTATCTCTTTGTATCGCGATTTTAACGCATCTTTTCCTGTTCTGTAAAGCCCTTTGAATTACACTGTGTACAACTTTACTTTTGTTTGTAGTACCTAGAATATACACATTCTTCGGCAAAACCTACCGGCGGAAAAATGACTTTACACCCTTGCACAGGACAGTTTTACGATTTGATGTTTGAAGTTGACGTCTGGAAATGAGGAAAAAGGTGTAATCCTCTCAGTGCCCATGTAAATTTGTTATGAAAGTCTGAATTTAATTTCTACTTGTCAGATTAATTCCTCCGGGAGTGCGACGGGAGCGTATCTGCTTAACGGTCGCGTCTAGTGATTATACTTGTCATTTCTCTGGTATTTTTCACTCGGCCCTTATTTGTTTGTCGCAGAAACACCGCAGTCGGGCTGCGCAAACACTCACTGACTGACCAGAAAATTGGCAGTCAGATTGTTTAACACAGACTATAATCTCTCTGACGCAACAGCTGTTTTAGTTCCAAAGGCCTGTCACTTTACGTTCCAAATCTGAGGCTAAAATCTGAAATGGAGAAGTACAAAGGCTCAAGGACGTTGTGTTGATGTTGCATTGGTTGGGTTTCAGGTTGGATTGTTGGACATTTTAGGTGGTACTGATGTGAATTCTCCATCAATTGTCCAGTGTATGCATTTGGCGGGTAAACTGGTGAATCCTTTTTTTTGCCCGCGCAAGATTTAAATCTGCAAGAAATGGCAAATTCTCCTCGCTTATAGGCTGTCACGAAGCTTAAATAGCACCTTAATTAACAGCAACTGAAAAGTAACTAACTACTAAAAGTGTAGACATGGTTCATTGTTAGAAAATAGTTCATCGAAACAGGATAAATCGGTTTCATATTCCATTAAAAAGATGAAGAGTGCGAATTGCCTGTTGATATTCTAACGGTGATATAGGGTTGCAAAATACATTTATCCATCCTTATTATCCCAATTACCCCTCCTAGTACTGCGCTGTGAAGTCAAGTGCGACCTTTTAACTATAGGCGAGAGGTTGGACTGTTTTATGAATGGATATAGTTGATCACACAGTCGCCCGAAGCTAAAGATGTCAACGATGAGCTGAGGTAAGAAGAGCACTGACAACGTGTGCTAAAAGGGAAAGTTACATGGCTAAAAAAATGTAAATGTAGGTGTCGCTGGCAAAATTGTACTCACGTAACGGTAAAACGTATGCATGGAAATGAGCGGTGCACCGATATGGACATTTCAGGCCGATATTAATGTTATTGGAAAAGCATGGGCCGATAACCGATATTTTCTACATGCTGTTTGGTCATTTTAAACACTTGCACATATGCATTTATCAAAGACATACAGCTGTAAACAAATTCATTTTTATTCTGGAATAATGAATGAAATGTTGCGTTCGAACACATAATACATCAGGGGAAAAAGTTTGATTGAGCCATCATTTATTTAGATAGGTCGGCTTTAATATGATTCATGAGTAAAATTAGCCTTCACATTTTTCATTCTGTGAGTTTCCTGCTCTATTTAGATTATTCGTCGGACTAAAGTGTCTCTTTGAACTTCTCCAGTCTCATCCTCGTGTTGCTCCGCCTCCTCCTGTAACAGTAGCAGAGACAGTCTCTCCTCCTCAAGACTCTGATCACTCTGTCTCTTCTCCCTCTTAAAACCACTCACACTAAAATTACATGAAGTAAACATGTCTAAACTGATCCTTTAAGAGGAAAACTAGCCAAATAATGTCTGAAAAAAACATCACATTTCTAGAGCTAGACAGAAATCCATCCGAAGGTTTTGCCGACTTTTTTGTTCTTTTTCCCCCCTCTCAGATGCCAGTCACATGACCCAGGGTGATGCGAGCGTAGTGAGCTGAGCGTCCGAATCACTCAGGGCTATGCAGTGATCGAGGGGTTAGGGGGACATGCGAGGACATTCGTACACAGCCTTAGACCATCACCCAGCCTGGATAAAATGGGAGAAAATGGATGAATAGTGGCTAAGAAGAGTCCACTGACCTGACAAACTCCGTTGATGCACATGTCCAGAGCGTTGTCCCTACAGCGGGTCCCGTCCAGCACTTTGGGGGCCAGCTCCACAGTGAGGGCCCCTCCTTTGGCCTGGCAGCGGAGGGCGCAGGGGGCCGAGGGGTCATACGGCGCGGGAATCCACTCGTGTGATTCTCCCTGGAGCTTCACGTCGTTATGGGCCGAACACTGCTGAGCACGGAAATCCCCCGCCTCTAGAGGGCAGTCCTGAGGCGAGCAACAGAAAAGAAAAGAGGAGGAGTCATACGGGACGTTTACGGCATATAAACAAAACAAAAAAGACATGTCCCTAAGTCCCATCTCCAAATGAAGCCAATCACCTTCCTTGCATTGTTCCTTCTTTGCAGACGTTTGCTGTTAAATTAGAAATGTGTAACTTTATAAAGCAACTTACACATTTGTACCTCAAGCTGGCATTTCATGTGGCTTTTGGCTGACTTTTTGGAATTAAATAACCTCCTTTTTGCTAACTAATCAGATCAAAAGTAATTTGCAAGTAGAAGACATATATTCTGACAATGTTCAAATCTAAGTTCAGAACAGTTCTGTTTAGCTGTGCATACGACCGAAAGGATTTCATCTGCACTCTTTGCTTTTAAAGTAAATATATTCAAGGATTATATATATTTTTGTGTCAGTTGTTTGTATTGTGATTTTAATGCATCTTTTTTAGAGTTGCTCCGATCAGGATATTTGAAGTTGATCGCTCATAGCGATCATCTGAAATCTTTATCTGCCGATAACAATCACACGAGTCAAAAAACTTTTCCCCCCTGATAATAATAGATATATGTTTTTATATTAAATATACTGTACATAGTTTATTAGAAAAAAAGGAAATTAATAATAAGAAGTTTGACCAAGTCTATCTAGTTTAGTTAGTTGGAGTTTTCTTGGACATTTTTCTTGGACATTTTTGCCACTAATGTGCTTCTGCTCATCAATTCACCGCGTGGGTGAGTGAATACTTGTGCTGTTCATGTCCGAGTCGTGCAGTGGTGCATCTGGCACAGCCAAACGGAGTGGACATAAGAGCAAGCTTTCATCCTCTGAGCAGTTTGGACAGTTTGAGGAAGGAAAACGTGCAGAAGAGCAGCGAGGACGAGTATCTGATGTGCCACTTTGACAAAACCATGATGTGCTTTGCATTTTCACTGTCCAGATGCAGGTAACTTCAAAAAGCACATTCTCTCAGTAAAATAACTCATTACAGTTTTCACAGGCCCATGGTTCCTTTTACATTTAAAGTACACATTAGATTAGCACTTTTTAATGAGTAAATCACCAGCGAGCGCGCACCTGTACACGAGTGAAGTCTGTGCGTTCTGTGGCTGCGATGGGAAACCATTTGGCACGCGTCACTTCATACGGCTGATAGACGACACATTGGGCTCTGAACCTCTATTATGTTTTTAACGAAATGACCAGAGGGAGAGCTTGTAGTTCCGGGCGTGTTTACAGAAACATGTGGCTGCTCCATGTTGTTGTCCGCTCCGGGAAGAACCACATCAGAGCGTTTTAACCAAGACGGTTTCATAAGGTGCTTAAACAACGCCACTGCAATAACTGCAATAATGGTGGCGGATCGGCACCTCTAATCTTTTCTTGTTTTCTAAAGCACTTTCAATTTCCCTTCATGTACGAATTGTGCTCGACAAATAAACTTGCCTTGCCTTATAGTGGTAAGAATATAGTTATAAATGTAGTCTAGATTTGTTGGGACAATTCTAAAATGCATTTACATTTTCTGCGTTTTCTGAATTAGAAGTAGGTGGGATACACAGGCTGACAAAGTGAAATGCTCAAACTACACACTACATAATAATTGTTCAGGCGCATCCATTGATTCGAAAGACTCTAATCCAAACTCAAACCATCCAATTGCAAGTCTTACAGTTCAAAATGATTAAAAATCATATACTAATTGTAAAAAAGCCTTGACACTACAAGAAAGTGAAATAACCAGGACAAAATTGGACTTTTCTGAACCAGAGTTTTGGAATGATCTTGAGCTTTATCAGAAGACCAAATGGCAACACAAAGAAAGTACTAAAATGTTATGTTGAAAATGACCTTTTCTTTGCCAGACAGACATAGACAAGGCCATGCGTGTTTTTTATTAGTTCTATTAGTACTGTAATGCACTTTATGTTGGAAACAAACAAGTCCACTTTGCACACCGCCTTCTATGTGAGCTTTTGGTTGCACGCACGCCAACAGGTCACTGCGCTCTGCTGGTCAACACCTGCTGGAACGTCCCCAGGACAAAAGCAAACAGTGGAGACTGTTCATTTTCTGTGGCCGGTCCCAGACTTTGGAACTCTTTGCCCCTGCAGTTACGGTCAATCATGACTTTGCCTCAGTTCAAAGCCTTGCTAAAGACATATTTGATTGCTTTTAAATACATAATTACACTTTAGTTGTATTTCTATTGCTTTGTACAGTTTTTGAATTGTTCCAAATCCAAACCTGACTTGAATGAGCACGAGTAGTCCGGCTTGTACAGCAGGCTATCTCATCACAATCACAATGTTTCTGTAGGCTCTTAAAGTGCTCATTGACCAGCTCCTTCAGACAGTCGCGTGGGGTGTAAATATTATGGCAGGAGCACTTCTCATGCACGAAGTGGACCACAGGGAGAAGCTGTTCTGTCTATGTCGGATTAAACCTGCAGCGGGAGGAGCAGGAGTGACTGGAGCAGTGCTGTTCTTTTTCCTCTTTCTGACACGGATCGGCACTTGTAATCCAGTGTACAACACCGTTGTAATCGAACTTCCGGTCGAGTGGGAACTCCGTTGGTTTAAATGAGAACAAGGAAAGTCTCTGCGCAAAATATGCTTTAAGTAGATTGATTTGTTCATGGGTTTAGCTCGGGTTTATCTCTGGTTTATCTTTGGTTTAACTCTGCTTTAGGGCTGGTTTTTCTTAAATTGAGCTAAACCAGAACTAAACCAGGACTACACCTGAGCTAAAGTTTAGCTCAGGTTTAGTCGTGGTTGACCTCGTTGAGTCCTGGTTTAGTCCTAGTTTAGTCCACAGTAAAATGTAGTTAATGGTTGTTAATCATTGACTGAGGCTCAGGAGGTGGACCACGCCTTAACCTCCTCTACCTGTAACCACCCCTCCACTCTTTAACCACACCTCTAATTACTCAGAAGCCCTATTTATACAGGCCTGTCCCAGCGTCTCTTGTTGTCTCTGCTCTCTCGACCTCACTCTCCCGCCTCATGTCTCTTTCATCTTCACCTTAACACATCACCATCTAAAGGAAGGGCTGATTACCCAAAACGGAGCCCCCATCCTGAGTCTCTACCCAGCCAACTCTAATCCATCATCGATGTCATCACATGATCATCACTATTATCAGTAAATATTCCCTCGTATTCCGTTGTTACCGCGTGGCGTGGTCGTTGCTTGTGAACAGTGAAATCTGGAGACCTCTTGGGCCATCTTCACACTTGTACAATCACCATATTCACAATTGGGACTAAATTGGGATTAAACTAGACTAAGACAAAACCAGGACTAGAAGAGGACCAATCCAAGTCTACATCAGGACCAAACCAAGTGTGAATGGTTTGGTCTGCAGATCTGGAGTCTGTGTGGTCCAGAGCAGAGCGGTTGTCAAGAGGCTGACGGATCACATGACTCTGTTGTTATAACATTATGAAGCGTGTGGAGTGGGTTCTTTTTATTCACTTAAACACATGTTAACACAGAGGAGCTGAGGGACGACATCTGGTTAGACAAAAGATAAGCTTCGTGGAGAGACAGACTTTCACTGCGGAAAGTTTTATCCTTTTTGTTTTACAAGTTGTATTTGGAGTAAGTGCATCTGTATTCTGGTTTGTTCACTTCATACACATCAAAAGCTCTATTGAAAAAAGAAAGAAAGAAAAAAAAGGGCAAGAATCCTGAGAATATTGTCTCACTTAAAATGTTTTTATGTCGTGTGCAGCTGTCCACTTTAGCCCAGGTCGCCCTTGAAAAAGAGATTTCAATGTCAATGGGTTTTCGTCTTTCTGTTTAAAGTGTTTGTGTGCCTGTGTGTGCGCGTGTGTGTGTGTGTGTGTGTGTGTGTGTGTGTGTGTGCCTGTGTGTGCGTGTGTGCCTGTGTGTGCGTGTGTGTGTGTGTGCCTGTGTGTGCCTGTGTGTGCGTGTGTGTGTGTGTGTGTGTGTGTGCGTGTGTGTGTGTTTGTGTGAAAAAATAGCAATACGTTTTATTGCTGTGTTTTTACGGTGACCATTTTACTCTCTGTCAAAGGACTATAATTAAAAAAATACAATCTCTGGCTAACTCTGGTACATTTACAGAAATGTTAATTAATTGACACAGAATCCAACCAAACCAAACCCTATTAAATATCTGAACTGTAATAAACCATAGTCTCAGTTTTGGTTTAAAATAACATATTTGTTGTGCCTTCACAGTAAACATGCAGTAATTATATTATTATATATATATATAATATCCAAAACTTTAGTTTTACTCGCAAAGTTTACTTGTATAAAGCTCAAGAAAAAATCCATGTGAATGTAATAATTTGCATGTCCTTTATTTCTATGGGTACTTCTGCATGGTGGAAGTAAACCCTACATTACCCCACTGCGTTATTCACTTCTCATCTAGACTATAAACTCCTGTAATTATTTAGCACAAGAATAAAAATCAAACTAATAGCAATGTAAGCCAAGCCAGGGCTGAGAGTGTCTCAATGGGTAACTATAGGATTCCTGCTAAGGCTACAGGCAGTAGTTCTACACAATGTACCTTGATTGCTCGGATATTAAATATGCTAAATGTTCGCCTCCATCTCAATCGGCTATTAACACTTTTTTTATATATAAATTGCACGGCTGCTTCCTGGGATTTTTTCCCTTGCTTGTAAAATAGCAGACCAAATTATCACAGCTATCAAATGTCCTGAACAAACCCATAACCATTAAATCACTTGTATTTCCCAGTGTGGTTTTCCATAAAGACGCCGTGATTAAGCTCTGTCCAAACAGGAACAGCAATTTGACTCCAGCTATGGTTATTTGTACCATTTTATGACCAATTTGAGACAGACTTTCACGCATATTTCAATCATTCAATTTTAATAAAACCGTTTATGGGCGCGTTTTACATTTCCACTTTAATTACCTTGTTGAATATGCAAACAACTTTTCAAGGTTACTGGGTTGCAGAGACACAGTTTTGGTTGAGTGTTGTGAGAGTGAGGCTGACAGTTCATGAGTGGGACATTTTAGAAAGACCAGACTTACCGTGTTGCTGCAGGTTTTGTAACGAATGTTTCTCCCATCACAGTTCCTGCAAAAGAAAACAACATTTGCTAAGTTAAAAATGAATGTTTTAGCAGAGATGGAAGAGGCAATTTAAAGTTGTAGTTGACTAAAAGTGCTAGACGAAGTTTGGAAATAATGAAGAAGATACAAGATAATATCGCAGTCACATTAAAGGCGCACCGTGTAACTTTTCGAAAGACGGAGGGCGAATGAATGTGCAGTGACTTTTATGGATGGGCGTGCAGACTTGGGGTGTATCGTGTTTAAACTGTTTTATTCCTGTACTTATAACTTGACTTGTCTCTAAAAGTCAGCTTGTTGAAACTTTGCTTCCCCTCTGCACATGCTCAGTTAGGGCACAACCTGCAAACATCCTTGATTCCCACACAGGTTTATTCAGTGTGGTTTGAGCATAAATCCATGGGTTTGAGGCTGTGTGGTCCAGAGTTTGAAAAGGGGCGGGAGAAGAAGAATCATGCTTCCCGTCTTTTAGTGGCCCGTAGAGGCCTGTAGAGACTTTGTACCCGTTTTCCCTCTGACCTACAACTATAAACTGACATCAGCATGTTCATCATAATTCTGTGGTTGAAGTCAGGCCAGAGCTGCTCACATAAAGTTGCCTTTTCTCGGGTTTATGAAGGCCTTTATTTCTGTGTAGAACCTTTAACATTCCTCTTTGAACTAAATCTCTTTTAAAAGCCCCCTTACTGTGCTAAAGCACTTTGAACAATGCGTCTGGTTTAACCCGCTGTAATTGCAATGTCCATATGAAATAAATAAATATGCTCAGAAAAATGCTGCAGTTCGTCGGTGTGCTATGCTAAAGTCCCTCTGCTGTTATACATTATATGCTGTGAAAATATTCCCTAATATATATTTATATGAGAGAAGAGGATTATAACAAAAGTTCAAAAAGCCGGATCAAACACGACACTGAAGCTGAGATTTCCAATAACCACCGCTTTGTGATTGAACCAGATTCCAGTGCGGTGCTTAGAAGCCATAGAATAGACTATCTGCCATTTCACAACTTTATCAGGTCGATTTTTTTAAAATGTCATGTTCTTTCATATATATATATTTACTGTGTGACGTTTGGCCTTTTCCAAAAAATATGTTTTAGTAAAAGTATTGACATGTTCTGCTCTCTTCTCTGCAGACGCTGCATAAGAGCCAGGGAACAAACCATCTTGACCTTTAAGCCATTGTCTTTAGAGAGGGAGAGAAAGAGGAAAGAGCGAGAACGAGTGAGTGACAGACGCAGGGAGTGACAGAGAGAGAGAGAGAGAGAGAGAGAGAGAGAGAGAGAGAGAGAGAGAGAAAGAAAGAGTGAAAGAACAAGGGAGGGAGAGATAATGAGAGAGAGATAGCATAAGAGAGGAGAGCGAGAGAAAGAGAGAGAGAACGAGGGAGAGAGAATGAGGGAGAGAAAGTGTGAGAGAGAAAGAGAATGAGACAGAAAGAACATAAGAGAGAGAGAGCGGGAGAGAGAGAGAGAGAGAGAACGAGAGAGAGCATAAAAGAGAGAGAGAGACAGAACGAGGGAGGGAGAAATAATGAGAGAGGGATAGCATAAGAGAGAGAGCGAGAGAAGAAGAGGGAGAATGAGGGAGAGAGAATGAGGGAGAGAATGAGGGAGAGAGAGAGAGAACGAGGGAGAGAGAGTAAGTTTGAGAGAGAGAGAGAATGAGAGAGAAAGTACAGAGAGAGAGAGAGCGAGAGAGAGAGAGCATAAGAGAGAGCGAGAGAGAGAGAGAGAGAGCGAGAGAGAGCATAAGAGAGAGAGAGCGAGAGAGGAGAGCGAGAGAGAGAGCGAGAGAGAGGGAACGAGAGAGAGCATAAGAGAGAGAGCGAGAGAAAGAGAGAGAGGATGAGGGAGAGAATGAGGGAGAGAGAGAGAGAGAACAAGGGAGAGAGAGAGTGTGAGAGCGAAAGAGAATGAGAGAGAAAGTACATAAGAGAGAGAGCGAGAGCATAAGAGAGAGCGAGATTGAGAACGAGAGAGAACGAGAGAGAGCATAAGAGAGAGCATAAGAGAGAGAGCGAGAGAGAGAGAACGAGAGAGAGCATAAGAGAGAGAGCGAGAGAGAGAGAGAGAGGATGAGGGAGAGAATGAGGGCGAGGGAGCGAGAGAACGAGGGAGAGAAGAGAGAGTGTGAGAGAGAAAGAGAATGAGACAGAAAGAACATAAGAGAGAGAGAGAGAGCATAAGAGAGAGCGAGAGAGAGAGAGAACGAGAGAGCATAAGAGAGCGAGAGAGAGAGAACGAGAGAGAGCATAAGAGAGAGAGCGAGAGAAAGAGAGAGAGGATGAGGGAGAGAATGAGGGAGAGAGAGAGAGAGAACGAGGGAGAGAGAGAGTGAGAGAGAAAGAGAATGAGAGAGAAAGTACATAAGAGAGAGAGCGAGAGAGAACGAGAAAAGAGAGAAATCAATCGACTTTATAGCATATTTTAGCGGCGAGACTTTCCCCTCGTTCTCCACTTCAAAGTTCCCGCTCGACCGGAAGTGCCATTGCAACAGAAATGCCGATCCGTGGCAAAAAGAGGCCAAAGTGGGCGGGCTCAATAGAGCTTACGTAATTGACGGTTCAATAAAATCACGAGCACAAGTTAAACCAATGATTTGCGGGTGTTTATTAGCGTGAGGATTATTAGAGTCGAATTTACTCTTATTCACAGCTTCGTTTTATGTCGCAGATGAACAAAATTTCAGGCTCGTTGCCATTCGTCGTCGCAGTTTCTTCGCTGCTTTAATGGCGTCTTCTGCAAATCAAATCCCGTGGCGCAGGTCAATGGGGTTCAAGTTAGAACTCTTGCTGTAGGGCTGTGCAATTTTACTTTTAATGAATCTACTTTGTAATCGGCACAACTAATCCTCTGTCAGCACGTGGTTTGGAGGAGAGTTCAGACTTCAGAAAAATTAATTCTTTCTGTTAAAAATCTTTCTGTTAAAAGGCAATCATTAAAAAATATTATTATATTTTTTAATTAATATTGAAAAACATCTTTATTTGTTTTCAATAATGATTTTTTAATTATTTTTTTTAATTTTAATTTTAATTTTAATTTTAATTTTAATTTTAATTTTAATTTTAATTTTAATTTTAATTTTAATTTTAATTTTAATTTTTATTATCATCCAGCCCGAACTGTGCAGATGTGGATGAGCATGAATGGACAGATCAGCGCCACCTTCCATTTACAAATCTACAAAATGCTGTTTATTTAAAGCAGAACCAAGTAACCTTTCCCCATTTTTTTAACTTTCTAAATCATAATAAGACATTTCACGCTGCCGAAAATATAAAAAAGAGCCAGGGTTTCTCAGGAGAGTTGTCGTCGTTTTGAAGGCTGCTTTTCCGCTCAGATACAGCGGTAGGCGACGACGGACACTCCAAACGGCCAGCAAATACTAATCTAACCATCACAAGGACTTGAAAAAGACGTTCAATGACGTGAAAATGTTACTTAGTTCTGCTTTAACAACAACGGGCTTCATATCCACTGAGAAAAGCGAAAAATAGTGCATGAATTAAACAACAGACGAGCCGATGCACGAAAGCTTACGCCAGATGTCACCACCGCCTACTGGCAAACTTGATTGTGTAATATCAGGCTACAATTTACAGGGCAACAACTTTCTGTATTGATTTCATAATCCCAAACAAGATCCACTCACTCTGCTATTCAACACACAAAAAAAGTCGGAATTATGCCAAAAAATGTGGCTTTTCTTGATCCAGCCCCGAATTCAGTGTTCCGCGCTTTTGAAAAACCACTATACCCACTACAAAAAAAAAAAAAAGTATGGCGAGGAGTGCCGTCTAACACAACTTATTTGTCGCCCCAGCTGCCTCCGGCTACCTCATATCCATTACAAAAATCTATAATTCTGTCCTCCCACGACCAAGGGGAGTGTGGGAACGCTGAAATATTAATCAAAAAACGCACGCGGTCCACCTGCCGCCAGCATCTGTCTGCACATGTCTCCAGCTGGCACACACTAAATGCCACGCGAGACCACCCGAAGCACGGCTCGGGTGCGCTTCTCCCCCGTGCGAACGCTTGGACATGCGGGTAATGCGGTTCCGTCTTGTTAGCGGCGATAATAGACAGTCTTGCCGCGTGTGCTAAGTGCTAATTTGTCCTGGGGCTTCGCAACAACATCGCAGATAAGCGGAGAGAGACTATTTTGTCCCCGTGTAAAACATGAGCCCCTGTAATCAGCGCTAAAAGGCAAGAAGAGACCAGCGGTTATATTAATGAGGCACTTAATGCATCCGTGCCATTAGTTACGTATGCACAAACGCACTGGTAGTGATAGCAGCGTGGGCAGTCGTTTGGAGAAAAAACAAGGATAAAAGACAGGACTGAATTAACGCTGAAAGGGCCCACGTTTTGAACGACGAGTGAAGAACATGTTTGCCTCTCACTCTGGTGTTGAACCAAAAGTAAAACAAGGACTGAACTAAGTATAAGACTGGCCTAAAACTTGAACAAACAGTATCAAGCAGTCTGAAAAGTTATTATTGGGCAGAAGTAAACCAGGTTCTAAAACCAAACTCAATGTTGGAAGTGCAAAGTGGTGGAAAGTAGTGGAAAATAATGAAGTATAAGTAACATTTTTAGTCTGTACTTGACTTAAGTAACTTTTACAGTGATTCATTTTTACATTTACTTAGCTACATTTGAGACAAAGAATCGGTACTTTCTACACGACTAAACTTGAAATGAAAAGTACTTTTTGTGCCTGTTTTACACAGCCTGAAATGACCAACTTTGAGCAAACCGAAATATATAAATAAAAAAATGCTTAAAAAAAAAATAAAAAAAAATCTCCTATTTAAAAAAAAAATCCAGATCATTACTTTAATAGTTCTACGTTTGAAATACTTCTACATTTTACTCTAAAAGTACATTTTAAAACCGGTATTTCGAACCTTTTACTTCATCCGACACTGGAGTCGTCTTTGTATTCAGGGTTTGTCCACGTTTTCATGTATTTAAAGTTTACTGTTGTCAAAAAGTGACACGAGCGAAACTCCACTCAAAGCATGATTATAACCAACATCAATAATATATTAAAACTTAAAAAAGAAGGTCTGCAAAAATGTGCAGAGAGGCAATACTCGATTGGGTTTGCTTTGGCCTAAACTCGAGACAAACACCAGACACTGAAGCTGTGGTTTTATTTAAGACTGATGATCATTGTGGTCACTTCGCGGCACTGAATTTGACTTATGAAATGACTAACGCTTTTCTCACTTAAGGCTATTTTTAGTGACAGACTGTGATTTCCTGAGTTCTTATAAGGACAGAATAGTTTCGCTTGGATGAGGGCGACTGGCACTATAATAAGCAGCGGCACAGCAGGAAACACAATGCTACAAAAACAACAGTGGAGAAGGCCCAGGTCTGGTACGGGCCCAGGTCTGGTACGGGCCCAGGTCTGGTACGGGCCAGGTCTGGTACGGGCCCAGGTCTGGTACGGGCCCAGGTCTGGTACGGGCCCAGGTCTGGTACGGGCCCAGGTCTGGTACGGGCCCAGGTCTGGTACGGGCCCAGGTCTGGTACGGGCCCAGGTCTGGTACGGGCCCAGGTCTGGTACGGTGCACATAGCTCTGGTACGGGCACATAGCTCTGGTATGGGCACATAGCTCTGGTACGGGACCAGGTCTGGTACGGGACCAGGTCTGGTACGGGCCCAGGTCTGGTACGGGCCCAGGTCTGGTACGGGCACATAGCTCTGGTATGGGCCCAGGTCTGGTATGGGCACATAGCTCTGGTACGGGACCAGGTCTGGTACGGGCCAGGTCTGGTACGGGCCCAGGTCTGGTACGGGCACATAGCTCTGGTATGGGCCCAGGTCTGGTATGGGCACATAGCTCTGGTATGGGCCCAGGTCTGGTATGGGCACATAGCTCTGGTATGGGACCAGGTCTGGTATGGGCTCGGGGACGTCTGCAGGGATCAGAACCGGTCCGGAGAGTTTAGGAGAACAGAATCGCAAACTTTTGACCAAGAACTCTCCAATTGTCAGAAGAGAATCAGAAAATCAGAAATCAGAAGGAGTTTATTGCCATTGTCAATGAACAAAATTCACAAACATAAGAACTTGTCTCGGCCTTAAGGTGCAACATAAAACACTGAGCAATAATAAAACAACATATATTCAATCAAAAAGGGCATGCATTAAGAAACAATTTAAAATTACTATACAATAAAAATAAAAATAGGCATTTCTATGTACATGTACTTGTGCATTAAAAAGAGCTGAAGAGGTCATTTTGAACAGGAAATCAATGGACCCGTTTCTATTATTAAGTCGTTTTAGATCAACATTGAGGTTAGCAATGAACAAAACATAAAATAACGATACGCATATTCTTGTTTAATATTAAAAATAATCAAAATAAGACTAATACTATGCTTTCTTTAACAAATCCCAGGTTCAATCTTCAGTTTCAGTGTTTTCTGTGTATAAAACCAGAATCCGCAGGTTATTACCGTTATTTTACTGCATAAAAAGAAAACTGTATCAAAAGAAACATGAGGGACATTTGATTGAAGAATGAATACGCTTGTAAGGATGAGCGTGTCAAAGACGTAACAGGACGGACACTAATACGGTGACGCGGCCGTCTCGAGCTGATCCGCCTGCAGGACCTCTTTTGAATTTTGAATGCACTTAAACGGAGCGATTGTTCAGCTTCAAGACGTCTGAGCTTTGAGCCAATCAGGACGCTCAATCTCTTCCAGATGTTTTATTAATGACGTTCCTCCCTGATCAAAGCTTGGACTCTGCGTTTAGCGAACTCCTCATCAGACCTCGAACGCACAGGAGCGCACAAGTTAAAGATAAAACGCTAATTCGCCGGCTCGTCACAGCAGGAGGTCGTTAGCATAAATAAACCAGGAAATGAGTGAGGAAAGCTAATTCTATTCCTAAAGGGACAAGAGTATTATCACGTGTTCGTTGTAATGAATTGTGTATCTAAATTCAATGTTCTGAATCGCTGTGATGTAGCTCTGTATTAAAAGGGAATATCAAGTAAATTATTCATCCGAAATTGTTCATTAGGCAAAAAGATGGTTTGCATTTAAACATTTCAAGCTTCTGCCTGTTCAGGATCACAGAGAAACAATGACTTATTCATGCCCTCATTCATTTACGTGAAGATATACAGATTCTTTATGCAATAACATTTATAAATAACAGAAAAAAGAACAAATTCATAATCAAATGCGTAGTTAGTTGAACAGAATATTAATGTAATAAAGGGCCAGTGCTTTAACGCTGCATGATACTGGAGAACATGGCTCTATGGCTGTTTATTACTGCGATATCGATGATATTATTATGTGAGTTTAATAAATTGAGACTAAAATGTCTTAATTGACTACTCAGACTGTCAAAATAAAAGCTGAACATTGACAAAGAACTCAATTTAAATCAATGAAATATTCAGAAAAATGATAAATAAAATGTGCCCATCTTCACACATTTTCATTCAAAACAAGGGGAACATTGGTGTGTTTTGATATATGTACTTGTGTATCGAATATTGCTCCAACCAATATTGCGATATCGATACTTTTGCGATGTATTGTGCAGCCCTAATCCCATATATTTTAAAAAAGGAGCTGTGTTTTGCCCATGATTCAGTTCTCTTCCCTTCACAAGTGGTAATCACATGTGAATCCGCGGAAGCACCTCTGTGTTTTTAAAGTCCACACACCTATGGCAGAGGTCTTATTTATGATGCGTGACGAGTGAAGGCGCGGCCTTCAAAAATGTTCAGTATTGACTTTACACATTAGGTTTGTGATCTAAAAAGAGGCTGTACCTGAATTTTACTGTTTTGAAACGTGAAAAACAAAACTACTTCATGTAAAAATGTGTTTTACCGCAGATATATTGTAAAAGCATCTATTTGGGTGAAAATGTGACCACAGCATTTATACTCTCTGAGAAGCAGGAAGTGCCCGTTAGCATGCTAATGTTTGTTAGGACGGCAAAATTCGATCTGGGCTCAGGAATTCATGAAACTTTTTTTTAAATTATTTTATATTTTATATTTTACATTTTATATTTTATATTTTATATTTTATATTTTATATTTTATATTTTATTTTTTTATTTATTTTATTTATTTTATTTATTTTATTTATTTTATTTATTTTATTTATTTTATTTATTTTATTTTATTTTTGTGTTTGTTGTTTTTCATTTTAATTTGGGGGGAAAAAGGGAGAAAAAAAGAAAAAGACACACGTTTATAAATTCTGTAAATATTGAGGATGCAGACGGCCAAAGTTCTGAGTATTTGAACCAGAGCACTCTTTTCTACTTCAAGTTGTCCCTTCACAAACTCCGTACTGAGTGCTTTTGTACATGGACGTGCTTTATGAGAATAACCCTGGGCTTTCAGAGACGAGGTAGAAGTTGTTCGAGGAGTTTATATTTTTGTCATTACGTACATTTTTAATAAGAATTCCCTATAAAGTTTTACAAATGAGAGTCCTGATCATCGCGTGGCTCCAATTGCCTCGATAGCTCGTTAGCTTCATACAAACTACTTTTCTTTTACTGGCAGCTGATGTATTCCTAGCGCCCTCTGCTGCTATTGATACATTTCATGCCAAAGGGCTACTTTCAAGGCCTTTCAAAAACACACATTATCTGGAGCGATACAGGAAATACCAAGGCTACGGTGACCACAGAAGTTTGATATAAAATAGGACTTTTAAGCAAGGTTGCCAAAACTTTTCAGGCCCTACAGCTATAATTACATTTCCACATCTCTGGAAAGTATTTTGACCAATGTGGGAGGAAAAAAAATTGGGCATCTTTCTGTCAGGATTCCTCATTAAAATCAACAGTGAGTGACAGTTTGAGTTTTGTGCCGGTCTAACGATGGACTCTGGCCGCAGGTTGTATGTATATTTCAGAGGAGCTGTCAAAATGTGTCATGTTCTGGAGTGAATGTGCTCACCCGGAATCTAGGCAGCGGCGCAGAGAGTACGAAGCCCCGCCTCCGCAGGTACGGGAACAGTCGCTCCAAGGGCCCCAGGCGTCCCAGCCGCCGTCCCGGGCCGAGTCCGGGGCCGCGTCTGAGCGGGGGGACCTGGAAACCTGCACAGAAAGAGCACAAGTCCATGTTCGGTCAAGGTCGCATTAAAAACACAGTCACAACAACCGCACCTTTTCAGATTACTGCACATAAAATACACTTCATAATAACAGTTCAGAAACAGCACAATCCCAAAAAAGGTTCCTCTGCCTTTTCCTTTTTAACCAGCAGACAGTGGAGCCAACTTCCAGGCTGAATTTGTCTGTAGAGCTTCATAATTTCACTCAATATTTGAGAAAACACTTCTTAGAAAATCAACTGCGTCAACATTAGTCAAGCCAAATTGACTGTAATTTTCACTTCGAAAATTAGCAATTTCTTTTGTATTTGAATGAACTAATTTTGTCATTTTAGGAGGACGTCAAATATATTTCAAATGGTGACATTTTATTAGCATTTTACTGATCTGACGTTAATAACGAGCTCGGTTTGTTGCACCCGTAATGTAATGTGCCCTTTTTACTGCCAAAGGTCTGCAGGTGTAAAAGTAGTCGTGGCGAAATCTTTTGTAAAACATTTACTTTTTACCCGGTTTGTGAGAAATAAAGACCAAACTAAACAACACATTACCCTATAAAATGTATTTATTTATTTATCTATTTATTTATTTATCTATTTATTTATTTATCTATTTATTTATTTATTTATTCGTGTATTCATTTATTTAATATTTGCTGGCTTTTTTGTGAGACAAACAAACAATATCAATAACAACATAAACATCACACACACAAAAAGACCAAAAAAAAAAGACAGCAACAAAAATGACAGAAAAGACAACAACAAAAAGAGCCAACAACAACAAAAATAGATCTTGAGATGTGCGATTGACAAGACATTTTCATGAGCATTTCTATGGTATAAAGATTTCCCTGACCCTGGAATATTCTGAGGCTAAGACATCCTTCTGTCACCAACGCAGACATTACTAATTGTGTTACCTTCACCTGGTCATGTCAACGTCACCTTTGGAAAACGTCTTTTCTTTGAGGCACGTCCCACACCGTTTGCGGCCACTAGTCATTTCGCATTCTTTTATTCATCCTCATTTATTTCCAAGTCAACATGCGATGCTAAACCAAGAGGTGACTTTTCAAAACGCCTTTTCAACGAGCGCCAACCGCCAACCGCACTCTCACACAGGCAAAGTGAAGTGTCTATTCCGAGGAGAAAGTAGATGGAATTGAACGGACTACGGTAAGTGGGCAAACATTCCTTCCAATTGAGAAACTGCCTCATTCGTCAAACTGTGGGTGGGAAGCTGGGCAACAGTTTGAATCGGAGTTTGAACTTTTAGAAGCTGGACAAATTGGTAAATGGAGGGGTTTGAGAGAGTTTCACAAAGGCAGACTTAAGTGGATCAGAACGGTTCCAAAATGACAGCTCTTGTGGGATGTCCTTGGTCTGCAGTGGGGATTATGGATCAGTTTAAGACCTGGTTTAGTCCAAGGTTGAATCTGTTTTAGACCTGGATAAATATGAATGTCTAACCTAAAAAGTGTATACGAGCTTCACAAAATTCTATTCATGATCAAGTATGTAATGTATCTATAAAAATGATAGAAATGTTGACCCCACAATAATTTATCAGTCTTTTGTCTTCCCCAAAATGACATTAAATAAAAAATATAATAATAATAATAATAATAATAATAATAATATAATAATAATAATAATAATAATAATAATAATAATAATAATAATAATAATAATAATAATAATAATAATAATAATAATAATAAATAATAAATAATAAATAATACAAAAAATACAATTGTAAATATTTTTTAACAAAAAATACAATTGTAAATATTTTTTAACTGGGGCTCTGATATCACTCACCTGTATCTGAGTGTTTTTCTATTTGCCCATCCATTGAAATCCCATAATCCCTCCCATTGAAATCCCGTAAAGACATTTAGATTGCGTTTGTCTATAGCACTGGATATTGAATACAAGGAGGTTGCATTGCGGGCACTGAGTGTAAAAAGGGCTCAAAATCCCACATTTGCGCTTAAAACGACACGTCCACAGACAGTGTCACTCTCCAGTTCCTCCGCAGACTCTCCATCTGCCTGGCGAGGACCTCCCACTTAGCTCTCCCCTCGCCGAAATCTGTTCAAGGAAAACAAAACGACTGAAAATCAACTATTATAACTATTTGGCTCAAAACCTATAACCATTTATCACTGAAGATGTTTATTTATCTATTTCGTCATTTATTTTCCCTGTCTCCTAAATGTGTTAAAGGTGCATTATGTAACTTTACTAGTGGAGAGTCTGCTTGTAATAAATACATTTGTTATTGCTGACATAAAGGAAAGTACGCTCACAATAAAATGCCAATGAATGAAATTAAATGATTATTGAGCAATAAAAACACCAAAATGTATAAGAAATGCATAATTCAGGCTTAGCAATAACATCTCTATGACACACAACCCCCACCAGAAAAGTTACGCATTGTTCCTTTAAATCTTAAACTCCTGCCTACACCTTAGTCTGGTGTTTTTCCCACATCAGCCAGCAGGGGGTGAGCAGCAATAATTTAATTAGTCATCTCCTATTGTCGTACAACATGGTCTCAGACATGAAAGTTCTGTGAGAAAGAAAACTTTGAATACTCTAAATAAAAGTCTTACATTATCATTATTGTCAGGCGTGATTGACAGGTGGATTAGCCAATCAGGGACACACGTGGTCCAACCTTATCAAAACAAAGTTCGCTACTTATAATGAATATTATATGATTAGGAACTGAAAAACACAGAATCAGCGAGCGAAGCACAAAACGCTGACCTGAGCTGAGAGAAGTTTGATTTTGGTCTAAATTATAGGTTTCACTGACATACACAAATCTGATTGCAACAGTTCCGTTTGAGTTTGGTTCGAGGTGTGACGGAGAGTGTGGTAACCAGACTCACTCTTGGTCAAGTGTTAGAGTAGTGTGTATTCTGGATCCCAGACAATGCCATGGCGCCTTTAACAGTGCCCGGTCCAAGTGGCTCTGGAGAAATCGCTGATGCAGAACTGTGCAGTGCTTAAACAATGGTCGGACGCACTGCAGAGCTTTGGACAGACAAGCAACACCAGCTCTGCACTCGCTGGTTTGAGCCCATTAGCCTAGCGCTAACGTAGCTAACGCCTGGCACACGTGCTCCACTCAGCCACCGAACGTATAAAACATTTGTAATAGTAATAATGAAACTGGATTTCTATGGCACCTTTCAAGACACAAAAGCTCTTTACATTACATTATTTATTCAGCCAATCCGCCACTACTATTGTAGCTACAGCTGCCCTGGGGCAGACTGACAGAAGCAAGTTCCTCACACATTCATATGGAGGCAAAAGTTGTAACTTCTCAGCACTGCACAGCAACACATTCCTTATATATTATATTGAGTTTTTTGTTTTTTTACACCATTCCTACGAGGAGCGTTTTCTTCATCAGAGCTCGGAGCACATGGGCGTTTGTTCCTCTGCGGCTGAGCTGATGCTTATTCAGCTTGTGTTGTACCATTTCCCGTGTTAGCAGATCAGGTCGTGCGTAGGGAGGCATGTGCATTGATCCAATCCCCGCGGCCCGATCCAAACGAGCCGCAGGAAGAGGGGGAGAGGCGAGCGCTGCCCAAGGTCAGCTGTGGACGGCGGGCTGAACTCAAACCTGCCAGGCATGTCAGAAATGTTAATTCTGGTCGAGCGCGCATAAGTAACACCGTCAGAGGAATTAGAGTGGCTTCCAGTGCACTGCTTTCAATGAAGCCCAGTGTTCTGATGATAATGTGTTCAAAAGTCATGTTCTACAGCGATGGCTTAATTTAACTACTGCATTTTGAAATGATGTGGATTCAAAAGGGGACAACATTAGAGAGCTGATCAATTAGACAGTCTAACAATATTTAGGAAAGAAGTATGGTTTTCAATTGATCAGAAGTCTCAAAATTGGAAATGGATCGGAATTGGATCACAACATGACAAATTGAGGCGCGTCCGCCTGTCCGTCCGAGGGAGTCGGATCTCTCCTTCACTGTGGAACTTCTCAAGGTTTCTACTTTTTCCCAAAGAGGTTTGGTAGTTTTTCCTGGCCGAGAAGGAGGGTCTAAGGACACGGGATGCTGGGACATTACCAAGTCCCTATGAACACTGTTTATTCTGTTTTTATTGTGTTTTTCACTGTCGCTCCTCTAGGCAAACACTGTTGTGGTTTTGTGCGTTACAAAATTGAACAAAATACTAAACCTGAGCGTTCATTCAAAAGTATTCTGACTCTAGTGCGATAAAGGTCAGAATACGACTTTACGAAGATCTCCCCGAGTTCAGATGGGCGTGGTTGACTGGTGGATTAGCCAATCAGGGACAAGCACAGTCTGTCACGATCAGAACAAATATGGCCGCTTACGAAGAAGAAGAAAAAAACAAAATCACACTGATTTCTACAGAATCAATGCATGAAGCACAAAACTGTTCATGAGGTGAGAGAAGTTTGATTTGGTTTGAAATGATGGTTTGTTTCACATGCACTGCTCTGTTTGCATTTGGCTCATGATGCAATTGTGGGAGCTGGGATATATATATATGTTCCACGACTTTTTAACATTGTTTATGCTAATGTTAGTCTGCACGTTCTGATCAGTGCTGTAAAGTTTCTGACGTTTGAGCCAGGACTCTTTATATTTTCCAGTCTAAACAACTGAGGATTAACTCTCTCTTACTAAGGGAGACATTTTGGATCGTAACATCAAAGGCAACATCTTGGCCTGGTATAAACGCTGAGATAGCCTTTTCGCCATTTTGTGAAATGCGTGTTTAGGAGGGAAAAGAAATAGTTTTAAAAGTGGTGACTATTGACAGTGGTTTGCATTATTCTATGCTTCTGTGTCTTCTTCATGATGTGACGGTGCACAATTTTGTATATATTGTATAATACACATTTTTCAGGGGTTTATGTGAAAATTAGCATAGCAATTGTTAATTGTTGTAAATATTTATTGGAGTTTTTTTCAATATGAGTGGCGGAGGACCTTGTGCTCCTCTTTATATAATGTTGAACTCTCATATGCACCCTGAGAAAGGCTTAACAGAGCTGAAACGCGTCAGTGCATTTTTTAAATGAACTAAGCCATGTTTAAATTAAAGCTGTTTAACTTCAACCCGTAAGAGTGCCTTGGTTTTTTCATCCGCCATGTGTACATTTTTGGCAGCCTAAAATGAGCATTTTTGCAATTGTGAGTTTATATTAAATGTTTTATATCCAGAAAATCCACCCAGATTTTTAATTTGATTTTTGTTTTACTGTTAATTTGGTCCACATTTGCATTGATTCATTATTGGTCAATTCAATTTGACAATCCAATAAAAAACACACTAAAAGTCCCATTTTAGGGTCCAGTTTGCGGTCCAAAAATCCTCTCAAGTCCTTTCTCACAGTGTTCTGGTGCAACACTGTGAAGCCTTTTCGGTCCGAGGTGACATCACTGACCCAGGGGAAGCCAATTTTCCTATTTTTGGGGACAGCGAGCCAGAAATGCCACTGCAGAGTTTCCATTGCAGCGCTCCATCACGGCCGCTCCCGTCTGTCCTTTGTGCTCGCTTTTATCTGGGCTTTTAGCATCAGATAAGATGGCATCGGGGTCAAAGTTTACAGCCACTGAAGCAGATACAGTATAGAGCCAAAACTAAAAGAGAGCATGGAGGGGGGAGGGCAGGACAGGGGGCTGGGAGGGTTTTACTGCACACAAACAAACAAAAAGACCTTAGAATGCCCAAAGGTGACGTGGATCGAAGCTTTTACTTGAGAAATGTTTGCTCTGCTTGACCCATCCTTCCCTACCTTAATGGGGCAGACAGTGGGCTCAGGTGGAGAGAGTAAGACACCCAGGATGTGGACGGTTCGATCCCAGCTACCGTTCAGTGTCCTTTGGCAATCAACTTCCCTAATTGCTTGTGTTCATGTACATTAGTCTGGAGGACCCGGTGCGCTTCAGGAGAAATGAACTGACACAGGGCGCAGTACCATCACTCGCCAGGGGAAGGGAATGTGCCCTGTAGGAAGCAGCGTGTCAGCATGTTGGATAGAAATGAGACGAAATGACGGCAGATTTTTATAAATATTTCATGAAATATGACACTTTGGAGCAGCGACTTTGACTGAATACAAATGAGGCCAGTCTAGAAATGGAGTCAATTGAAATTGGCTGCTAACTTTGTTTGACATGTTTTGCACCACCACATGTTAGTGCATATTTCTAAACTGCCCACTAGTCTGTAGTCCAATTTCTTTCCCCCACTCTTGTTAGGCACATATATTTGTTTTTAATGCAATTTCACTGGTGAAACTTTACTTTGGCCTTTGTGCAGTCCAGGAGAGCTGTGGGGCTTTAAGTTTACTGCACTGAGACCTGATTTAAAGTGGACCAGGGGGCTGTTTCATAAAACGTGCGCAGTAAAGTCGGACTCACCGCCCGACTTCGCTCTTGACTGAACATAAACACATGAGTTCAAGCTTAGTCCGTGTCACCAGTCTCACTCAGGACTTTCCCAGCCACACTCACAGTCCACGAGGAGCAAAGATACGGACCGAGCTCTCAATCCACACGCCCACCTCCACCAAAACCCCTTTAAGACATGAAGACACTCACCTGTGTTTGGTGAGACACAATCAGAGAAGAGGGAAAAGATTAAAGGAGAGAGAAGGAAGAGCAATGAAAGGAGCGAACAGGAAACCTTACAACACTTACTGCACATGAGGAGTCTTTTACTGTCACAAAGCCACAGGATCAAGGAAAAAGCCTACTCTCACTAATGTGCTGCTCATATTTGGTCATTTATAAGTCATCACTATTCAAATGATCGGATTACGTCAAGCAATTTGTATGGAAAAATCAGGTAATGAATAAAGATGCCAATATTGAAAAAGATAGCCTTTTGTGCATATTGTTAATAGGACAACATATTCGATAAGATGTTAGTCTATCTATAGACCAGGGCTATTCAACTTCAGGCCCGGGGGCCAGATCAGGCCCGCCAAGCGATCTGATACGGCCCGCGACCCATCTTCCAAATTATTATAGATTTTTTGTTCTTGTTTTCTGGTTTAATTCTGGGTTCGTACAAGTTTAAACCTAGTTTGCTGGTTTTTCTGGCTTAGTCCTTATATAATCCTGCTTCAGACCGAGTTTGGACCTGGTTTAGACCTGGTTTGATTCTGGGTTAGTCTTGGTTCCGATCTGGTTAGTAGCCTGGAGGCCACAGCCCCCCGAGAGATCTGGCTCTCAGGAAAATGAAGATAGTGTGGACCATTCCCAGTCACATCCCATTATTTTTGTACTGGGTGTCAATAAGCTATCAATTAAACAGCTGTTTCTCTCATTTCGAGCCGAGGACGCCATTTTCCTCTGATTTCCCGTCGCGCCTCGTCAGTCTCAGTCATCTGTCACAGCTGCTTCATTCTCGTCGCGTGGAGCTGTTACAACTGGACTTAACGTCTGAATCACAAGGTGCGCAGCGCAGACAGACATGACAGGAGGCCAGTGGCACGCATCTGAACATGTAACACTGGGCTAAACCTTTCTGTTTTCGATCTCTTTAGAAGCGAGGGATGCACAAGCAATGGCAACAGCGAGGCATGTGGTGATACTTCTGCCTAAACACCAAATGCATAACGCGAAAAAAACAAACTACTATTACGCATACAACCAAAAGCTAAAGCGCATCACACATAAATATGGAACTCACTGTGTAAATCGGCCTCAACTGTTCGGCGCCAAATGACACAGGATTTTAATTTTCCGTGCTCATTTCTACCAGAGTAACACAACACTGGATACGGTTTCCTTCCTACTGCCAAATAATAAGGCAGACCAAATAATGTACTTTCAATTATGATTAAGATTCTGCGACAAACTAATTAACAGGAAACAATTACAGCGCCGCGTGTCGGGATCAGCTCTTCATTTATAACGAGGGAGGATTATTGGACACTAAATTATCTGTGATGCTCCAGGACCACAGTGCGAGCAGAGCAGTCACAGCTGAGACAGCAACGCATCGATCACACACGGGAATAATTGTTTTACTAATAATATGCCTCTTTGTAGATACTCTAGCTTGTCGAGCCAACACCTCGTACTGTTTTAAAAAATGTGGGCGCATCTGGGACAAGGCGCGTAACAGTATTATTAAGGTTTTTGCCCGTCTCAATAGAAGAATACAATTCCTCTGCATAGTTCTGTATCATTTCAACAGCAAGTTTGGAACCGTTTCTGCTGATGTCCGTGCTGTTTCCCAGTAAGGCGGCGAGATTAATCACGGATCGACATCGTACTCTGAATAGACGCAATTAGCAAATCGCAAAGGCTGCGACTCTTTTAGGTGCCATATTTTCCTCCACAAACAGCAAAGAATCCTGTTTTATTCAACATGAATTAGAAAAGAATCAGAAAAGGTTCATTGCCATTGTCAATGAACCACATTCACAAACATTGGAACTTGTTTCGGCCTTAAGGTGCAACATAAAACACTGAGCAATAATAAAAACAACATAAAGGAAATCAAAAGGGCATGCATTAAGAAACAGTTTAAAATGACTTTCGTATAAAGTAAATATGGGCTTACTATATACTGTACACAAGAATTTACAGATGTAGTGCAGAAAGTGACAGTGCAGTGAGTGATGAATAGTTGCAGTAAAAGTGACAGGTGTTTAGAAGTGTTCATGAGTCCAACGGCAGAGGGAAAGAAACTACTCTTGCGGCGGGAGGTTCTGGACCGGATGGACCGTAGCCTCCTGCCTGAGGGGAGTGGCCTCCTGCCTGAGGGGAGTGGTTCAAATAGACCATGTCCAGGGTGAGAAGGGTCAGCTGTGATCCGACCTGCTCGTCCCAGAGCCCTGGAGACGTACAGGTCCTGCAGAGATGGAAGTCTGCAGCCGATCACCTTCTCAGCAGAACGCAACAATGCGCTGTAGTCTCTGTTTGTCCTGGCTGTGGCTCCAGAAGAGGGCGCTGTAGTCTCTGTTTGTCCCTGGCTGTGGCTCCAGCGTAACAGCCAGGGACAAACAGAGACTCCACACGGTGATGGGAGGAGTGAGGATGGACTCAATGATGGCCGTGTATGAACTGCACCATCATCTGCACGGGCAGCTCGCTTTCCTCTGCACATATATCCTCTGCTGGTACAAAAACTGTACAAAAACTGAAGTACAAAACTGAAGTAACAAAAACTCTGTAGTTTGGATAAAATACACACATATTGATTATTTTCAATTCTGTTTGTCCATTTGCTTGGATGCGTTTAAAATGTCATCTTTGAACCGAATCGCCAAAACGTCAATCGCAAATCTACTTTTTTATTGCAATATCTGCGGCAACAGCCTCTTCGGGCAGCAACACTCTCTCACTTTAAAATAAAACTCAAACATTAGTCATACAATAGTCATGCCCGAGGACAATGTAAACAAAAGATAGAACAATGGATTCCCTGCTTTATCGCAAACCCCCGTAAAGAAAGACTTCCGTACATCATTCAGGCGAACATTAAAGCTGCAATACGGGATTTTCACACTGCGAAATGAGGAAGCACGTGTTTATCTAAGTAAGTGTCTCGCTCGCACACACCGTTCGGCACATCACTGTTATCCGCATGCATTCATTTTAGGCTCGTGCAGTGTATTTTTCAGACAGTGAAGCGAAACTGTGGCGGACCACCCAAGCGCAGCCAATCAGAGCGCTGCGTTCGGTTCTTACAGGTTAATGAAGGACTTGCTATGGTATTTTTACATGCAGACAATGCACAAATGTCTAATTTTTTGTCCTGCTTACAATATACTCTTCGTGTTGGAAAACACAAAATGTACTTATTTTAGGGGGAAAAAAGTTTTTTTAACAAGTCAGATACCCCAGTTTCAACATGCAAACTAGTAAATATGGCCTTATCATCCATAAAAGCAGTTCTTTTTGCAATCTTAAACGGCTTAAGTTCTAAAAAAGTTTTCTGATTGATTTCAGAAAGTCCAACAGCATTTTGAAAGTCTGCCTAAAACAATGAGCTATAACATTTGAGCGAGGCAGAGCCAAGCATTGGAAAAGAAATCATTAAGTTCTCTTCACAGAAGCGTTGACTCCAGGGCTCGTGTGGTTTTAAAAAGTGTCTCTCAGGACCACAGCGCCAAAGCACATAGTTTTTTCAATTTCACAGTCTAAGTGTTCGACATTCACCACGTAAAAATGTGTAAGGAAATTTATATTGAAAACTCGGATGATTTCAATGTGGATTTTTATTGTATTCGTTTGCCGTATTTAAAGACAGAAACAGCGCGGCCGGTCGGATTCGTCATGCTTTGTCTGACCTTCCACAAAACATTCCAATAAACAGAATGAATAAAAGATGATATTTGGGGCATTATGCAGCGAAAATTAAATAATTTATTCCGAGCTGCACGGTCAGGTTAACTAAGTATGACCGACCCAAATAAACGAGTGTGTTTTGGTTAGCTTGAAGAATGGCAATAACCTCTATATGTCCATGAAAAGTGTTGAAATAATGCTGAATAATGCAAACATTCACTCCAGACAAGGTGGGGGAAGTGTCTTGCCAAAGGATTAGTGTTGACAAAACTAAAATTTAAAAAGTTTGGTTACAAAGGAATATTCTCAGTTCTCATATACAATTTTCGATACCAAAATGAGGATTAAAACGCTCTTCTTATTACGTCCTTTTCAACACACAATAATTGTTCTTTCTTCATTGAATATTGTGGTCTTAGTCTTATTTCTGATCATTTCAGTATCGACACTACAGTGTGAAATGGGAACTCACGACACTGCGGATTGCTCGTGTGCTATCCACTCTGCCACCGATACTGGTTCAAATGGATGTTAGTTGTGATAATATAGTTTTAGTATCGATTAGTATCTAATTTTTGATACTTTAGAGAGTCACTGCCGCCCCATCCAAGTACTAACCAGTCCCAACCCTTTACTTGATTTTCTATCATTTACATTCTTAAAAAAGCAATTGAAAACAAAGAAGAATAAAGACAATGTTCAAAAGGAGTACTGCAGTTCACATTTTGTCCTTTGCTTGTCAACACTTCCAAAATCAGGCTTCGCGATACAACTAAGCCTTACGTTACAAAACAAAAGCATGACCAAATATTCATACTTTAAAATGTCATAACAGATTCATCATCCGGGCTTTCACGATGGTATATTACTGTTACTTTTTATTTTGTTTTATTTGACTCACTCCTTAGGCCATAAAACCCTTTTCGCTCTTTGAATATATGTACGACGTTACCTGTAAGTTGTCCGTTACTAGATCTATTAACTTTAATATTTTTGCTCTTAAAAACAATGGTGCCCTCGAAATTTCACACCGTACACAGTTATTAAGGCTCTTTTGTGTAATAGGATGATTTAATACATATTTTGCCATTTTTCCACACAAAAAGACTAAAAGAGAACACAACACAATACTGGATACATTGCATTTGCACCGATGAGTTCCACTGAGGAGTTTCTTTGATTTACTTGATTAGCTTCAGTGTAGCGGAACGTTTATTATTACATACATCCTATCAAAGGGCACGCCAAAGACAACCACTTCACTTTTAGGTAATCCCACCAGGGAGCAAATGAGTGTTTCCAATTTCCTGACAAATGCACGTCGTTGGGCGGACACTGGACGCGCACTCGATCACACGCGGCGAGGAAAGGCAGACTTCACATGCCAGATGCCTGACATTTTTCATTTTCAAAGTTTTGTTGTCGATTTCCTCCCAGCGCCACACATACAAGTGCAAATCGCGTTAGTCCTCTTCACACTCGGGGGGGCCCCCGCTGAGTCTCCGCGCCGGTTCTCACACTTGCATCACTTTGTTTACTTGCGCAGACACAGGAAATAGCCAACAGCTTCTCCGATTCGAGCAGAAATACAGCCGTGTTGAAGGGGATTAGAGTGTGAGAGCGAGTGTGAATGGATTCCTAACACAATCTCCTGCTGATGAAGTATTCTTAATGTGCGGGAGAAATAACAAAAATGAGCTTCTTGATTGTTGTAGCTATGAAATAAACCGCTGAAATTGGCTGCATATATTGAGTTTCCTTGCATTTAGAGTTTTCATAAAAGGGCATCGTTACACTTTGGTGAAATTGTCAAAAGTTCTTCATTTGACAATATACAAATGATGTAGATCAGATGGGGGTTATGGTGCTCCCTATTTTACAAGAAGAAAACCTTGTCTTCCATTTTCCTCAGAACTAGGAAAACTCACCTAGAGATGTAACAGTAACCGCAATGCTGATATTGCATTATCACAAGTCAGACAATAATTTAAATAATAAGCTAACTTTAAGTGCAGTTTTGTTGCAGGAACAGAACACACAAAAATTGGGAACAACATAGACCACTTTGTTTAATTTAAGTGCAGACAACATGAAGACTTAATTGTGCACTTTTATATTAAGTCTATAGATTATGACAGTAATTATCCCTTCCAAATGCATTTTAAAAGAACAAAATAGTATATCTACAATCATGTTAATCTTCAAAATATCACGATAAATATGATATCATGAGACGCACATTGGGAAAATATCTTACAGAGAGATTGGATATGTCCCTTGTCTTTTACAGAGCATTTTATTGAACACACATGATACAAATGCTGTAAACACGCTCACAACACATTCATACACCGGCGTACATGGACACTGGGGCTCAGGGGAGTGAAGTGTGCACTACCGCCCCCTGTGGCACCAGGCATTCCGGCGGTCTCCCATCCCAGCACTAACCATGCCCATCCCTGCTTAGCTTCCGGCGGAATCGGGCTTTCGACAAGTTGCTACGGCCACTGTCAGCGAATGGCAGCTAGCTTCATTTGCGTCACTATAAATGCAATCTCAGATCTATCGAACCTTTTTTTTTTTTTTTTTTATAAATCTTTGCTACGACGGCAGCAGAACCGTCAGCCTCTTGACAGTACATTTCATTTGTGCCGCACCTTTCATAGAGCAAGACTCACAAAGCACTTCACAGACTGAAACAACATCACAAAACAGTACAAATAACACAACAATGAAAATAAGATGGAATATTAAAAAGAATAATCCTAAAGTCATATAAAGGGAATGCCTGTCTAAATAAGTGAGCTATTTTTTTTAAATTGTGGATGGACTTGTTGGTTGTTCTTCGCTCAGAGTCTGGGTGCGACTGCCTCAAAGACGCGTAGGTGGAATCTCTAATAAGACCTGATTGGCTGATCGTAATGACCGCGTTGGGGCATGCAGTGAATGAGCTCTCTTGATCTGCTCTCTCTTCCCATCAACTCGCACTAGCACAGAATAAAAATAGCAAAAAGCTACACTAAGTAACGTATCTGGTGGAGGTCTGCACAGCCTACATGTTTCCATGGAGATTTGGAATTTCCACTTATCTATCTCAAAAGAGACAAGCAGCCTAAGTAACAGGTCAGATGTGTATAAGGCGAAGCTCGACTATGAAAATATATCTATGGACCATGCAGATTATTTCCAATGAATGTCATCACTTTCTACTTGTTACAAAATACTTTAGCAATTCATCTGAAATGTTTTCATACCAAATACAAGTACCGACTAAAAATATTGGAATTAGCGATCACTCAGAAGGCATCACGTTGTCGTTATACATACAAGAATACACAGGTCAGATGGAAGGTTTATCCTGAGCGGCTGAAATAACTGCAGTAGTTCTACAAGTACAAGTACTGTAGTGTCATTCATGTCCTCCCACTTATGAAAGAAGCCGACATTTAAAGTTGATACTGATTAAAAAATTGCATCTAAATGAATTAATTTATAAAAATGTATAGTTCATTAATCTGTAGGTTATGAGAACGTAACCGTGACATTGACCCCTATTCTGGAAATGAATGAACACTTAACTGTGGTTTCTGAAGATGTATTGACCAAATAAAGATAAATATGAATATGGACTATGCAAATCAGTCATCAGCAGTTGGAGACACTAGATACGATTGTTCTAGCTCTATCTAGTTGTGTGTCAGAGTTAAAGTTGATACTAAAATGATCTTATCAGCCAAACTGTGAAACATTAATACGACCAGAAGCTTGCGCTGTGTGACCCAGCCGAGATGGGCCTGTGTGTCAGCAGACTCCTCCAGGGTTTAGCTCAGGGGTCAGGCTGGGGAGGGCATGGGCCACTCAATTGGTCTGAAACGCTGGCTCTGACACATCGGGCTGAAGAAGAGCTGGATAAGAGCCGCTTGACTCTTTGACCAAAAGGCTGTTGCACTGATTCACAGATGAGGCCAATTTAAAGAATTTCCTGGATCTAAATTTTGTTGTAGACTTGAAAAGTTGCAAAAAGTCCTTTGCGTGAGTTTGCGTGTTGCAATTTAAAGCAAAACTTAAGTCCAAAGACGGGCACAGAATTACTTATCGGGAGAGAGTAAAGTTGCTGAGTGTCTCTGGAATGTCCCCACTCTTAGCTTAGCTAGCGTAGCTCAAACCAGGAGACAATGTTTCTCTCTCATCTCCCGGGTTATGGGTCTTTCCTCCTTGAAGACCTGGCTGTAACTAGTTTGTCTAGCTGTCTCTCTCTCACTGACTGACCCCTTGGGGTTTGGTTTGCGCCAATGTTCAAGTCAGGAGGACTGATGAGGGGGCCTGAGAAAGGAGTGGGTAATTCATTGTTCAATACGTAGAACATTATAGGCAATATTACTATCAAATGCAAACAATATTGTCAATATTTACATTTACACAGTAAACTCGTCATGTGGGTAAAGTCTCTTTAATAAACCAGCATTGTTTTTTTTAGCTGGGTTTCAACTTTTGTCTTGGGAGAGAAAATGGCTCCTGAGAGCCTAAAATCCTGTTTCAAATTAAAAGCAGTCATTTCAGGAGAATGTTTTTTTTCCAACATTCAAAGCATGAAGCCTTTCCTTGTGCCAATGGCAAGGTGTGTGGACTTCCAGAAAAGGGGGATGGGGCTATAGCAACCTGAAGCCTAATGTCTGACATTTCTGTAGCCATGGCAATGCTCGGTGGTCATCTGCAGGTCTCAACACAATATACGCCACCACTATATGACCCAACACAATCAGAATCCAAAATGTTTTATTGCTATTGTCAGTGAAAGAAAATACTTCGGAAATTGCTTCCACGCTAAGGTGCAACAATGAATAATCGTAAAACGGATGAGCTACGCTAATATATGCTAAAATAAGAGAATAGTGCAAAACTGGCAGTGCAAATCGGCGAAGTAAAGTATTATTTACATGAATTATCAAAGTGACAGGCATTATGAGGTGGCAGAGGGAAAGAATTGTGTCCAGGGTGAGAAGGGTCAGCTGTGTACAAAGGAGGCAGAAAAACTTAGACAAAAGAGTATCATGCAAAATCTACTATAGCATTTCACTATGTTTGAATGTTTTCTTCACCACTATCTCACAGCTGTATTTAGAGGGATTCATGCGTGTTTAGACTCATCTAAACCAGTTTGACAGTAGGAGGGGCAAAATCAGTGCTGCAGTTTCTAAACAGATGTTTAAATGGCATACTAGAAAAAGCATAATATGTTTAAAAATATATGTATAGATAGATAACAAACAAAAACATGAACAGGAACACTGAGATACAGAGAGACAAGACAACAAACTATAGTTCTATTCAGTCCAGTCTGTTGAATTTGTCAAGTTCCAAATTGTGTGCCAACGTTATTTTTTTTCAATGTTTGTAATGTCCAAAACGCTAAATAAAGACAACACAACTGCACGAGAGCCCACAACCACTGGAAGAAGCTTGTAAATGTTTTTTTCCCCCCTTTCCCGTTCACTGTTAATACATCTATTTCACCGACTGCATCTAGGCAATTTAATCTTTGTGTGCCGGCTCCACCTCTCCAAGTCCAACCTGAGCAGACAAGGACCCGGCCAATTCTTTGTGCAAAATAGACACTAATTAAGAAACGGGATGCGTGGCCAAGCGGCTATTTACAGGTAATCTTTGCCTGTGCCGCTCGGGGTCAGACAGCGACACAGTGATTTTTACGAGTTCCTCCCAGTCGTCAAAGTGTCGTTTTTAATCGGGATCTTGACAAGAGTGAAACATATTTGCCTTGAGAATAAATGGGAACTGTGAAGTGTAGAGGATAAAATATAGGCAGTGGCAGAGGAGCAGCCAGAAGGAACTCTGCAGCTCCGCTGGGTTTTGGCTGTATTTCAGATGATAGATGATGCTTTAAACTTTGAGTTGATTTTAAGAATATTCAGCATTTATGTGCAGTGCGGAGGTGCTTAACTACACTCTATGTAACAGTTACAGGTCCAATTTCTTGCTGAAAACTATAACAATAATGTGCTCATCACAATCAAGCCAAGCTACAGAAAAACCTCCCAAAATACCCTTGCAACAAATGTAATAAAGTATATATTTGTTATTTACTATATAGCTTTTTTTATGTAACACATTTTCACATTTGTTTAAACGTTTTATTTATTTATTTATTTATCTATTTATTAATTTTTTTATTTTATTTTTTTATTGTATCATTATTTTTTTTAAAGAAGACATCTTTTTCTTTTTCATCTTATATTCAACTACAACATGTAGATCATCATTTTATATATTTTTTCATTGTAAAACAGCAAGATAAATCTAATAATGGTACGCAAAAACTGGAATTTCATTTTAGCACTCCAGCCTCGAAAGCCGGGAAATACGGATTATTCACGCATAAATCTATCGAGATCCAACTTTGAGTGAGCCAACGATGAGGAAACGCCGTTATAATGTGGTTAAAAGCTGTGTGTAACAGGTCCTCATACAGAGAACACTGCAGATCATTTTTGTAGGGTAATTTTTTTTCTTTAATTAGGAAAATGGCTTGGCTCTGCACTAAAACATCTATGAGCGAATAAAAAAACAGATTAAATCGTCAATAAATACAGTAAAATAACACAGGCCTGGTCAATTAACGTGAGGTCTGGTCTGCACAAGGCTCCGTTATTGACTGCACAAAACGTTTCTGCTGCAGCCTCATTAAAACGGAGATCCAGATCCAGCAGAGAGGACATTAAAACATAACCCATGCATTGTATTTGTATATAATGTACAATAGACATACTAAGAAATGCCGACCCTATATTACAATAAAATCACTTTTATCACTTTTGATAAATCACTTTAGTAATTGCTATTTTCTGTTGAGCCAAAGTACTATTCTCCTGGTTATGATCTATCCTTTTTTTTTTTTTTACTTATCCTCCCTGTTTTACCAGATGCTAAATTCACCCATATACTGTAGGATACAAGCTTGACTAATTACTTATTATTAGATGGCATATGTTGGGTTTATTGGAGAAATTGCTCGACTGTCCATAATATTAAACGTTACAGAGAAAATATTGCAGATATAAAGATTTGCGTATCGTTTTATGACAGCATTTAGCCAGTACGCGGCCGATAATTGCTGTCTGGGCACTAGGCGGTCACGGCTCTGCGTTCATTTGTTTTTCTGTTTGCATTACAGTGGCTTTGGCTCCGTCCCAGGCAATAATGGCGTCCTACTGGAATGCGGTGTTTACTCTGCTCCTTTTGGATTACGCCTTTTCTTTTCTTTTTTCTCCCATAGACCAGTTTTTCCATATGGGCATTCACCTTTTAAACCCGCTCAAACGCCAGCGCAAACAGCTTTGAAGGGTTTATGTTGAGATCGTGAGTGAGGAATGGCATCTACAAAAGCGGTGGCTCTTAATATGTGCACTATCGCAACGGGCTAATATGCAGGCTAATTAGAATGTTGACTCTACAATGGCCCATACAGTTTGCTGCTTCATAAAGTAGCTCCTCAATCACACACGGTGACGGAAATGTGGTTCCTAATCTGCAGCGAAGCACAATGACACAAGGAAAATGGGCGACGTTTCTTGCCCAAAGGCACACCGGCAGTTTGCAACGTGGGCAAGCAGGGATATACGTCGAGCGAGCAGACAAAATATAACGTACTGTGAAGAGGACCGGCAGCATTTCCGCGACCTTATACCTTCAAAGTTTTGAGGCTGCGCCATTGTACAGAGAATAATAAAGAAAGCTGAAGCGTGTGCATCATTTAAGCTGCAGTAGCTGAACTTTTGATATCGAGGTCAGTAAAAAGAAGAAAAGCAGAGTGCATGGCTAATTTGCATAATAAACAAAGCCTGTGAGTTAGCTTGCACGTCAGCGTAAATTAGCTGCATAAGAGTGCGTGGTCACCCAGACTACAGAGCACCGTTTAGCCTCCACTCCGCAAATGATATATCTGCCATTTTTAGTGTTTTGAGCGTCTGCGGAGCCTCTGAGTCGTGTTCAAGCTGTTTTGTGCGTGAGCTGTAGCATTTAGCTGCGCACTACGTCTGACCTCCCTTGCGTCTGAGAGGAAAAGAGTGCATGCAAATGATGTCGCGGTAATCAAAATTCAAATAGCAGCTTCGCTATATCCTGGCACAAGCTTCTTTCCTGTAGGTCCGTTATATGTGCACTTTCAATCATTTTCTACCGCTTGTTCCCGTTAGGGGTTGCGGGTGACTGGAGCCTAGTGACTTTGGGCCTTAGGCAGGGTAACGCAGACATAGACATACTGACAACCATTCACTCTCACGTTCATTCACTAGGGCCAGTTTACAGTTGCCATTGACCTAACACATGCGTGTCTTTGGACGGTGGGAGGAAGCCGGAGACCCCGGAGAGAACCCACGGTAACACGGGGAGGACATGCAGACTCCACCCAGAGAGATCATGTGATGTTGGTCTGGCAATTACAACAGTATTTTGATATACCATACAATATGAATGACGAGCTGATTTGTGCAGTTAAATAATTTGGTCACAAATTACATTAAAGTCACAAACTAGCACTGGACAACTGTTTTTCAGTTAGTCACACTCGCCCTTTTTGTTGAAAATCAAACATCTAAACAGGACCAAGAACAGTTTCCTGAAAATCTGACAAAACTGTATCACTTTTGCACTCGTTGATACTGCCATCTTGAGGACGAAAGCCGCATGCTCACTGTAGGCCGTGCAAACAAAAAGTCTCAAAACAAAGGGTTCCTCTTCTGTAACATGCCCAAAAACCCCATCATTTATCATTGCGGTCTACGCACTTCAGCACAATCCAAATGTTTAAAAACCTGTGTATTCTGATGCGGTACTTGGTTTGCTAATGTGAAAACTAGTGTCATTAGTTTCTCCAGAGCAGCGGTGGGCTCCTGCAGGTACTCAGAGCAGAAGGATTTGCAGCTGTTCAGTTGGAGCTGCAGGGTTCATTATGTGGATGACAGGTGCCACAGGAGCCCCGGAGTTTGCTCCTGGAACAATCGCACGAAAACAAAGAAACTCACGGCTCCCTCCGCACAGAGCTGCCAAGGCACCCAGCTCCACAGATTTATACAAGCATTTCACATTTCACAGCCGTCCCTGTCCATCAATCAGTACTTTTACAGTTAATTACAAGGAAAATACTGTTGTGTATGGATACTGTAAACTGAGTCCTCATCAAAAACATACCCGGGGTTGCATTTTGCTTAATTACAGTAATGCTTGTTTCATCAGTCTTGTTTACGAGGTTGTCTCGCTCAAACGATCTTGACTCACTCCTTTGTGACATCTTTTGCGAATATTTAGGAAACCTTTGGAGTTTCCTGCCAGTTTTTAGTCCCTCCAATCCAATTCCACGTCCAATCCACATCCAAACACTCTCAGACCGCTCTTAAATGTTTTCTCCTTCATACATGTTTACACTGTGCAACGTTTCCCAAATCACGTCCGGGCAATTAACGTTCGAGTGTCCTCGGGTTTCCAGGGAAACTACAGATGCTCAATTTACTAATGCGCTCATGTGGTCCTTGGGTTTCTGAGATGAGAAGTCAGGTTACAGGTGCTTTTAACTGGGAGAGTCTGGATTTTTTGCACGACATCACCAATGATAAACACACTCACTTTAAAAGCGTCGTGTAAGATTGAGTAAGATTCTCAAATGTTATTGGTTTTGGAAAACATCCTTACACTTTGGCTAGCTGACAATAATAATTAATTGATACAACAGTAGTGGCGGGTTTCTCTTGCGCAGATCTTCTCTTACGATATGTAATGTAACTGACACTAAACTCCTAAATGTAGTAACGTTTAGTCAAAGAGCTCAAATGTTAAAGATGAATGAACAAAACAGTTGATTCTTTCTTTGTTAATTTCCACACAACACCTGAAATCAGTTGTGGAAGTCGGGCAGCGGCTTTCGAAATCCTTTTCCCGATTTCCGCGAGCGTTCCCTCGAGTTTCCCGAGGACCACGTGAAGATTCAAAAGTGTTCATCTTTATTTGGTCTTTCATGAGTCTTTATGAGTGAAGTTACCATGATTAAAGTGCCTCTGACGGGTCGAGCTAAAATGCAGTTAAGGTAGATATATTTAACATTTTGCTAAACATTATAACAATTTTATCAGAGAATAGCACATTTTTTAGGTTTATAATTTCACTTCCTGTTTGTAATTGATGACATCACAGTCGGAAATTACCAAAACTCATCTGATGTCACCATTTTTTAAAATTTGACAAATAAAAATATGAGTTGAATTGTTGTTTAGAGAGTCAAAAAAGTAGTTTCTTTATGTAAATTATGCATAAACTTTGACTGGAATGATGTGATGTCACTTCTCGTAATTTTCTACAGATTTTTCAACTTTTTCTCCCACAAATACCTACTCGATTGGTGTAAAACTATAGTTGATGTGTACAACAGGTATGAATACATCAAATAAAGTCAAAATCGTAAAAAACCTGTCATACGTCCCTTTAAATAATATTCTAATGACTGAAATGCATGCTCTAGTCAATTCTCTACCACACTGTCAGAGCCGAATAATAAAAGGTAAGCGTTAATGCCTGAACGAGTTTATTGTACGCACGCATTCATACAACATTTTCCATGCATTCCAGTATGCAGAAAACAAGTCATTCAGGACACCATAAATATTCATACACTTTAGGAAAATCCACTTAGCCAGGCAAAATGTATGAATCAAAGTGGCAATTAAGCACCTTGCATAAGCAGTGTAATTAATTTTCTGCTGGCTAATCAACTTTTAATCTCTGCTTTCTCACACAAGCCTCACAGGACATCTAAATCGGTTCAAGTTTCTTAAATGGAACCAAGCACAGGTTTGTTAAACATCGCACAGGGTCATAAAGTGCATGTAGGAAGTAGGAATGTCAGGATCATTTGGTCGATCGACTCAGCTAGCAATCATAAGAACTAAAAAAGTAGGGATTCGCCGTTGTTTGGCCGATAATCTGCGATTAATCGTACAGTTGTGCTCCAGCGGTCGTACTGCGGTATCGTATTGTGACGCAAAACACAGGAACAGGAAGTAGAAAAGGAGGAAATACTGTCTTTAAAAGGGTGTTCGGCAAATCGGCGGTGGGAAGGAACAAAGTGTGCAAAAGTCAAAGTACTTCACATAAGAACATTTTTAAAAGGACAGAAAAGTAGAAGGTAAATTTAGCATGTTTAGCATTCTACGTAAAGGTTTTGAGTTCAAGTCTTGGCTTTGAAAAATATACATTAAAAAGTCGAGAAAAAGTGAGAAATTGATGGACTAAAAAAAAATCACATTTTACTCTTTAATAATTATAAAAATGTGTGCGAAATACATTTTTAACCCATACTTCAATACTTTCACTTAAGAATATTTTGTACTTTTTTTTTTTTTTCTCTTTTTTTTGCTGTACTTTTATTTAAGTAACACCATTGTTTATTTCTTCTCATTAAAAACAGTTATCCCATAGGAAAATGGAGATACTGAAGAAATACTGCCGTAAAAAAAACCAAAACACAACGCGTTCCCAGTCGAGCTGCGAGTGCTAATTATTCAAAAAAAGAGTTGAGTTTCTGAAGTATAAAATGAAGTAATGTTTTATTCATGTTTATTACAGTAAAGTTAACCAGGCATCGAAGCTCTTTTGATGAAACAAGCCACACAAGGAAACGGCGATAAGAAATCAGAGATAACAAAGTAGAAAAAACAAAACCCAGCGTGCATCCCTGTATCCCGCTCAACAAATTGGCTTCCTTTTAAAGTCAACATTGCTGCATGTTTTTCACCCAAAAAAATGAGTGACGTTGAGAAGTTTAATGTTATTTTTGTGTGACGCAGGGTCGAGTGGAGGTCAGGGTGAAGTCAAGACGGCGTTTGAAGAAGAAGATCTGAAGTTAGAGTTCCGTTACGGTGAGGAGCGGCTGCACACGGAGGAACAAGAGTGGAACATGTGAGGAACAAAGAGGTAAAACAGAGACAAAGTATAAATGACAGACTTTTAACAACTAAAGCAACTACAGTTTTCTTTGGCCGGACTTTTAAACCCGTGCATGTAGTCAAGGAGATTCCCTCGTGGATCCAAATATATTATCATGAGATACACCAATGTTTCTACTGTTTGTTTTATAGCTTCTGCTCATCCGAAGGGGGATGTTTTTCTTTTGATTTTGATTTACAACACAGAATTTACTGCTGAAGGAAATGGAAAAGGTAATCTGATTTCTGGAGTTATCAGATTATTGAAATGGCATGTGAACATCTGATTTCTTCCTGAGTATTCACACCTGAGCAGGTTTTCACGAGTAAAAGAATGAAGAGAAGAAAAAAAAAGGGCAAACTAATGGGACAAAGACAAAAATTAGAAATAAATAAATAAATCCACAGATTCAGTTGTAGTCATCTGGACTCTGTTTTAGAAAAAATGAAAACGTTTCGACTCTCATCCAAGAGTCATTCTCAATCTGTGAAACAAGTCTGAGAACTCCTGTTTATATCCTACTCTGTGAAAGCCCTGCCCACAGGGCGGGACCTCCTGATAATGGCCCATTGAAACTTAATTGGGATGGGCCCATATTGTTCTGTTGTTCCCTGGCATTTGGCGGCCTCACCTTGAGTGCCTGTTTAGCATCCGAAATGCCCCGGGCGTCTCCAGGGTTTCAGCAGACCATTATAAACAACTGGAAGGTTTGAATCTTAAACCTCCATTACGATTTAGGGAAGGATTCTCTTTTTTAAACAAAGATGGCCTCCTTCACTCCTCCTTAACTCCTCTTTCAAACCATCTTTTCTCCTGCTCAGATGCTAAACAGGCACTCAAGGTGAGGCAGCCAAATCCCAGGGACCTTATTTTGTCGCATAAAGTACCGGCAGTGTTCCTCTAGCAGTCCACAGGTCGGCGGTTTGAATTCTCATAACTTGTGTGTGCGAGTGAGTGTGTCATTGGTAGGGGTAGTGGAGCGGCCAATGTTGCAGATTGGCAGCCCCCGCTAGGGCTAAACCAGGGCTAAACCAGGACTGAACCAGGACTGAACCAGGACTAAACTACAACTGAACCAGGACTAAACCAGGGCTAAACCAGGGCTGAACCAGGACTGAACCAGGACTGAACCAGGACTGAACCAGGACTGAACTAGGACTAAACCAGGACTGAACCAGGACTAAACCAGTACCAAATCAAGTCTCCGGCAGAATTAAACTGGGCTCGATCTGGGACAAAAAAAGTACATTTGATGAACCTTCTTTACTTTTTATGCCACTTCTGTGGGGTTGGGCATCATAAACGAAGTAAAAATACAGAGTATCAAAATGTTCTTAAACCTTGAATCACAATTAAAATGTTGCGGCGAATAACGGACACATTTGCTGTAAGAGTTAACCCAAGCCATCTGTTGTTTTTCATTTGACTCGTTTGAAAAACAAAGAAACACAACACTCTCAACGGTCTCGGTTGGTTTCCGTGCAGATGTGTGGGTTCTCTAAGCTACTTTAAAATGAGGCCGTCTTTGCTTGCTCTCTTGTTTAACTCCTCTCTTCCACTCTTTCCACGGCGCCTACAGGTTAACCCAGTTTCCACACCAGCCGCTACTGTATTGTCTGTTTCCCCCGTAGCATTCAAACCTGGTCCCACCCACTCCTCTTTTACTCAAAGCATCAGAAAGTGTTACCGTTTCGGAGATTAAGACGGATTATTGATGCGCAGTGAGCTACACGACGGCCGTCTACAAACGTTATTATTATTTATCATGTCCTTCTTCGGCAGGTGAATGTGTATTGTATTCGCCGAATAAAATGTTCAAATCTGTTTTATTTTTCCTTCTTTACAACAACCAAAACTGGCGTGAATATAAAACGAGACAGACGTTTAATCTGGGAGCGCTTTCTTCCTCCAAAGTACGAACTCTGCTCCACACCATATGGGAAACGATTGAATGCCAATTAAATTCAAATATGATTAACTGCACGGCTCTAGGTTGATGGCGCAAGATTTAGTTGCCATTACTCTTTATATTGTTACTGCGAGCACATCCTAAAACAAATGATCAAGCACTCTTTAGACAATGTTCACAAAGAATGTAGAGGAGACCGGCGTCGGCTGTCGCATTTTTACCTTTTTAAATCCTCTAAATTCCATTCCAATTCAAGTCTCGGGTAACAAAACAGCAATGGCGTGCGGTCAGGGCAATCAAGGAGATCAGTGATTGACCAATGAAATCTAAAACAACCACGTGTCAGAACTTGAACCAAATTGTTTTCCGAAATCTATCCAAATAACCTCGTCCGTCCCCCCCCCTCATCACTCCTGCCGCTGCTTTTAGTGGCCTCTGCAGGTCGCTGAGCAGTACTGCAGGCGAGGAACCGTTCTTATTCACCTCCCGCCCGGCCGCTCTGTCCCCCTTGTGCAGAGCATCTGTCTGTTTAGTGCTGCCATAATTCATTGCGGGTATTCTTCGTGTGTGCGTGTTTCGTGTAAGTAGTAGTAGTAAGTAGTAGTAGTAGTAGTAGTTTAGAGTAGTAGTAGTAGATGAGCTGTTCATACGTCAACGCATTTCAAATGTTTTCTGGGGTATAAATACATAAATACGGCGTTTGAGTTTGTAACTTCAGTGCCTTTGTATAAATATGAATAAACTATGTAGGTCTAGGCTTTTTTTTGTTTTTGTTGGAATGGCTGTAAAAATAATAACTGTAAAGCAATTTGTATTCAAAAATTGGCTTTGTTAATTATTACAGACTAAATATTGATGATCACCCCAAGTCTGCACACTACTGCAAAACAGCCCATCCTCTTATCGAACACGTTGGTTATGAAGCTTTGAACAAACGTCTGCAAACATTTAGAAAAAACATCTTTTTACTTACTTTTAGACGTAAATGTTTCATGTTCTCTCGCCACAATGCTGAACAATGATCTACTAAATGATTTGGCCCCACTTTATAATAACTACAACTCAATTAGCCTTAATAAAACATGAACAAAGAATGAATTAATAATGAACAAATTGTGCATTCAAAATGATTCAGGCTTAGTAATAGGAGTTTGTTTGCATTCGTTATTAAGCCTGAACCGTTCTTAAATATCTGTTCATAGGCCTGTCACGATAACACATTTTGCAGTGTAATATATTGCTGAAGTAAATATAACCCTAAAGCAGGATTATGCCCAAAACATATTCTATAGTCGTGTTAAACAAATGAGCTGCAAAACATACATTGCATACAAGATGAAACACTAGTTATTTGTATTTATAACGAGTCATAAAAGTTATTTATTCAACCGCTACAGCTCAAATCTTAGGACAGAAAAATAATACAATGTAAAAAAATACTGTGATAAATACTGACACACAAATACTGACACGCTCGATCCATCATTTATTGAACGATAAGTCGATATTAACCCCGACAGATCTGTGTGTTCAGGAATGAAGTCTTTTTTCACGCTTGATTAAAAGTGTAGTTATCATAAAAGTGTCATCAAATATTTTAACAGGTGAATTTGGAACATTTTACTCCGACTCTTTTCCAAATGCACCCGTCACAAGCTGCGATACGGCGGCAATAAATCCTCGTGACAACCAAAGACCGGTCTCCCCCAAATGACTCACCGCCATTACAATAATCCTGCAGCGTAAAGTCCCTATTATCTTCATGTATAATTGTGCGACATTGGCTTTATTCAAAATGGCACTTGAGAGGATTTCATTTAAAAGCACATTTAGCCTTTGAATCCAGTGTCACTCCGGGGGGTCGTCTCCCTCTCACACTTCCCATTTCACAAAGCTCTCTCTTCAGATCCCAACAACCTGCGAAATAGCAATTTTGCTCTTCATTGACTTTTAATTATATTCCGGCTCCTTAGCAGCAAACAATCTGCCGTGTCTGTGCCGTCTCTGCCCCAGGTTGAATCGGCGTGGAAGCTGGTGGTTGAGACTGCGTGTGTGTGCGTGTGTGTGTGTGTGTGTGTGTGTGTGCGCGTGTGTGAAGCTAAAGTCTCTCTGAGGAGGCCTGCACTATTTGCTCATTAAAATGAGTTCTGAAGCTGATTCATGGCGTTTGCATTCATTTACTTGTACATCCGAACGCGAGCCGCTAAATCCCAACGACTTGTGACTGGTGCAATCAGGGAGGTATACCAGATTAGACCCAGGCCGGAGAAGGGGGGAGGACGGAGGGAGGGTGTCGAGGGTGTCCTGGCGTGAACTGCGGGAAAGGCGGGAAGACAGAATACGCTTGGATACGACACGGCTCGTAGAGATAGTTGTTAGTGATTCTACCTCACAGACAGAAGGTCGAGAGTTCTATTCCTCAAGTCTGTTTGGAAACGTGTCAGTGCAGGCAATAAATACACTTTCAAACCTCATAAAAAACCGCACTAAAGATTGTAGGTGCGAGCAAAGAAAAACATCAAGTCTACGCTTGGCCTTCAATCTAGAACCTGAATCAGAATGAGTTTTATTGCCGTTGTCAGGGAACAATGTGAGACTGTTACTGTTGTTTTGTCCTGTAGATAGTTTGACATCAACCTGCCGAGGGACTGGAGATGGAAATGAGCCACGTTGGCTATGATCTTTACATATTTACATGCAAAATTTTCATTAATATGTGCTGACCCACATTAAAAAATATCACAAACTACAAAGTTGCTTCAGGAAACAATGAACAATAATTGTAAAAAATGAACTATGATAAAAAGTGCCTATATAAAAAAATTATTGAATAAAATAAAATAGTTTTAAATGTAATACTAAATGTTCAGTATGGGCAGAACAACAGTGCAAAATTGGCAGTGGACTTAGATAAAGTGTTGATGACACAAGTTTTTAATTAGAAAAGTTTTTAGCCAGAGAGTTTTATATGCTCAGGCTGAAGGTGATTTTTAAAACAAATTAACCCATCCTGTACCCGTGGATCCCAAACGTCTCTCCCAGAAACTCCTATTTTACCCCAGATGACCCCAGATGACCCCAGATGACCCCAGATGACCCCAGATGACCCAAACATCCTTCTGCCTGAGAAGGGAATTGTATTATATATATATAAAACAATTCCCTTCTCTCCGCGGGTGGTCTCATCCCTTTTTCTAAGATCGGGTCCCCCAGGGATATATATAATTATTCATATATATTACCGTATTTTCCGGACTTTTAGCCGCTCCCCTATATAAGCCGCATTTGCTCTATTTTTAAAAAAACGATAATAAAACAATACATAGGCCGCACCTTTTGTATAGCGCAGGAACTCTTTCTTGACTTTTGCATCGCATGATCTCCCGCTGTCCCTCCAGCGTCTCACCGTACATTCATTGATGTTAAGCTTGCGTGCAGCCGCGCGCTTCCTAGCAAGATCGATGGCCTTCAGCTTAAAACTTGCTTCGTACGAACTTCTTCGTTTGGGTTCCATAATGATGGGGCAAGAATTTGAAAATAATTTATAGTTTGGTAATTTGTCGTCCGTGTTCTATTTGCTAGCTGAATAAAAAAGCAACATCTGCTTCTTTGCTTAACTTTCTGTAGTTTTGATTCTATTTCCGGGATAGTCGCATGGCTCAAAACATCTGACAAAAGTAGCGGCTTATGGTCCGCAAAATACGGTATATATAATTATAATCTGGTGATATGATGAGGAAATACTTTATAGAAGCAATTCACATGCCATTCCTTCATTAAAATTCCCTCAGTTTGAATCTCTTTTCTAAGAACCACTTAGGACCCCCTAAGTATATTTAGAGGTCAGATTTGGGGTCCTAACCCCCAGATTGGGAATCATACCATACAATTTGTAGCCCTTTGCAACCCCAAGCCGAAGTACCACCTAAGAAAACGTTTAGCCTGACGATCAACACCAGGAGGACAAAAGTGTGGATAAAATTGACTCAAAATTAAACACTTGAACAATCTCGCGTACCACAGTTTGAGGACCACTGGACTAGGCATGTCTTTTAATGTCTTTCTTCAGTTTTAGTGTCCAGTATGTGAATGTATGTGATGGGACAATAAAGTTCTCCAGCTTATTGTACTTGAGTACTTGAGTAATATCTGTAGAAAAAGGAAAGAGAAAAGCAGCTTGTTTACAACGCCAGAAGAATAAAGATTGTATTTGTGGACTTCGGATATTATTATCTTTATCATTATCTTTTTATTTTAAATCTTATTGTACGCTCGGTGAGATTACGTTAGTGAAGTGCAGAGGATGAATCATGTTTACCGGAGCGTGTCGTTAGAAGAGCAGCCGACATACTTCAATCCAAAAACAAAGAGAGTAGAACAAGAGTCGAGTGATGCAGATTGTAACTCTTCTTCTTAGAATGTATTCAAGTTGTTTATTAGAAGTGTATCTATAAAGACCTTTTAGTTGGATGTGAGAAGCTTGGTTATATTACAGTTGATTAATGAGAGGTTTTGCTCATCTGATCAGACATTCTGGCCGCTAACAGTGCCGTGATCTTCACGTTACCCTTCTTCCATTGTGTTGGGTTCGTGAGTGGGATTTATGAAGCCACTCGAGAACAAACGAATACTGCTGATTTGTTGGCAGTTAGAATATTTGAGCAAATCTGATTTGAACAAAAATATGATGCTCCCGATGTGCAGTGGCAGTATTTATTCAAACTGGTCCATTGTTTGAATGAAAAAGCTGAAGATCTGAAATAATAATGGTGGAATGTTTAAGTTGCACATGTTTTCATGTCATGGCTGATAATGCATCTTGTTGGCATCAACTTCGACTTTAGAAAAAGAAGGAGCATCAAACACTTAACTACTTGAAAGTGGACGTATTTTACATTCTTATGACTTTAATCATCTTTTAAACAGGCTTTTGATCTAACTTAAAAGAATGTCTACATTTGGAAAACACACTTGAGAATTTTTTTTTTTTTTAAATGAAACTTTTAGGCAACATAAAAGCTAATAGAGCCAGAACGAGGCAGTGCAGAAGTCCGCGATGAACCTGTGACGCAACAATACAGGGTAAAATTCAAACGGAGTGATTTTTGAGGCTCAGAGAAGATGACCTCATAAACAGGATATGCATCTTTTAATGACGCACATGTGACTTTTCTGGAGGAGGATACTTCACCTGGCTTTCTCATGGAGATGTTACTGTTTTACCATGGGCTTTTATTGGAGCTGAAAAAAACAAAATGGAAAAAAATTCATTCCTCCGCTGGGCTGGGTTTCCTCTCCACGGATCTGACCTGTAACTTGGCCTTTTTTGGCGCCACCTGCTCGTCCAAGTCAAGACAGACTGTAACGCTTTAATGCGGATCATTCCAGGCAAAGCAATAACATCTCCACGGAGACCAGCGGATGCCGAACCCTCCAGCAGAACACAGTACATTAGTGCATCTTCAATTTGTAATGATTCCAAGCTCAGTAAATACAAACGCTTCTCCAAAACAAGACAGTAAAAGTGCCATACTATTTCTTTATGCAAGCCTCATGTAGTCCAGTTTGTGTGCGCCTATAATCTCATTTGCATAACCTTGGATTGATCTCCCAAAGCCAGAAACAGCTAACGCTAACATGATAACGTGCTAACCAACCACACAGAGAGACGCGGAGAAACCCTACGGGCCGCACGCACCCACTCACAACTGTCAATCAAACCCCTGACATTAGAAAAACGGTTCCTTCGAGCTCCATTCGAGAGTATGCACGACCGGACCCATTGAAATCCCCAGCCGCTAATCTGCAGCGCAATAATTCTGCCGTTCCTGGAGGAAACGTAAAGTGTTTGTGAGAAATCGAAGGGTTCCGTTGTAAATCAGCCGTCTGCGCGCGGCCGCGGGCTGAAGCCGAGCGAACAGGGGATAATCACATGACTGGAAAAACCAATACAAAGTGGGTTAAAAGGTTTGCAAGGTAAAAGCAACATGAGCTCATGGGTGAAATATAGAGTTCATTAAAAGTGAGCGCTGATGTGGACGGTGGAAAAGAAAGTTACAAGAACAAAACAGAGACGCTGATTAAATAGCGGCAAATTAATTCAGCCGTGTTCTGCATATCTATGAAATGTACTTTTTTTATATATATATCTGCAAATCCAATATTACAACGTTTTACTGTAGGAGTGTCTAATTTGTCAATGTATTAATTCTATTTAATGACAGTAATGCATTCATCTTACAGAGCACTTTACCAGATGTTTAAAGTTGCATCGTTCTTTCATTCAAGCTTCTTCTGTAGCCACAGCTGCCCTGGCAGAAGCGAGGCTGCCAATCCGCACCATCGGCCCCTGGGAGCACCACCAATCACTCACACATGCACCGCTAATGTAGTTAGTTACAGAATAAAGATTACCTGCTAAGTATTTTGTAACATATATCCCGTTATATGATCCAATCAGAGAGCTCTATTTGAAATACTTTCACATTGATTTGCATTATATGATAGTGTCAAAATCCAACAAAGGTTTTATTTATCAAATACTACAGAGTGTTCCTTCAGGAAAGTAACTGTATTCTGAATCCCACCAAAGTGAAGAGTGAATACAGTCACTTAAAAATAGTATTCTGAATGTGTATATTCAGCTGTCTGACCTTTATAAATAAAATAATAATGTGCATATTTATATAGCGCTTTCGTGACACAATGACGCTTCTCGTTGCATTATTCATTCACTGCACACCTGATGGGACTGATGGAAGCGCTGCCAATCTGCACCATCGGACCACCACCAACCATCCACGCATCCACCACATTCATGCTGGGCAATGTGGGTGAAGTGTCCTGCCTAACGACACAACGACATTTCCTCTAGCGCCCCAGTGTGGTACCTGGTGTTCATGGCATGGACAAACAGGTATGGCCATCTTCTAAGTTCTGTTCAAATGCAGAAGGGTCTGGATGTGAATTATAAAGGGGCATAAAAAGCTCTCTCCAAACTTGGTGCAACCACAGCTCTCAGCACAAGTCTCTCAAATGTGAAAGACATGTACTTTTGTACTTTTACCTTTAGTCTATCCCTGTAAACACAATAATTCTGCCCTTTCAGTCTTATCTTAAATGTTTTTTTTTAATTCAAATCATGTATTTTTTTTGGGTTATATCACACATCGCGTCATGGGAGGAAGAGTAGTTTTACATCCATCACGTCTGGACTTCATGATCTCAGCTTTGGCAACAGCATTTAAACGGGTCCATGTTTAATGATTTATCAACAAAATGTATTCACTGTAAGCTTGAGCAATTTTAAATGACGAAGAAGTCAAATCAGAAAATATCTAGAAGCTCTAAAATGGCAACAAAACAAAAAAAACCCTTATTTTGATAGATTCTTTGGGTGGAAGGATCCTGCATTTCCTGTGCTGTTTGCATCTTTGGCGTTTTCAAAGAAGGGCGTGAAGTGGCCCTGTTTTTCCCTCACGATGGGAGGGAGCATCAAAGGTTCCGAAAGATGAGAGACAAATGGAGATGGCGCGAGAAAAAAAACGTGAAAGCCGATTATTCTAATAGAGCAGGGAGAGTCGGGTGTAAGCAGATAACAGATAAACAAGTAACAAAACAAACTAATCTAATCTTATCCATAAATAAAATAGTGCATGATGTGATTTTTCCGTGTGGCGTGGAGGCTTTTTCAGACGGCAAAGTGAAGCAGGAGTGGACCGCCATCGCACAGTTAACACGCAGCGTATAAGGCTCATAATTCTGGGTTTGCGGCTGATAATGCTGTACACTTATATGCAGACAGCGCACAGGGGCCTCATTTTGACACGTAGTGCTTTTACATACAATGACATCTCTGCGGGGAAAACAAAATATCCTCATTTACAAAGAGTAATGACGGGTTTTTAATGCGACACTGGTGAAATATAATAGCCGGAAGATAAAACAGCTTAAATTTAAAGATGCAATATGCAACTTTTGGGGCGATATACCGCACAGCTACAGAAAAATATCACAATAACCGATAATACTGACACTATGTTATGCCTATATCACATTAACTCTGAAGCAAAGTAAGTCCAATTATCCTTTTTCTAAACGTATACTATTGTTAAAAAAGCATGAGCTGCAATAAATAAATAAATACATCATTACATAACCCTGCGACGAGCTGGCCCCTGTCCAGGGTGTACCCTGCCTAAGGCCCAAAGGCACTGGGATAGGCTCCAGTCACCCGCGACCCCTAACGGGAACAAGCGGTAGAGGAAGAATACATGTTTTTGAGCAATAAAAATGCCCGGAATTGAAAAGACTAACAAAGACAAGTGTTGCTATAGTTGAAACATGTCCTCTTAAAGAAAACAAATACTAATCTTCATCTGTCACATCCGTCACTCTCAGAGCAGGAGCGTCACAGTTCACCGTCTTTCTCTAGAGAGTTTCTCCCGCTTCATGAACATGCAAAGGAGCAACAGGAGAATGCGCTGGGGCGGCCAGAGGAGCCGGCAGCGGAGGAGAACCCCAGGGAGAAGAACAGACTATGGGCTGAATGGAGGAAATGAGCCCTGTGGCATGCTGGGTAATGACGAGGACACAAGATCCCCACCAAGCCCTGCACACTGTGATGAGGCTCAAAATAAATGCGCTGCAAAGGCGACTGCCTCTGTGCGGACGTGAACGCCTGGGCCAGATTTGACTCTTTGAACACTCATGCGAAATATTGATTTGAGCGGTAAAACTGATCCCAATCCCCCTCGAGGTGCATTTGTTGACACTTCACACAAATTGATTGGTTAGTTGTCTCCATAAAAACAAAGAAACAACATTGGTGAGTAATGATTATCTTTTTTATACAGTAATAGTCTATAAAGAATCAGAAAAAGGTTTATTGCCCTTGTCAGTGAACAAAACAAACGAGGAACTTGCTTTGCCGTTAATTGCAACATACATCAATGAATAATAATAATAATAATAATAATAATAATAATAATAGAAAAACATTGCAAATATGCAAATATTCATGAAATTTAAAATGTACTAAAAATAGTCTTAGTTTGCATATATATAGACATTTACAGATGGTCAGAAGTAGTGCAAAAAGTGAACGGTGCAATGTCATTGGTTTAATAATTGTTGCTTCCATAAAAAGCATCTGGAATGCTACTATAATATTTATGTTGAGCTTTTATCATTAATACAAGGATTTATATAAAGGCCCATGGGTTAGAATATGATGACAAATTAGGAAACAATTAAACTATTAACAATTTAAAACAAAATAGCCTTTGAATGGTGAAAAGTCCTCAAAATAGAGCTGTTCCCAATGAATAACTATTCCAAAAATATGACATAGACAAAAAAATAGAAGGATCATTTCAGGTTGTCTAACAGGGACATTTAATAAAGACGTTGGTGTCATTTGCTTGCCGCTCTATGAATTGTCAAGGTGACAGCATTTGTCAAAGCCAACAGACTAGAGTTAAACATTCATTTCTGAGTATCAGCCAAGCAAAATGTCAGTGTATATAGTTTGAATACATCAGTATGAGTCGCATACAAACTATGTACACCGAGGCGGCTGTGAATACTCAAAAATAGTACATGGAAAGAAGCAAGTCTGACAAACTTTACAGCTAGCATTTTTATGATTTATCTATATTTATTATTAATATATGTGTCTATATAGTTTATATTTTAATTGAATAGAGACATTCATGTACACAGGACACATATATATATATATATATATATATATATATATATATATATATATATATAGCAGGACACATATATATATATATATATATATATATATATATATATATATATATATATATTGATATATATTGATATTTAGATTAAGAGCAGAACATTTAAGACATAAAAATATCATGAATTAGATATAAAATAATAATACGAGCATTAATAACAATAACAATGATAATAATAGAAAAACATAATAATAATCAAAATAATAATAAGAGTCCTAATGTGGAATTGTCTTATAAACTTTATTTGTCTAATTGTCTAATAAACTTGATTTCATTGTTTTGCTTTTAGATCCTTCATGCTCTAAAAAAATCTAAAAAGTGTTTCCAAAGCCATCTGGACATCTGCGCCGGAAAATACCATCCTTGCCAAAAAGCAAATCTTTTCCATGTTTACGGTCATGTTAAAATGACAAAACACTGTATTAAAAAGGAGAAAATGATCCAGATGTTTATAGACTTGACGTGGACTGTTTGATGCAGATGATAGGGCTTAAGTGAGTGAGCAGAACGTGGTCTGAAATGTGTTTTTTTAAAAGGACATGACCCTAAAACCCGCCCTCGTCCTGCAGACACCTGTCCCAGTGGGTTTTCACAGTTGCGCCGGCTCGTTCTCTAAAAGGTACAAACGGTGGAAACATTATAACTTTGAAAAAATAATGTCCATAAACCGCACGGAGGAACAAACCAAGGGTCAACTCTGGGCTGAGATTCAAACCATTGCAGGGATATTTGTGGCAACTAACAGCAACATCTGGGATCACTTTCACAAATAAACAGGTAACGATCTGATTGGTAGATCTCTAGCACATATGCAACTCTAAAGCCCAGAGAGAAAACTGCCTATAATTGTCTTAGTTGAGGTTCAGATTTACAAACGTGCCCTTGTTCGTTGCTGCTTCTTGACCATTTTCCTATTATATCATTTTCATATACTTTCAAAACAACAAATTCAATATTATCTCGTAAACCGGTGAATAATAAAACGGGTTTAAATGTAGTTTAAGATCAGTATTAATGAAGTCTCAGTCATTGTTGTGTATTTACATGGGGGACCACAGATGGAAACTACAGTATCAACTAAACCTGGTGGAAAGCATCACTTCTTTAATGAGATCAAAAAGTGTTTGTCACGTAACAGTACCATAAGTCCCTATAATCCCCCAGTTCCTCTTGAGTGAGAGGAACCACACAGTCTCCCTTGCACGCGTTCACACAGTGTCGACCCACTTCCAGTCATCTGGCTTTATATTTATTCAAATGGAGTCTTGCTTTTTCCTCCTTCCTCCTCATTTTGAGCACTGTAAACCTGCACATGAAACTGTGACGCACAAACTGTGTTGCTACTCGCTAATTCATTATTTATCTTGGAGTAATTTCTCTTCTCGAAAATGTTGGTCTAGTCAGAAAATGAATGAAATATATTTCCCTTAAAGAAGTGTTGAACAAAAGGTTCCTGGTGCGTCTGGAAAGAACCTGCCCCAGCGCATGGGCTAAAACGTTTCCAAAGTGAGGCTTCTAATGGGGACTAGAACTAAAACAGTATCAGGAATGAAAAAAGGTTCCTACAGTGTTGAAAATAAAATAAACAAATAAACTAAACACGTAAATCTAAGAGGAAAAGGGTAAAACATTCTTTTGAAGAGAGGGAGGATCATTATTTGGGAGGCTCCTTGTTGGATCTTTGGGAATGTCAGCTGTAGAAGATGTCGCCCTCTACTGGCCGCATACGCAGACAGAACCCCCCCCAATATAAAATTGACACCTGACTTCGCATTTCTCCATTTGTTTTCGGCCACCGTTTGTGTTTGCCGGTGACACGGACGTCTGTGTTAACGTGGGCGCTGAACCTTGTGACTTTCAGAGCGCGGCCTTTGGAAAAGCCACTTCAGATCTGGAACGACGGCTCTCTCCGCTCTTCATTATCAAGTGCCGAGTGATATCGCACAGATAGAAAACACTAAATTGGACTTCGCTGACAGATGAGTCCGGCTCAAGCGCTCAGCAAACCGAGTTACAGCGCTGCCTACAGCCAAGTCCCTGTCATTAGCCGGCATTTAGCGGATTTAGAGAGGCATTCGCGGACCATTTGAATTGTCCTGGTCATAAAAGACAAACATCTTTGATCAGTGGCCACATTCCTGCTCGTTTATAGCCCCCGCGTTTGTGTCCGTGGTGAGTTACGGGGGTTTGCTGATGCTCGGGACTGTTTGTGCAACGCTAATGAAATGCAAAAGTCTGTGTTTGTCCCATTGTCACTGGTGCAAATGCACAAATAAACAATAAAGAGATTTAGTCAGGGCAAAGTTCAAGTGGCAGTCTTTTTGTCGGCCAGTATTCTCAGCATCTTATCAAACAAGTTTAGCGTTTTTTTTATTTTAGCAACTTATCTGCAAGTAAATATGTTAGCTAGATATGTTTTCTAAAAGTCTTTTCTCACGGTTGGTATATTCATGTCTTTGCAAATATGATCAGAAATGTGATTGAGACATATTCTACAATGTGCAAGACATACTCAAGTTTTGTTGTGTAAGGAAAAGTACAGACACAGGAGCAAATATACAAAAGTATAAATACAATCTTTGTAGAAGTATACCTGTTTTAGAGTAATGAAATATGAAACCATTTCGCACGGATTTTGAGAACTATAAGTCAAATGTTGTCATTTTGATTTTAAAATGAGTGCCGTTTTAAGGTCAACTTGACTCGACTGTATCCGTGTATTTGTCTTTTTATATTTATGTACACTGTATATTTTTGTCTGCTCAAAGCCGAGACTTGAAATGCAAAAGTTTAGGCAAGATGTCACCGTGAATGTGCTAAAAAGAAGTTACAAATTCCACTGTTGCAACACAGATTAGGCACAGAAACAGATTAGGAACAGAAGTGGAATTGTAAAAACTTCCTTAAAAATATATTTAAATCTGTATAAATGTATTTAAATCTGTATAAATGTATTTAAATCTGTATAAATGTATTTAAATCTCACACGTTGTACTTTCCGGTTCCAGTTAAAACAGGTAGCGGAGCAGAACGTACACATGCCGGCTCTAAAATGTGTCGTGGAAAGTAAAAAGTATTCACAATAAAGTGCAGATGCCTAAACATTTCAGTACTTTTACTTTTGTATTGCAACTCTTTTGCTCTCTAAGTGCCACAGGCTTGGAAATCTGGACTAAATAATGACCAAACATTGAGCGAATCTGATCGCACGCGTCCAGCCGACCTCATCCCTGACTTTCTCCTTTCCCCACCCCGATTGAAACGTATTAGTCTGGAGTTTGTCGGCGTTCGTGCAGCTACATGTGCAGACCATTATGTGATCAGCGCCGCACAGTAGTTGATGGTCACGCCACGAGCACAGGCGTCGCTCATGCATCAAACCGAACGCTGAACGCCTCCTCTTCCTGCATGCTGATGGCTCGTCGTCAGATAAACTGGAAACTCTTGCACGTTTTAACTTCCACACAGATGTCTTCATCAAATCGGCAAATGCTTCTTTTCCCGTTGTTTCCCCAACCACCCCCCCCCCATTTGGCCATTTGTTTCTTGGGGTCATCGACGACTAATCTGCAATGTTTTTGAATTGATGCGTTATTTTCTCAATTTAGCAAAAAATATGAAAGGCTTACTCTTTGCCTAGCAGTGTTTTCAAAAGCCAAATCTTTTTAGTGCAACAAAAATATGACTCTTTCCCTTCCTTCACTATATTGCTACTAAAGTGCCCCCTACAGGTCGGACGAGTCATTAAACTGAAATGCAGTTAAGATAAATATATTTAGAATTTTGCTAAAAAAAATGTAAAACGCTATCACAGAATAGCAATTTTTTTTATAATTTCACTTCCTGTTTGTAATTGATGACATCACATTAGGAAATTACCCAGCAAACACGGGGCAAAAACGCATCTAATGCCACAATGTTTTTGATTTGACAAATAAAAATGTGTGAGCGCGACTTTATTTTGTTGAATTCATGTTTAGCGAGTCAAAAAAGTTGTTTATTTGTGTAATTTATGCGAAAACTTTGACTGGAATGAGCGTCACTGGTGTGAGGTCACTTCCTGTCATTTTCTACAGATTTGGCAGCGTTTTCTCGACAAATAAATACTCGATGGGTGTAAAACTATAATGTATGTGTACGGCAGATATAAATACACCAAACAACGTCAAAATTAGAAAATTATAAAGATCTGTAATAGGCACTTTAATAATGTGTATAAGACGGTATAAAAAGGGAAATAAAAGTGACACATTTACAAAAATGTACCGGCTAGGAACAACCAGATTTATTTGGCTCCACTAACTCTGTGTAGGGAAACGTACACAAAGCATTTCAGGGCTGCAGGTTGTCAGTCGTTTAGGAAAATAATCATTTTAAGTAGATTTATGTGGGAGAAAAGCAAAAAGGAAAAGACATGCAGTGAGTTAGCGGAAGATTTGAGAGTTTAATCTGCCTTTTTTCACATATAAATACACAGTTTCCTTGTACTTTTCTGTATAAATATGTTTTTTTTTCATGAACTCCTGTGCCGTTGTAATCTTGTGAGTGCAGTTTGGGTCGGATAGAGATAGTTTTGAGAGCCTTTTGCACACTAGAGGATTTAGCAAACAGGAATCTCTTTAGTTTCCCACAGCTCTATGGATATATTGCGTACTATACCAGAGATAAACAATGTCGTACCATCATTTCATCATATATTTTCTGGAGGAGCTTGAAGAAGTGCTGCTCAAGCTTACGAGAAGAAAATGAATCTGAGGGTGACATTTCAAGCCGTGGAAGTTGCTCTGCATGGGTTGCTAAAAACAATCAACCCTCGAAAATGAACCAGGCTGTCAATTAATCTTTGCGCGTTGCCAGAGCCGGTTCAACAGTTCGTTAGCCTCAAACTGAAATAAACGGACAAAGTAACTCTGAAGGATATAATTAGCTTTTCATCCCAAACGAGGGCCGTGCCCGTTCCCTGCCGTGTCGTGGGCTAAAACGTCCAGTAATAGCTCTTAACTGGAACATTTGTGGTGATTCAGTTTTTGGGGGAGGCAGAACTCCTCCTCCTCTGCATTCTTCTATTGCCGTTTCATAAGCGCTGCATGCAACGACTCCAGTCATATAAAGTCAGGTGAAACAGGCTTTGATCAAACGAAATATTGTTAGACTTTGTGCTTAAGCTCATTAAGGTTAGAGGTCGACATGCAGAAAGGATTGTATTTTTGTCAACACAATCCTTTCCCTTCTTTATACTTTTTCTTCTTTATACTAAATATGTTGTTGGGATTAATATCTCTGTGATCACGGGGGGAAAGTCCAACAGCTTCTCTGTCAGTACAAATAAACTAAAAGTGGCAGTGTTATTCACGTACAAACAAACAAACAAAAAACAGTGTTTGTTGTCTGTTTAAAAGGACTTCAGGCCATGAGAATAAAATGGCTTTGTGGATCCGATTCTTACAAGAAAATCAACAATTGTGGATTTCAGTTTGGATATTTCTTACAAAAACATTGACTCTCTCAAAAAAAAAGTAAAAAACAAAACAAAATCGCAGCCTATTATAAACCCCTGATGGGAAAAAGAGACTCGGGATGATGCTACTTCACGTGTCTTATGTGAAACCCAGTTGAAATGCATTGGATTCTGTCGTTTTGAAGCAGCGCCTCCTCCTCCTCCTCCTCCTCCTCCTCCTCTGCCTCCACTCCGCAGCCTGCAGAGTGGAGTGCTAATGTCGCAGGTGTTTTAGCTCAGACGAACCCGCTCCCATCCGCGGCTCTCATTCGATGGTCGGAGGAGACGATAATGGGCCAGGCGATTGCGGAGAGAGCCCGTTTTAAAGCTGGACAGCGGGCGCGGAGGGGACGCAGCTGGGACACGTGCGCCCGATTTTTAATGTAAACCAAAACAACTGTTATTAGCGAAACCCACGTCCGCAGAGCTGCATTGGCCGTAACGATTTTTTAGAAAAGCAAAGCAAAAGAGAGGCAGCTGGGTCTCTCGAAAACACATCAGTATACTTTAAAAATGAAGGCTAATTTTAGTCATTCGCGTCTTACAACCTCCAGTGATTTAACATTTGGCAAACTGATTATTCAATGGTTGGTGATGACACGATCGCGGGCTCCATCTCTATCTCAATGGGATCGTTCAGGCTAAATAAAGGATAAATACAATAAAATACATCTCATAAGCGTTGTGAGCTGGTTCCGCACAGTGTTTTTCCTCCATTAAGGAAAAAATAAATAAAAGAAAGATAGTTCTGTGAGCTTTTAAATGTTCTGTCCTGTTGTAATTTCAACAGGACAATTTTTAAATGGTTAAAGTGCCTATGACAGGGTTAGGGATTTTGGACATTCTAAACATAATTCAGCAAAATAAAGGCGCTCTGATATATTGTAATGAGATGAGTTTCAGCCCAGTGTTTGCTGGGTAATTTCCTAGTGTGATGTCATCAATTACTGACAGGAAGTGAAATTCTTAATAGAAAAAATTTGCTATTCTGGGAGACATTTAAAAATGTATATTATTATGATGAAGCAACATTTTAAATATATAAAACTGAACTGCATTTTAGTTCAATGAGTCGTCCAACTTGTCATAGGCACTTTAATGAATAAATAAAAGCACTTCATACGGCTTTTAACACAGACATGTTTTCGATTAAAGGCGAAGTATTCTGGGGGGACAGCTACAGCATCTCGCATTTAGTCAATGGCAGGTTTTTTATTGTCTTGAAAAATGCATTCTTACTGTGTTCACAGGGTCGCCTCTCCGCAGACATGAGACATCAGACATTTCTACGGCGATAGATGCGTTTCTCAAGACTAGAAGTGGGACGGCATCGACGGGTCCTCGTAGTGTCGTAAAAATCAGATGCTTCTTCAGGGTAGAGTTGTCCCAATACTAACATTTTAAACCTCGATTTCAGTACTAAGGGATGAACTCGATTCTCGATACCGATTTCGATACCACAAAGACAATGCTGTGTTTTCGGGGTCAAAGTTTTAGACGATTGACTGATCATTTCTACACAAAATAATCCTAGTTTCTTTATTAAATGCTGTGGTCTTAAAGTAGTTCTGATAAAACCCAAGATCATTTCAAAACGGTTCACAAAATGTCACATTTTCTATTGATAACGTGATATTTTTTCAATCGATACTTGTTCAAATAATTATCGAGTTTTGATACTAGTGTTTGTATCTATTAGTGTATGATTTTCGATACTTTTCACAACCTTACCTCAAGGACAAAGGGAAGCATTAAGATGAGATTTGTTAGTTTATTACTCTTTTGTGAAACATAGTGTATCTTTAAAAAGTGCCACATAATCCATTTGCGGACAAAAAAAAAGAACCACTTGTGCTAGTATTAGTCATAATACTGTTAAGCACTTGTGTAGTTTATATAAAGAGATCTGAGAGGTATCCAAACATTTAAGATTTGAAATTGAGGCTCTTTTGGGGGATTAGACGTGGAGCGCTTTGTGGTTTGTATTAACATTGACTTTAATCAAATCAAGCCTCGTTTTAAAGCAAGTATTACACATCTTGCTGTCCGACGGCTTTGCACATTTCCGTTTGGAGTTGGGGTGTTCTTGTTATTGGTCTTCAGTCATTGGACGAGACGCGACGTGAGGCCAATTAGTCCAGCGAGAAAAGTGTAGTTTCTGAAAAGTTGGTGAATTTGACCTTTAAAATGTTCTGTCTCAAGTCCGGACCAAAGCGAGTCAATAAATCAATCTTTTTTTTCTTTTTTTTTTTTCAGAGAATGTTGAGAGCGCGTGACTAACCTATGAAAATGTAAGACACCTTGAAGGTTGTTTTTATGTGATAACGGTGAAGAGGCTGTGAAGGAATGACAAAATGCCTGAAATCGTGTCAAATTTGTGTTACATTATAAACACACTTGCAGCAACAGGGAAATAAACTCTATAACATCTATTAATTATATGTCTAGACATTACGAGCGAGCATTACACAGAAGACTGGGCAAATATGCAGCCGATGCTATGATGAAATCAGATCACTAATTGCTGTAATCAGATTTGACAAAACGTTATGTAATGTTTGCTCTGGAAGATACAGAAATATTTGACAGGAAATGTTGTTTGAAGATGTCGCATACACTGCTGTGATTGGCTCAGGCTAAAAGTAAATCTAATTAAAAAAATACTCCTAACTCACGTATGCGCATCGTACTGAATAGAAATGAGCAAAATGGATGATCTCGTTATGAGTGTTTTTTTGAGATAAGCTTAATTAAAAAGGTGCGTTGTCTATAATAAAAGCTAATCAAAAATTTTGCAAAATAAGGTGATTAAAAATTAAGTAATAAAACAATGTTGCAGTGTGAGTGTTTGAAAAAAAAAAAAAAAAAAAAAAAAAGTGTTTAAAAAAAAAAAAAAAAAAAAAAAAAAAAGTTGTTTATTATGTTTCATTATTTGTGTGTGTATATATGTACATTCATTCATTCATTCATTCATTCAAGTCAATGAATATACACGACACATGCTGGATGGTTAATTGACATCCTGACACCAGTGAACTTAGACACTGGAGTCAAAGTGGGTGAAGTGTCTTGCCCAAGGACACGATGACAGTATGCACTACCGCCCCCCTGTGGCACGCCCATCCAAGTACTAACCAGGCCCATCCCTGCTTAGCGTCTGAGATCTGACGAAAGTGGATTGATATTTGCACATACTTTATGCACTTTAATTAACCTAAACAACAGCTTTCATCAGAACATTTAAGCACGTTTCTGATGGATTTCAATAATATCCACTGGTTGCCACCAACTGGATAATAAAATGAATATAAATAAATAATGGAATATGATTTTTTTTGTCAATATGGCCCACTCTTACAGCGCAAACTATTGTTTATTTGTGTTTATTAGCGTTTCGGTTCTTGCAAATGTGATTGCGATGTCCTCAAATACAAGCCTTGAAAATGAGCAAGTCTTTGAACTGTGTGTGCCAATGCTGGTCCCCTGAGCAGCAGTCGGCACTAATTACATTTTACATGTTTCTAAACTCGCAAGAGAGAAGAAAACACCAGATAAATATAACAGCACAGAAATAGTCTTCAAGAAAAACGGACAAGGACTTATTAGGCAGCAAACCCCACTGAGACCACGCACGGAAATGGAAAAATGCAGGAAGAACATTTGTGTTTCTGTGTTTCTATGTTTACTTCCTGACGCACTTAGGGAAATACATTATTTAAGTGTAAGTATTGACATGGAAGAAGAGAAGAAGCCATGTTCAACCATTAAAAGTGTATAGGGTCAAATTGTCATGTATCACTCAAGGAATCCTGGGTTAAAAGACGAGGTTAAGTGAAGCCAAGTCTTATAACATTCAGGTTAGGAAAAAATGCTTAAAATAACCACTAAAAATACTCTGAAACGCAAAGAAATGAACACAAATAAAAAAGTACCACCTATTTGTAAATTCAAAGGTGCTTAGATGTTTGGATTTATTTATTTTTCTTCGTTTGTATTGTGATTTTAAAGCTTATTCTTGTGCCGTACAGGCTTTTGAGTGTCTTCGTACGACTTGTGCTCTACAAATAAACTTACCTTGCTGAGACCTGGTTTGGTCGAGGGTTATAGACCTGGTTTGGTCGTGCTTTAGTCCTTGTTTAGTCCTGCTTTAGTTCAGCTCTTGCCGAGTGTTCGCAGTGGGCACTGGTCTGTATCGACCAGAAATGTCCAAGAAAAGAAGAACCAAGGCCCAGTGATTTTAGACAAAATGAGGTGGATAGTTCAGTTCCATTTACTTGAGTCACTTTTTCATAAAACTGCCCTTCTAGTTGTAATTTTCAGACACCACATTCTAACTCATACTTGTGTCATTTATTTAGCACTCTTCCTGGAATAAAAGTTTTGGTTATGGGTTACTCTACAATGATATACTCAGACAAAGTCCTTTTTTATTTCATTAGTATTTATTTTATTTTATATATTTTCTTAATTGTAAGCATGCCTTATTTTATATATTTTGCTATTATTATTATTATTATTATTATTATTATTATTATTATTATTATTATTATTATTATGTATTGTTTCATGTTGCATCTTAACGCCGAAGCAGGTTTCTAGTTTGTGGATTATGTTCACTGACAATGGCAATAAACCTTTTTCTGATTCTGATGTTAACATTTTATAACACTAAATATGATTTCGTTTTTCTCATTTTTGTGGTTTTTCAGCTGAAACCAAATGTTGTGGTTTATTTAAAGAAGACCTATTGTGAATTTGTCTTCTATTTCGTTCTAATCACCTGAGACATATGTAATGCTGGCAATGTCAAATAAATATGGGAAAAAAGAGTGTCTGGAGTGTCTGCCAGTGTGGTCCAATAGATTTGGTTTTCCATCTGACGGATCACTAAGAACGGTCAAAAATATATGATCCATGTCAGCAAAATTGTTCAATTGAATGAATAGATATGAAGGTTTTGTGATTTCTGTCATGTCTTTGTGATTTTAATGCATTTTTTCCTGGGCCAAAATGACTATGCGAAGCTTCCAAATCCTATATGTACATCACCGTTTGAGAAAATAAAATTACTAAACAAAGTATTTAAAGAGAAGTGGGCGTGACATGAAGAGTAGTGAAGATCTGGACTGAGGGAGCAATGACAATGAGCAATAAAATGACTCAAATATGCAAAAAATCACTTTGAGTGGTTTAATGACACTTATGGTTAAATATTTTGCATAATACGTCTCCTTTAATGTTTTGTCCTTCCAATGGATTGCGACTTTTATATCATATTGTGATTTGAATGCATTTTATTGTGATTTTAAGTCATTTATATTGTCATTTTTATGTTTTTTGTATGGCTATAAAGCATTTTGAATTGAGTGTTGTACAAATATAGTTACACAAATACATACAAATGACTTTAATGATAAATCAGGTACTTATTTCTGCCTCTTATAGTAACTTCCACAAAATACATGTTTACTTAAGTAATTTCTTGGACCACTATTGAGCAAAATTGTCTCAAAGTAGCGGTCTTTGTCAAGTAAAATCTTTGGCAACATCTACGCAATTATTCACCTTCAAATCTGAACGAGCAAAAATGAGTCATAAAGAACTCAAAGTGTAGACTATTTTAAAATACTTTAATCCTCTCAGACCGACGGTGGAGCTGTTTTCTCCAGTGGAACACACACACACACACACACACACACGGCCACGCTCCAATTAGTAACAAGGTTGTTCTCTGTGACAGCGACACTAAAACAGGGCTGTGGGTCTTGGACTCGCTGCTTTAAAACAAGACCAGGGCTTTTCAGGACACAAGGGGTGGTCGAATGCCACGTAGTACATGCAGTTAAGCTTTAGCCAGAGTGAAGGGGAACTAAATATACTAAAATAACATCAAATCAACATCATAAAGGTGTTAATAAGTCTCATGATACTGGTCTGCATATGGTCTGCAGTGGGGGAATCTTTCATCTTTGTCTTTTCTTTACTTAAATACATTTTACAGTGGCTAGGTTTTACTCTTACTTCACTACATTTGAGAGCAGGTATCTGTACTTTCTACTTCTACTTCTAAAATGGCTGAGGGTTTATTTTTGAGCAGTTTCATGGTGACATTTGGCCTCAAACTTATGAGTTCAAGACTTTTTGCATACAAATATACAGCAAATGAAAAAAACACCAAAATGACTTCTGATGAGGAAAAAAATACTGCAATCAACGTTTCACGCTTTGATAGTTTTATTTTTTACTCTAAAAGTAAATTTTTAAAGGAGAAGTTCAATGTGTGAAATATTATACTTTTTGTTAAGAATGTTTTTGCCCCTGTACCTGTACTTTTACTTTTACTTTATCGAGTACGTCTTCCACTACTGATGGTCGGAATATTTCCCAATCAAAAATTTGATTTTGACTTAACACAATAAATATACTGATAGAATAGCAGTCATTTCCGTTCAAACAGATTTTCACAAGTTCGCCCGGTGCAGTGGATGTATTTTGTGTGTGAGAAACTGTACGGCGAGTGAAAGGAGCACTCTGAATACTTAAATATTTCTGAACTATTGTTTTGCCTGTTGTTTTTAGAATAATGTAGCTATTGCAATCACACCCTGGGAAAACAATTTGTCGATGCATTATTGTATTAATGGAGTCCCGCTGCGTTTACATGTGTTGAGTATTTTTTTGCACTAAATGTGAATAATATAATATGGTAAAAGGGGCTTTTGCTTCTCCTCCATCATACATTATCTTATCTCTTTCTCAAGCGCTCCCATGTGCTCAACAGCAGGCTCACACCATGAAGTGAAATTAATATCAGTTTCCCCAGGGAGAAGCACACATTTATCAAAGTAATTACGCTGCAGAAGTAGATGAATTTGTTTAAGAAAAGTGAAAACATTCGAAACCGTGTCCGACTGGGAACAGCAAGGATTCACGCTCGCGGCCTTGTCTCGTCAAAGACTGATGACCACACGGAGCTTCTAGTGGGACGTGACCACCTGAGCCACGTGTCACATTCAGGACTGTTTTTTAACATATCTTAGCAACTGTGTGTGACAATATTTTATTTTTGGGTTAAAAAAATATTCATGTTTCAATGAAACCATTATAATTTGAGAATTTTTAAGTCAATCATGCTCCAAAAAGTGTAATCCTACATGTAAACTGCTTTTTGTCTGGTTGTTAAAGAGGTTGCATAAATTATTTGATGTAATAAAGTAAAATGTGTTACAGATATATTGTAAAAGCAGCTCTGTGTCTAATTATAGTGTCATGATCCAATCCCTGCTGCTCCTTCCTCCTCTCCCAGCTCCCCCTCTTTTCTCCTTATTTGTCAGTTCCTGGGTGGATCCTTCATTCCCTCCTCCTGCTGAGTTCCACACCAGCAACCCATCTCCAATCACCACCTACTACTTCGCATAGCTGACCAGTCTCCAGCGCCAGATCCTTACGTCATGCTGTGTGGTGAATATTCGCTCGGGCAACTTTTTCCATTTTTGCTATTTTTTGTTCCTCTTGATACTTACCTGCATTTGTTTCCCGTTCGCCCCTGTGCCTCTCATGCGACCAGCTCCCGTTCCTGTCAACCCCGGCCCACCAATCAGCCTGCCACCACCTACTCCTCTGCTGTCCCGTTGGATCCACTCAGCCCCCTCCCTGAACCAACTCCTCGTTCCAAGACTATTTTGTTTCCTGTCAGAATAAACTTTGATTCTTGCCTTTTTGGGTCCTCCAGTCTTGTTCTTAACATATAGAGCGTTTTGTTCCGTGAAGCAGGAAGTGTGTTGTTGGCATGCCAATGTTTGTTAGCTTCACCGTCACAGTTGATTCTGCTCTAGTCTCTGAAAGTTGTGACAAGCGTGTTGAATAATTAGGATGCTCGGAATCCATTAGGTAAAAGAGCAATACATCTGGACCGCTGCTGTTTAAAACGAACTAGTTCTGACTGAAGTTCTGGCCACGCCTCCTGCCCCCCGGGTGAAACGTGTCCCAGGCGCGTGGGAGCATGAAAGCTCCTTCGTCTCCGTTCATAGCCGTGATCCCGGTTTCCTCCTTCTGTTCAAAGAACTTTTGAGTCGTCCCAATCCATGACATGATTCACGAGCCAAGCAGTCGGATGAAGTGTCGGAGGAAAGCACCAGCTGCTCACCCAAACGTGTCAAGGTCAAAACAACCTATTTTGTCTTAACAAACAATATACTTAAGTAATTTGAACAGCTGCATTGGTCAGGTGTGTTAGTCACTGGACATTGCCAAAGTTTACAGTACCCATGGCTCATATTTGTCTCTCCCTCTCGTCTTTGTTAAAACCTACCATAAAAACAAAAACATAACATCATATTGCAATAAATAAGAGTCATAGCCACCTGTTTGCGTCCAATGAGATGTCCCGGGGTATGGTATTGAACCTCTCTAGCTTGCGTTTATTGCAGACCTGACCTGTAACACGGCCTGATGAAGATAGATGTCTTTAATGTCATACAATGGAACGATCTGGCAGAGCAGTATCACCACGACGGAGCGAAGCGTCAGAAAAAGTACCAGAGTGCCGCCTGGAGTGGCCGAGGCTGGACTGTTATCGTGGTCAAATGTAAATGTATTCCACAGAACGAGCCTCGCAGTGAAAGGAAATGTGTTGCAGGCGGGTCTGAGTCATGGTTTCTGGTCAGTCGCTCATGTTGTTTCCCTTGGCGTCACGCTGGGCAAATACCGAAGCATGTGGTCACAACTGGATTCTGTCGTAAACTGCTTTCACTCTTGAATTCCACGGAATGAAGGACGGAAAAGTGGAGTGTTTTCAGCATGTCTTCGTTCATGCCGAGTTTGAATGCTCTCTCCATGTTTGTTTTCCCCATAAAACTTGCACTAATCCACCATCAAAGCTCAAGATCCGGAGAAGGGTCCCTGAACGCCGCACTGTTGCCCCAGAAATGTCGAAAATGGGTCGAAACGTTATTTACATTACAGTATAACGCCATAATGTTCCTCAGTTATTTTGCATATTGCACAGAACGCTTTATTAGAAGAGCGATGAAATAAAGCAGTTACTCAATGTTTAAACAATCATCACAAAAAGCACAACAAATTATATAAAATAAGAAAAAATAAGGGAGTTTTTGTTGGTTTTAATTGCCGTTTTAATAGTTATAACTTCTATTTTGCCACAGATTTTAAAATATCGATACCGGCTCATCAGTTATCGGCTACAACAAGGCAAATATCGGGGCTGCCATTATTGAGAGACAATCATCAATCACATTTGAGGGACTCATTTGACTGCTGTGTTTTGTTAAAAAAATTATTATTTTTATTATTATTATTTTTTTTTAATTAAAAAAAATAAAATAAAAAATAAATAAATTACAAATTAATAAATAAATAAATAAATGAAAAAATAATAATAATAATAAATGACTGAAAAAAATCCACACCAAACACTTCAAACTTGATTCCAATACAATGGAAAATAATGGCATTTTGTACAACAACAAAAAACATTGTGGTTCTTGCTAGTTCTGTAAAGAGCAAAATTATTCAAAAACTATTCAGAAACAGTGAAATGTCCTTTTTTATGTATATATATATTTTTTTTTTCAGTGCTGATTCTTTTTCAAATGATTAAACGATCAAATGACAGCTCTACAGCAGGCCGCACTGATGGCTGTTTACCACCGTTTTTAACAACGTGATGCTCATTTTAATCTGTCCGTTTTATTCATTTATTTATTCATTTGTGCACATTTAATTCGTTTTGCACAGAATACATGCCAGTCTTCATAGAAATATAATAAATGATGTGAATAAAAAGAATGGACTGAGCTGCAGTGCACAGCCTGGAGGGAATTAGTCAAAGAAATTAAAATTTGTAACAGATTTTTCGAGATTTAAACTTTTTATTGTCTAACTTGGTCCCGTTTTTTTCTCTCTTCTCTTTTCTTTCCATCATCTCTTTTCAACTGCATTCTGAATGAGACAAATTGCAAATGTGTGCAAACATGGCAAGAATGAGTAATTTGAAGTGTCAATCGTATAATTATGTAAAGGAAATGAATCCGCGTTCTGTTGAAACATAATTGTATTGTTCATTGAATCTACAGTTTCACTTACTTACTCCTTTAGAGATATTTTCTCATTGAGTTGTTATATATATTTTAAAAAGTACTCGAAATAAAGAATCATTTGTTCAAAGGTGAATACAAGTATTTGGGGAAACAACAACTCATGTAAGAGTAACTGTATCTGGCAACGTCTGATTTATAATTTGAAGTGAATGTTTTTGGAAGCGCAAAAACCTTAAATAACACCCAAACTCTGGCATTCCCAAAAGGCTCGTCATCATCAAGCTTTTGTCGCTCACAGTGGGACGAGGAGCCAAAATGTTTACTCGAGTCGAAGTCAAAGTCAAAGAAGAAATAAAAGTCCGTGAACTACTATCAAAGTACAATTGTATTAACTGTCAATTAGGCCCAATTGTAACTTAATAATCAACTTGTCCATCTGCACTGCTAGTTTTTGCACTCTGACAAAACTGTGAATTGTGTCTATATATTTCGTATAAGTTTATTTTTATCGTTAACCAACATTTGTATTTATGCGTTATTATTATTTTTGATTATATTTTGATATTTTGATATTACATTTGTTGTTTCAAGTTGCACCTTAACACCGAAGAATGATCCTGGTTTGTGAATCTCGTTTTCATTCACTGACAATGGCAAAAAAACGTTTTCTGATTCTGATTAAAAAGTCATAAAGTAAATCTGCAAAGAAACTGCACCTCTGGATCGACTTCCCCTTCGACAAATCACACACACACAATTAAATGTATACTTGTTGTAAAGGTTCTTTATGGCGGTAACGTGTTTCCCAGGTAACTGTATTCAAACCTGACTTCGTGTCCCTTGGTGTCCCGTGGCGGTCTTTATCATAAAAAAAAACCATTCACAAATGACCGGATTGGACGCGCTCGACATGAACAGCAGCGACATTGAGGTTATTCCGATCACTGATCCCGTGGGCCCGGCTGACACGTGCGCAAACTGCTGCAGCTCGCGCTCAGATTAACATTAGTGCCCAGTGGAGGAGAACCAGGCGCGTTTACAAAACCCTCAAAGTCACCGTGGCGCTTGGGACCGGGCCATACGGGACACTCCGATTATCACAGACGCAGCGAGAGCAGAGGAGAGAGACAAACCCTGAAGATGAAATTTAATATCGAAAGTTTCTATTGCAGTTACATCCAAAACTGTTTTTTATCATTGTATATGCAGTGTTTTTACCAATGTATTTTATTGTTTTTAAATGACAAACAATCCCGTTAGCAGGTCGCAGGATTAAACGTTATCATTAGGTCTGCTTTTTCCCAAAACGCCTGATTGAAATGACCTCCAGTTCAACCCTTTGGCGTGCAAACACGTGGCGGGGCTCTTTGTGGAGCTGACACAAAGGAAGATCAGATTATTTTTGTTAAATGTAAGGAGGGGTAAAGCTGCTGTCTGCGGGAATGGGTTGACAGGCACTAGATTGAGCATTTGTTCGGTCTTGACAATTCAAAGCTGAAGCCAATTTCACCAAAAAGTTAGATTTAGGGACATGCAATAAAGTAAAAAAAAAAAAAAGGTCTATTTGAGTGAAAGTTTTAAATGCTAGTAGTTCATTGTTCCCTTTTATCAGTTGGTTGACAAAAAGGAATACATGTAGAAAAAGTCCACATTTTAAGAGGTTATTAAGATGTTTGATTGTGGGTGTGCGTAAGGTCTGAAAACTTAATGTTATATTTTGCCCTCTTTACATATTTTGCAATGAAATTATTTGCAATTTTTTTTTTTAGAAATTTCAGACAAGAGTGCAAAAAACATATGTCTGGCTTTCATGTATTCTTGCGCTGAAAAATGCAAGATCAAATTCCACTCTCTAAGCCGTACTATCTCCTACAAACAGTGGAAGTCGTTTATTTACACATCACGTCACTTCATTCCAGTACAAGTCAAAACGGGGGCAATTGGACCAAACTGTGAGGAAACTCATTAATATTTGTAACTGTGCGGGGCTAATCAACTTTTTCTAAGAACTTCCTGACCTGCTTCACTTGTTTTTTAGGACAGCGTTGTTTTTCTGCCCTGTGCATATTAACAACAGGGAGCGTCTGAATCGGCCGTATTGGAATCACAGCGGGAAATGTGAAGTTCAAAACCCACAGATTTTGGGGGCGCCCACTGCTGAGTCTGCCGCGGAGATGAAACGACAAAGTGTTTTTGAAGCAGCTCCGAACATTTGGTTCAAAAATGGATTTAAACTCTTCAGATAATTATGGATAGTTTTATGGTGGGGAATGATGAAGGAGATTTGATGAAGATGCTGTGTGAACTCTGCTGCCCAGAGAAAAGGAGTTCAAGGGAATTGTCAAGCGCTGATCAAGAGCCAGACGTTCTACTTTGAGGTGGGGTTGACTTTATTAACCCCCTTTGACCAACTCTGGCAGCTGCAGCCCCTGGGGACCCGTCTCCAGGTCTTGAACTGGTCTCGGTCCGGACTAAAGCTCTGGGGACCCGTCTCCAGGTCTTGAACTGGGCTCGGTCCGGACTAAAGCTCTGGGGACACTAAAGCTCTGGGGACCCGTCTCCAGGTCATGAACTGGGCTCGGTCCGGACTAAAGCTCTGGTACCCGTCTCCAGGTCTGGGCTCGGTCCGGACTAAAGCTCTGGGTACCCGTCTCCAGGTCTGGGCTCGGTCCGGACTAAAGCTCTGGGACCCGTCTCCAGGTCTGGCTCGGTCCGCGACTAAAGCTCTGGCTACCCGTCTCCAGGTCTTGAACTGGGCTCGGTCCGGACTAAAGCTGGAGGGGTTTTGCGATGCATGTTTTTTTTGGTGGAGTGAGCCAACCAGAGAAGCCAGAGGAAACCCCACAGAACGCAGCCATAATTGTTCCCTCACCAAAAACATACCTGGAGCTGTCCATGAATCATGTTTGTTTGTGGCCTCAGAAATCACTCAGTTTCAATTTCCCCAGACTCTTTTTTTATCAAAGGTAGATCTCCAGCGCAGTTTTAAGTCCATAAGTCAGACTCGTTCTGAGCTTTTGTACCATCAAATCGCATTCATCACAACTGTGTGCTTGTATTAGCTTCCGTGGCTCTTGTTTTCCCTCATGGTTTAATCCCGCTGCTGCCATTAGATGGTGTGCTGGTGTCAAATCCAAAACAGAAAAGCGCAGCTGATGCAAAATAACCTCTTTGACATAGGCATTATTTTAAGTTCTGAAGCAAAGTGTACTAAAAGCATGTTTCACGGCCAATAACAACACAAATGATGCATAATATGTGTCCTTTAAGAGTCAAAGTAAATTCATCCATCAATGTTTGTGACTCCAAACCGAGTGGGACAAAGCAAACCATAACTCAACATACTTCAACAATTAAACACACAAAATAAACAATTAAAACAAATAATTTCATATTGGACTAATGCGCAAAATATTTAGATAAATGAATTCAAAAATAGCTCTTTGGATAGCACGGCGCACTTGGGATATTATTATTTATAGCTCTGGTGCAGTAACCTCATTCTTTCCATAACAACGAGACTCGTTATTTCATCTCTGACGTTTCACCGAACGCGACGAACCCTTCTAGGGCGCCGCGCTCTGTTATTGTCTGTAGTGTTTCATTCAAATGCTAAATATTTCAATTTGGCCCCAATTTCTGGCTTGCGAGAGTCAGACAAAAAAAAGAAAGTTATTTACAACTTTCATCAATCATTGCTGCTAGACCCCCAAGAAGACAATTAAACACGAGGCGTCCAAGTGGGGACAAGGCAGCAGCCAAATGCGAGTCAGGGGGGCGGGGCTTGGGACGAAAACAAATGTGTTGGCAGCAAAAGGCTTTGGCTTGATCCAGCACTGACATTTACAATAGTTGTGTACAAGTTAGACCTGGTTAAAGCCTGGGATAGCTTTCCTCCTGGCGTATTACGGGCATTAGTCTGGAGCAGTCTTTTTGTTGTCCTGGCCAAGTCCTGCTTCATGGCCTTGTCCTGGTGCAGTCCTGCTTAGTCCTGGTTTAAGTCTGGGTTTAGTCCTGGTTAAGTGTCCTGGCCAAATCCTGCTTTATGGCCTAGTCCTTGTTTAGGCCTGGTTTAAGTCGGGGTTTGGTCCTGACCGAGTCCTGGTTAAGTGTCGTGGCCAAGTCCTGCTTTATGGCCTTGTCCTTGTACAGTCCTGCTTAGTCCTGGCTTAAGTCTGGGTTTAGTCCTGACCGAGTCCTGGCCAATTCCTGCTTTATGGCCTTGTCCTTATACAGTCCTGCTTAGTCCTGGTTTAAGTCGGGGTTTGGTCCTGACCGAGTCCTGGCCAAGTCCTGCTTTATGGCCTTGTCCTTATACAGGCCTGCTTAGTCCTGGTTTAAGTCGGGGTTTGGTCCTGACAGAGTCCTGGTTAAGTGTCCTGGCAAAGTCCTAGCTCAGTCCTGGTTCAGTCCTGGTTCAACCCAGACTCAATGTTTGTACTTCAGCGTGATTTAGACCTGATTTAGTCCAGATTAAAAGAAGGTTAAACACTTTAAACTCGTTTCCAATGCAACGGAAAATAATCAATTCCACAAAGATGATTCCGAGCACATTTTTGGGGGGCACAATGGCATTTTCAACGGCAACTAAAAACACGAGCGGTTTCAATTAAAGTACAAGGTGTTCTCACGAGTTCTGTGACTGTTTAGAGCAAGGCTGTTCAAAAAGTATTCAGAAAAGGTCCACATTTTGTCCTATTTGGGGATTTTTTTTTTTTTCAGTATTCATACTTTTTCAAATGATTAGTATTGATTTTTGCCCACTCTCCAGTGGTCCGCCCCTGTGGCTGTTCAGCACCGCTATTAGCGACGTGACGCTCATTTTATTCTGTGTGTTTTATTGATTTATTTATTCATTTGTGCACATTTCATTTGTTCACAGTGAATACAGCGAACACTGATTTAGTCCAGAAAGAATAAAGAATGAATGAATGAATGAATGAATAAATAAATAAATAAATAAAAATAATTGCTGGCTTAATACTGTTTGTTTTCCTAAATTTAAACCTAATTTTGACCTGATTTAGTTTAGTTTTTAGTCTTTATTTGAAAGGAAAATGTGCGGAGACATTAAGATCATAAAAAACCAGTAGTTCTGCGCCTGATTATTCCTAAATATGTTCCTTTGTTTACGTCCTGGTTTAAGTCCTGGTTTAAGTCCTGGTTTAAATCCTGGTTTAAGTCCTGGTTTAAGTCCTGCTTTACGTCCTGGTATACGTCCTGGTTTAAGTCCTGGTTTAAGTCCTGCTTTACGTCCTGGTATACGTCCTGGTTTAAGTCCTGCTTTACGTCCTGGTCTACGTCCTGGTCTACGTCCTGGTTTAAGTCCTGGTTTAAGTCCTGGTTTAAGTCCTGCTTTACGTCCTGGTTTAAGTCCTGGTTTAAGTCCTGCTTTACGTCCTGGTATACGTCCTGGTTTAAGTCCTGGTTTAACTGGTTTAAGTCCTGCTTACGTCCTGGTATACGTCCTGTTTAAAGTCCGGTGGTTTAAGTCCTGCTTTACGTCCTGGTATACGTCCCTGGTTTAAGTCCTGGTTTAAGTCCTGCTTTACGTCACTTGGTTTAAGTCCTGGTTTAAGTCCGCTTTACGTCCTGGTATACGTCCTGGTTTAAGTCCTGGTTTAAGTCCTGCCTTTACGTCTGGTATACGTCCTGTTTAAGTCCTGTTTAAGTCCTGGTTTAAATCCTGGATAAGTCCTGTGAGATCTTGACCTCTAGTTTCACCCTGGTTTAGAGACTTTTTATCCTTGTTCCGTCCAGTTTAGTCCATGATGATGATTTATTCAGCTTTGATCCGGTCTTAGAGACCTGGTGTTACTTAAACTAAACTAAACTAAACTAAACTAAACTAAACTAAACTAAACTAAACTATAACTAAATTGTAACTTCAAAAATTCCAAGTTACAAGGAACAATTGAATTCTTTATGCTGCAATTTCAGATAATGATTTATTCCTTCTTCGCAGTGCAAAATACTTCCCGAAGTGGCATCAAAAGCCTTTTCACGAACACGCTAAATACCTTCTGATGTCGGTGGTGAATAGACGTCGTGAGCACAAGTGTTTTATGGCCCCTCAGAACAAAGCAGGTGAACAGACGGAGCGCAGTGAAGGCTAAAAACACCAGAGGTTTCCACAGAGAGAAGAATGCCGCTGAAAACCTTTGATGCTAATCCCTTTTTTATGGGCCTTTTTTCACGGACACAAAGAGGTGATAAAAGTTAGCGCCTCACTCGTCTGTGCGGCCTCAATGTGTTTGCTTTTTAAAGTCGTTGTGCGCGGTTGAATGGGGGGGGGGGATTGATTGGGAGGGTGGTCCGCGCGCACACACAGGGTCAGAGAGGGCACAGTGAAAGACCCAATCATGTTTTATATATATATATACGCTTAGTTTAGTTCAAATGATTTAAGATAGAGGTGCACTATGTGATGGTAACGCGTTGCCAGTTTGGAATTAAACTTGCCGATCTCTCCGTGAACATGCCCATATCGGATCAAGTTACAGGTAAGGTGTGTGGAGAGGCGAGCCTTTCACTGGGAGGGATGGGACGAGACACACTCGGTGAGGTTTGGACATATATTTTAGTTGAGTTCATAATATTGCTTTTTTTTTCATTTTAGTGCTGCTCTTTAAGAACTAACAGACACTCAAAAGGTGTAAACTCACCAGCATTATTATTTTTTCATCCTGGCCAAATGTTTCAACAACAAAAAAACAGCAAAGATTATTTTTCACGCGTGTCCAATCGTTGGCAGAGCGAGATCTTGTCCCACCATTAGTAAGAATGCATGTTTTTCAAGGAGGAAAAGCACCTATAATTCAAGATTTAGATATGTTTAATACAAAAATAATAATAATTAAAATCCTCCTGAAAAACTGTCTTTCAATACAAGTTGAGCTGTCCCTCATGGTTTGCTTTATGTGGTTTGTTTTCATGTGTGTTTTTATTCTCAATATCAATATCAAGGTTTATTTCTAAAGCACAACTTTAAAAGCCCAAAGTGCTGTACAGCAAAGTGCAATAATACAATAAACAAATTATTAAAATACACATGAAGTTATAAAATAATGACTCAGCTCAGTTCGTGTTTAAAGCCCAGAGAGAACGGTAGGTTTTTAACAAGGATTTAAACTGCTCTCGAGTCTCAGCAGCTTCAACGTGCAGCTCTAACGTGTAGCTCTAACGTGCAGCTCTAACGCCCAGCTCTAACGCCCAGCTCTAACACACCAGCTCTAACGCGCAGCTCTAACATCCAGCTCTAACACGCAGCTCTAACACGCAGCTCTAACGCCCGAGCTCTAACACGCAGCTCTAACGCCCAGCTCTAACGCCCAGCTCTAACGGCAGCTTAACGCCCAGCTCTAACGCGCAGCTCTAACGTGCCAGCTCTAACGCCCAGCTCTAACGCGCAGCTCACACGCGCAGCTCTAACGCGCAGCTCTAACGCGCAGCTCTAACGCCCAGCTCTAACGTCCAGCTCTAACACGCAGCTCTAATGTTGCAAGCGCTAACGTCACGCGCAGCTCTAACATCCAGCTCTAACACGCAGCTCTAACACGCAGCTCTAACGCCCAGCTCTAACGCCCAGCTCTAACACGCAGCTCTAACGCCCAGCTCTAACGCCCAGCTCTAACGTGCAGCTCTAACGCCCAGCTCTAACGCGCAGCTCTAACGCGCAGCTCTAACGCCCAGCTCTAACGTCCAGCTCTAACACGCAGCTCTAATGTGCAGCTCTAACATCCAGCTCTAACGCGCCGCTCTAACACGCCGCTCTAACGTGCAGCTCTAACGTGCAGCTCTAACGCGCAGCTCTAACGCGCAGCTCTTACATCCAGCTCTAACACGCAGCTCTAACGCGCAGCTCTAACGCGCCGCTCTAACATGCAGAGGCTGTTTCAGAGCAGAGAGTTTTTCAGCTTTGACCTGGGCACATCCGGGAGGAGCTGAGAGGAGGACCGCCTGGTACGAGCAGGAACATGGTGGGACAATAACTCCCGCAAACAACAGGGAGCCGGACCATTTAGAGACTTAAAAACCATGAGCAACATTTTCAACTGGATTCTCTGGATAATTGCTTGTATCTGTAAATGTGTGCAGCACTTTGAGCAGCGATATGAATCAATGAAAGTTTTTATCAAAGTCTCATGCACTCATGTGATCTCTGGCTATAAATGTTTATAAATGTCTATAAATGTCTATAAATGTCCACGTGTCCACGAAGGCTGGCACACAGAAACGTTCCTTTTGAAATAACAGCCCAATCAAATCAGGATTTTTTTCATTGGATTATGTCATACAAATGAGTCCTTAAATCCTCATATAGTGGACAATAAAACATGAAATGGAGTTCCTTCTCTATCTAACATAAGTCACATACAGTACACAACCTGTCCACCTCTGGGACTCCTTTAAAACGCCCCACTTCCACCTCTAGGGGCAGCACTCCTGCTCTGAGGTGAGCACATAGAGACCTCTGTCTTCTTTTTAAATGATATTTCACAAAAAGCTAAACGAAACAGTCCTTAAACTGTACATAACTTCTTCATTTAGGCTTTTGCAGCACATGTGATTTCCACTGCGCTTTCTAAGTGTCAAATAGTGTCTTTCTAATATTATTAATCTTGCACTGTAAATTATTGACAAACAATGGTCTCATATTTGCCGGACCTCTGAAGACCACGGCTGTCTGTGAGACCTGTCCCAGTTACACACTTTTCTTGTGACTCGTTCCTCTGGTAAACGTAAAAGGCGGTTCCACAGTCTTAGGACTTCTGCTCTTTGCACTCCGCCCATGCCCCCTCTATCGCCGCCCTAGAGGTGAACCTGTGTACTTCAAGGAAACATCTCATAGCCCTGCTTTGGACTGTATTACATGGAGCAGCTTCAAACCCCCAAACTCCAGCAGCATAAAACAGCACAGATTTAACTATTGAGTCGCACAGTTTAGTAAATGTGTGGAAGCGTAACTCAGGACAGACCTTCATCTTATTGACTATAGCGCCAGGTGCCCTCCCAGCCCACTCTGAGGACACTCGTCTGCCTTCTGAAAAAATCATATTCTCTTCAAAAACAAAACCAAGACACTTATAGGCAGCAGAATACAACAACAGTGTTTGTCCAAAGTAAAGTTCACAATGGCTCGGATGAACAAAAGACTTTCTAAAATGAACTATTTGTGTTTCATCACAATTTATGGCAAGTCTCCACTTGGCAAACCAGTTACTCATAATGTTCAGTATTTTCTGTCGTTTCTTTTCTTCCTCTGCCATCAAAACAATGTCGTCAGCGTACACACAACAATACAGTAAGATTCAGATCATCAATAGCTACACCCAAATTGGCTCGCTTTGTTAAATTTGTTAGATCCCATACATTCGCAGAGACGATTGTTTAGTATGCCAGAGAACACTTTGCAGAGCGTACTTATCAGACTGATGCCTCTGTAATTCAGGGGGACTCTTGGACCTGCTTGAGAAGATTCAGGGATTGGCTGGATAATAGACTTATATCACACTGATGGTACAAGGCCGGTCTGAAAACAACATTTAAATAAACAATACAGATATTTGATCAATTTAGGGCATTTAAGACCTTCATTAGAGAGTTCATCCACACCTACAGCTTTAAACGGTTTGGTCTTTTCGATGGCACCTCCTCACCATAATGTCCTGGTTGAAGAAATCTTTTGCGCAGGCTGGAGATCGCACCGGTTTAGCGCTACAAGTGTCGATTTAAGAACTGGCTGTCAAACTGATGTTACACGCAAACAGGTCACGGTAGTCTGGCTCCCTTCTGTTTATCACTTGCTCAATCATGAATATAAATTCTCCTGTGTCTGTGACTAATTCAAATGGAATTGGCCTTTTCCTTCTAGGTCCAAGCTTGTTAATATCTCTTCAAAACTGCTGTGAATTATTGTTTTGCAGATGCTGTAACTGAAGGGCTTTTCTCCCCCCCCCGAAACACCCTTGTATTTATTGTTTGAGTTGTGTAAATGTGTTGTAAAACCTGACCTTGACCTAATGCCATGAAACATTCCAAGCTGAGCAAACTTCTTTCCATGAAGACGAGCGAGCGGAAGAGCTACTTAACTTTAAACTTGACTGATTTTATGCAACAGAACATTGAAAAGGGCTTCGAGTTGGACGGAACTGTCTCGTCAATGATGTAAAGTTGACAAAAATAAGAAGATGTCGATTTGATGTCGTAGATTAACCCATTAACATTATTTATCCAGAATGATCTTTGTCTTAAATGGGCTTTTTTTAAACAATTATTTTTGCCAGACAGAAGCGTTTGTTTAGATGATTTATATATTTCAGATGGTGTAAATGAGGTCAATTTGGTCTTATTTGTTTTATGTATTTATTTTCAGACTGTCCTGCCTCTCCCGGTGCGGATAGCTATAGGTGGTAAGCCCCCTCGTCTCGATTCACACTCCTTGGACCTCGCTCGCGGAACTCAATTGCAATTCTCTGATCCCGCGGTGGGCACTTTCGGTTTGGAAACGTTACAGCGGTGGAATAGCAAACGGACAGGAAGATGCCGAAGTCAGAGCTGACGAGACCCAAAGAGCAGACTTATAAAAAGACAAAGCAAGAGGAGAGGATGCAGAAGAGAAGAGATTTGCGACATTGCAGACAGCATTTTTCCAACGGAAAACGATCAAAAATAGTGCCACAATGTCGGCAACGAAACACAGCGGAACTGACTTTGTGCGCAACAGTAATTTTTTGCACCCTCCGGACTCAATAAATGAAGAAATTCCTGCATGCACTCACAACACCATTCCACCAAAGCCTTTCCTCTAATTGAATTAAATCTAACACAGCTGGCAACTGGTATGAGTAAGTGTTTATGTCTTATGTTGTTGTGGCACCGAGAGAATGAGCTCAACCAACTTTCCAGACAGTCAGGAGTCGATAGCAGCTTAAAAACACATACACTGCGTTGGTTTGTGATAAAGAAGTCTAGTTAAGTCATGTGCAGGCTTGAATAAATGCTGCAAAACATGATTCAAATTTTAAACTGAGGGATTTTTATGCACGCTATTTATGTATTTATTTATTTTTCCAGATTTGCATGAGAATAAGGTTCAGAAAACAACTGTGAGGCACCCAAACGAAGCACATAAAATCACTAAGATTCATTAATTTACATCTGAAAAGACAAAAATTCAGATTTTTTTGTATTTTTTTAACATTATTCAGCTGCAATTCCACGGTGAAATGAGATGATTAAAGGGAGGTCGAGGGGGACATTTCTGAGTTTCTTCTCCAATCAACACATTTCCTTCCGTTATTGAAAATGACACTGGACAGCCTGGTGGTTGAGCGGTTAAGGCAGCAGCACACATGCCAGGCTCGTGAGTCGGACAATTTACTGCATGTCCTCCCTTCTCTCATCCCCATTTCACTCTGAACTGTCCTGTTTAATAAAGCCTACGGGCCAAAATTTGTTTAGAAAAAAAAAGATTTAAAAATAAATTTTTAAAATAAGCAAAAATATAAGTGTTGCATTTATATTTTTGTTCAGTGTATATATTACGTTATATATTACTCACCAAAAAGCTGCTGGTGTAACATGAAATGAACTGAACAATGAAAGTAAAACACATTATGTCTTTAAGCACGCTCTAAAGTACATCTGCTTTGGCATCTCTAAAAGCGAACATTACTTTCCCACGTCAGGACTTAGCGCTCCATCCACTGGCAGTGTAGGGAATAACACAGGGGAGATAATAAACAACCTAGCTTTCCCCTGACATGCAAATGCAGGCACACGCGATTTGACAGGAGAAATGCCCAGAACAAGCGCACAATCATAATAAAAAGCTCCCAAAAGTCGATTTTGCCGAACAGGCGTCTTTAAAAACAGCACAGAAGATCTCAGAGCGCAAAACTGGACAGGATTCATCAACCTGGTATCAACGAAGCTCAATACAACGTCAGGCATGTTTTTGATGAGGGAACGATTTCATAATGTGGATAACGTAAAACAAAGTCAATTTGCATAATAAATGTCCTTTACGAGTCAACAAAAATGGAAGCTTCAACCGAATTCCAACCAGCTACCTTCTGGTTTGGAGGCCACTGCACTGAGCATCATCTTTAATACAATTTAAAAATATGTATTGACAATTTAGTTATAATTGATGGTAATGCATAGGGTTTTAATCGACTAAATGTTCTAAATGCATCAATTAATCGATAAAAAAAATGGGACGACGTATTGTGCTCTCAAAACGACGCAGTATCTCTAAGATCAGACCCAAACTGCACTGATAAACGGCAAGATTACGGGAAGTTTACGCAGTTGCACGCACAGGGAATCAGTAGTAAACAGTGCATTTGACTGTAAAAAGATTTGGGAGTGAATTAGCTTGAGATTTTGGAGTCAATTGTGTTTTTCACCGCATTAAAAACACAATTAACTCTGAAATCTCAGGCTAACGCTCACCGTGTCTTCTCTTTTATGCATAAGATGAGAAAACTGATAAAAATGTAGCACAACTAAGACTCCATCGACTGATTATAATTGACTAAACGACAAACGTGCCGCAGACCAACGCTCGGGAAGAATGATAAAAACACTATGAGTCAAATTTCTGGATTCCTCAATAATTGTCCAAAACGTATATACCGCAGCTGGCATTCTGGCACTTCACAAAGCGTTAATGTCTAAGGCGTGGCTCGTAATCACTTTTAATGTTCTTGTGGCATTGAGAAAACCCAAATCCTGACGTCACAGCCACTTTTCCCGACAAGCGCGCACAGTTTTCGGTAAATCTTTGCGCAGAGGCCGGGCACTTGCTGATTGAGAGGGACGTTTTAATATTAGCGCCGGGATTTCAACGAGCTCAGCTGTCTCCCGCAGCCGTATATTCTGCCCGCGCCACGTTTCGTTGTTGGCGTCTTTGGCGGGCGATTTATGGTCCCCTTTGTGTCTCGAACATAACCGCGTCCACGCAAAACTCCGCAAATATATATATTTTTTTGGAACAGCGATCGGCGTTTCCTACGACCACAACAGGGCCATTTAGACAAAAATGCTCCTCTTTTCTTTCTTTTTTTTTCTTTTTTTTGGGGGGGGACAAACTCTATCTCTTCGCGGCAGGACGGTGCTCTGGGATTTGACAATGCAAAAACAATCAGCCGTAAAGTCAGCGGCGCGACGAACGGGGAAAGGACGGCACCAGTGAGGAACGGAAAAAGCTATTTATGTGTCGCTGAAGGTTAGACGTCTTGCTCGAGGACGCCGTGATGTATTCCGGAAGGGAATTGAACTCCACTCAAGCTTATTTACTACAACCTCCTTTGCAAAAATTAATCGACAAAAGGTTTACAAAAGGCCAAAAGGTTTTATCACGGTATAAAAAAAGAACATTTGCTGGTCAAGGCTGCTCAACCGTGGTACTTGTACTTCTATTTAAAGTACATGTGACCGATTGGACTACACAGATGCCTAAAACTTAGTAAAAATAATGAAATGTAAGATTTTGCTGAAGAAGATTTTTTCCTGGTTTTCCCAAGTTTGATATTTCGGGTTCATCTGCAAACAAAAGGCCAAAGCTTGCCTAATTTACACAACTGTTAATTAATCGATGACTAAAAATACTTGCATACACCTTTATTTTTAAAATCAACATTACGAGATCAGCATTTTTGTTTGTGTGATGAATGCTGAAACTTGTGAACCTCGCCTGTACATGGTTTCTGCATTTCTGGTGGAACTGTGTGCATTGACGGCCGAGATAGAAAGATTTTTATTATTTTTTTTCGAACTCAGCGCTTTCCTGTAACTTTCACATTTTTGCATTCAACTTTTCTGCACAAACTGCCGCTTTATCACACAAAACTATCGCTGAGTCTTTTTAATACCAACCATTGAAATGTGGTGACTGAAGGCTTCTAGACAGAGAATAATTACAAAATAAAGAGACAATTGGAAATAGTTCATATTTTTTTGTACATTTTACCACTGGCTTTGTTGTCCAAAAAAAAAGTCTTTTGGAATGTGTTTTATAGTGTGCATAATCTAGATAACAATTACAACTATAGCAGTGGCGGACAGGGCAATCAAGGCAAGCAGTGATTGACCAATACAATCTAAAACAACTGTGTGTAACAACTATTATTAAATTGTTCAGAAAATATATTCAAATAAGCCTGTTTTCCCTGATTACAGTCTTTTCAGTGACCTCTACAGGCCGCTGTGCATTACCGCGCGGGAAGCTCGGTTCTTCTTCTCCCGCAGCGGCTCAGTCTGTGACCGTGTTCAGAGGCCCGTCTATGCTCCGCTCTCTAACATGAGCTTTTAGAACCAGAGCGGACAGCAGCTTGTTTTAGAGGTCTGCACATGCGCTTTGAGGACCACACAGCCTCAAACCCATGGATCTGTGCTCAAACCACCACCACGCCGAATAAACCTGTGTGGGAATTGTGGATCTTTGGAGAAGTGAGCAACAGCACCGCCAAGTTTCAACAAACAGACTTAAAAACGATCTTTTAGAGACAAGTCTTGTTTGTAGCTCAGGATCTGTTCACTTTTCCATTGATTAGACGTTAGTTAGAAGACATACAATCATTTAACAACTAGAGCGCTAATCATTACATAGAACGTGTAATGACGGTTAACTTTTGCATGTCTGTTTTTTTTTCTTTTATTTTCTTCCATTTTTGCGTGCACGGAATATTGATGACACCTGAGTCTGCTTGCCCATCCATATAAGTCACCACACGCTACTGACTTATAGTCACATGTAATGATTAGAGCCAACACACGTGTCTCCGTTTGCTATTAGCTAAAGGACTAAAATTGCCCAAACCCGCCATATCTTGAGCCTGGCTGCTTCCTGCTGAAGTAGAAGAAGGGGGAGGAGGAGGAGGAGGAGGAGGAGGGGGAGGAGGAGTACAAATGAGTCAGCCGCTGCGATCGTGTGCACAGACAGAAAACAGAAAACACCTGAGGCCTGAGGACGACCATATACATCCAAATAATCGTCACGGCCGCCGCAGCCCCCCAGACTAATGCATTTAGTCTGGATGCAATTTGTCAAGAAATGTGGCGAGCGGAACGCAGCGGTTTTGTCTAAACTGTCTGCTTTTCTTAAAAATGTAGAGAACAACTGTTTATTTTATGTTTGCGGTATACTTCATAGCACCTGTCACTTTAAATAACTCGCAATACTTCATCTGTTTGTACTGTTGCTCTGTCTTTACTGTATATTTTTGTCTCTAAAGTGTATTTATATTTAATAGCACAATTTGTGTATGCCTTTATCTATCCTAGTTTATCTTTTGCCATTATTTTTAATAGTTTTATGTTGCATTCAATTGTCAAAGGAAATTCCTAGTTTATTGCCATTTTCCAATTTGTTGGAAACATGCATTCGTGGTGTGGGTGTTGGCCTCTCCACAGATCTGACCTGTAACTTCGCCTGCTTCTTCATTGAAATAGACACATTTAGTGCCACTACGTAAAATACTCTGGGCAATGCACCAACGCCGCCATGGGAACAAGTTTGTGAAGGCAGTTACAGTTGCATATATAGTGCACATTTGATAACGGATGTGGAAGATGAGTAGCATGAGTTTTGTAAAATAAAGTTTCAAAACAACTAAAGCGATCAGTGACACTCGATAAGTAGATTTGAGAAAAGAGAAATGTGATAATCAAAACCACCTCGTGCCGAGAGAGGATTTTCAGAGTAACTGTTGTATTTGAAAGACAGATTAAAAGGTATTTTAGACATTTTAAATCTTAAACGTTGTCTTTGCCACATTAGTTTGCCCTTTTTGCAGAGTATGGTCAGAAAAATCTGAATGAAATAAGATTACGGACATCAGAGGTTTAAGTAATTGCAGTGTAATTTAAATAATCTGATAACTCCATAAAGCTGATCATGGCTCATTTTGACATCTTTTTCATCAGAGCGTTTGAATTCTTCAGCAATCCAAGCACTTAGTTTGAACAGTTCATCCTACATGTCCAATACATGCACAGCCATTCTGCAGAGAAGTCTGTGGAGAGGTGTCAAAAATGTGGGTCAAAACTCCAAACTGGGCCTTTGAAGGTTGTCCTCTCCTGCCTTTTGTACTTTAGTCCTACTTTCTTCATGTTCTGGTTCACTGACTGACTGATCGCTTAAACAAAACAGGGGCATTTCCGTGTGCATGAAAAATAACACCGTGGTTGTCTGCCATTTGCAAATTATGTATTTTTCTTGCCTAAGCATCAGCCAATTTGTCAAATGAGTTAAAAGCTATTGCAAAACGCAGTTCTTTTAGCACATCCATTTGCAACAATTTGTGTTGCCTGAATGAAATATGCTAAACTATTTTTTTTCAAAAGCAGCAGTGGATTGGTAATATTCACACTGCCATGACCAGCAGAAAACCATTGTTTGATAATTAATTGACACAGAATTTTATTTTATTTTATTTATTTATTTATTTTATTTTATTTATTTATTTTATTTATTTTATTTATTTTATTTATTTTGTGATATTATTTTTATTTATTTTATTATTTATTTTATTTATTTTATTTATTTTATTTTTTTATTTATTTATTTATTTTTATTTATTTTATTTATTTTATTTATTTTATTTATTTTTTATTTTGTGATATTATTGTTTTATTTTGTGATATTATTGTTTTTATTTGTGATATTATTTTGTTTTATTTTGAATTTATTTATTTGATTATTTGATTTATCAAAATAAAGAAAGAAAAAAACCCAGTGAGTGAAAGAAAGAAAAAAAAACAAATATAGACAATGAAAAAAGAAAAAAAAAAACTGTAGAATTGAAAATAAGAATTTAGGGGGCGAAAATAAGGCATACAAACAAACAAATAACAAAAAATATCCGGTTGGTAAAGATACACCCGATAAATATTGAGCGTTTTCAGCGCTTTCATTCACTGAACAATAAGTCGCTATAGTAATCACTAGCACTTTCACCGCTAACACATTGTTTTTCTTGTCCCATCATGTTGTCACTTCACATAAACACTGTGGCAGATTTAGAGAGACAACACAAATATTATTGCTCTATAATTCCTTGTAATTTGAGCCCCGTCTCTGCCGAAGCCCAGAGCTCGCTGACCACAAAGTGACAACCCACCACCAAAGTGCTCCAATAACTCCTAATTAAAACCAAAACATGACCGGGTTTATGCGCAGTCCAGCCTCTGCTTCACCTCCCCTCACGACCTCCTCCTCGCTGTTTAATGCAAGAATAACAGCGCCGTGATTAATGGCGTCGTCGCGGGGCTTTGACACGGTGTGAGCGGCGCAGTCACTCCTCAGAAGCAGCGCCGAAACAATTAGAGTCCATCAGACGTTAAAACTCGTGGTTTAACGAGTTGTGGGCGTCATTGGCTGTCAGTGAACGCTTTAGCTTTTACGCCGGTCCAGATGTGGCAAAGAGGCGCACAAAAGACAGCATTTTATTACTGATATTTATGATCTGGGGTTGGGTTGACAAAGAAATATCAAGAATGAATATGAAAGGTACTCATTTGGACTAGTATTGACACGAAAAACACAACACACGGATTGGGACGAGATTGGATATTTCTAATACTTTAAAGACGGTTTCGGTTGCTATAGTCATAATCTACGACACCTTTGAATCATTGCCCTGTATTTTGGTCGTTTTAAATATAAAATAAATCATAATATTGATACGGAATAACACACAATTTGATTGTAGGGGAATAAAGATGACTTAAACATGCGTGAATCACTCTGAATGCAACTTCTGTGGGTAATTCAAAAGGGAAAACAAGTATAAAAGAGCTCAAAAGTTGATTTTGTGCACAATATATCGCTCTAAAGTTTGAATCTAACTGGTAAAAGACCTTGTGGTGATAAGAAATAAATGACTATTAGTTTGTGTCTGAAAAGTGAGAACGCTTTATATTATTATTGAAAAATTAGCATTGAGTATCAAGTCTGAAATGTGATAATTGAACCAAAATCCTGTGCTCAACATTTGCATTTAAACAAACTCTAAAATGAGCTTTTTCATGAAATAATTCCACTTTTGTAACAAGTAAAATGATCAGTCAGCTGAGACGTCTGAGCGTTAACTTGAAGTCTTGTAGATTGATCCCCAAATTGACTTATTTATGGTTACAAAAAGCAGAAGACACAAAATATACATGCTCGGTAATTGGTATGCAAGGTAAAATAATGTGTTATTTTTGACATCAATCAGACTTTTTCACATTGACGTTAAGAGCATTTTAGTTGGCAGGTAATTAAAGGTGTGCAGGTTCGAAACAGCTCGAGTCAGTCATGTTTTTTTCTTCATGAGCGGATTCAGGCAGATCTCTACGCAGGGAAAAAGTGATCAGACCAGAAGTCGAAAGGTGTGACTCCAGGTTCAGGGTGTGAGAAACACTGCACCGGGGCAAATGTACTGCTGAGCAACGAGGGACTGGGTCGGTTTAAAAATACAAAATGTGTCAGAACTTTCAGAAGCATAAAACTCAGTGCCACAAGCCGTAGGAACGGTTTGGGCCCAACAAATGCAACTAAAACGAATTTTGAGATGATTTATTTGATGACTATTTGATGCACAAATATCTGACATGAACATTTTTTGTACAATAAAGTGTTAAGGCAATACCTGTCAATTTAAGAGCATTTGTATTTGAAAATAAAATGTCTTTCTTTATCACAATTTTGTATTATTTTATTTATTTTATTTATTTTATTTATTTTATTTATTTTATTTATTTTATTTATTTTATTTATTTTATTTATTTTATTTATTTTTATTTATTTTTATTATTATTTTTTTTATTTATTATTTATTATTTATTATTATTATTATTATTTTATTTTATTTTATTTTTTAATTAAAAAAATATATATATATATTATTTATGCATATGAGAGAATGTGTATGTGTGAAAAAATAAATTACATAAAATTAAAATAAATACAAAGTCACATGGTTGAACAGAACAGTTTGATCTCTGTAAGAGGTAAAAACGACTTGAATAATAATTTCTCATGCCGGGCTACACATGCAGCACTCCTGGATTTCTAATGTTAAGAGCGTGACGTTTTAGCTGTGCAAAACTTAAATTTAAAGAAAGAAACATGTACATGATTGAAATGATTTAGAATTTGTAAATGGTGTGGAAACAATGCCGGTCTACACATCTGTCATTTGCGTCACATACTAAACACACACACACACACACACACACATTGTAAACCTGCAGATAAACTCATGACCGAGGCTGCATCTCACATCGTCCTCCGTCCTTCGCATAAGATGCACTCAGACTCCTCTCAGAACACATTTATCGCAGCAATTTTCACCATTTGTCTAACCGTCCAGTCGCTCCCTCTTCCTCCCTCTCCCTCTTGTGCCTCTTCTTCTTCTTATCATTATAATTGAAAGTAAACAAGGTATTTTCTCACCATCTCCGCGCGAAAAATCAGACCTACTTTGGCGCGCGGACATTTCACGTGCTTCTAATGATGGCGGTAACACACGCACGGCATTATAGGCTCGGGATACTGCACACACACACACACACACGCTTTCCACACCTTTTAATGTGGGCGTTTCCGGTGTTATCGGGCCTATCAACACAAAAATGAAACTAAACGGATCCAGCTCTCTGCGTGTGACTAAATGTGTCTGCACAATCGTTGCTATTTTCCGTCACACTGACCTAATTTTTGAGCACGTGAGCGTCCAAAAACGGTCTTCTGTTTAGTTGTGTTTTTTGTTGTTTTCGTGAATAAAAAGTGCACGTCACTACAATCCCAACGGTAATGTATCATGATGAAACCACCGAGCGGATAAACAACCATGAATAAACCTTTTACACCGATGAATAAATAGAAGCGGCGAGGGCATTCATCACAACAGAAGGATTACAACTTGTGTAGAGCATTTCCTGGCAGTGTATACATGTGCAGGGCCCCACCAGCCACTAGGGGCCCCCCAAACATGAAGGTCCACCGCGCAGTATATTAGCTTTATGCTTTATTGTCTTTTTATGATATGTAATTAAGTACTTTTTAAGATAATATGACAGCAACATATTATATAAATACTAATAAAATCCATTAAACCTTCTTCTTCTTCGTCTTCGTCTTCTTCTTGGTAGCCAACTGAAAAGGTGCATTTACTGCCACCTATTGTAGCTGTACGTCTAACTTCTTCTTTGGTGATTTATGGCGGTTAGTATCCATAAAGTGTCACAATACCGCCACCTACTGTAGTTGTACGTCTTCAAAGTATGTGTTTTACGCTCTACTGTGAAAAAATAAATAAATAAAAAGGAAGAGAGAGAGAGAGAGAGAGAGAGAGAGAGAGAGAGAGAAAGAGCCTTGACCTGGTGGCGTTACAGGTCAGATCTGTGGAGAGGCGAGCCCACCACTCACAGTAATAATAATGAACGTTCAAGTTGCTTTGTTTTTCTCCTTTTTTAACAATTAAAAAAAAAAAAAAAAAAAAACTCTGTAATTAATAATACATAATTATTATAGATTTGTTTAAGGCCACAGGAAACTAGAGCGAGCAGAAAAGTTACACCGTGCACCTTTAGTCATCTATGTGCTTGTGAATTGGGTGATATGACGTAAAAGAGACTCCATCTGGACAAACTTAAGGCCCCCCCCAAAAAAACCCTACCGAGCCCCGCAAAGCTAGAACCGCGCCTGCGCGTGTTCGTAAATGAGTTCCTGGGGTAAGACGGTGAGATTTTAAAAGAGACCGGTGCCGTTCCCTCTCGCGCTCCGGTTTTGAAGATGAGCCGTTATGAATGTTGCATGAGCGATCGGAGCCGCGAACAGAGACGGCAACCAAACAAACCGTGAACTTTAGACAAACACATACAGACATCAGTGAGGTGTACTGAGTCGGGCTTGAGAGCGAGTTTCCAATGAGGACAGACAAGAACGCCTTTGTTGTACCGTATGGAAAAGTTGCATAATGTATTCTGTTCGATTCGAGGCAGAACAATTACTTTAACTTTTATGGACAAGACGAGTCTGTTGTGGCGGCGGGAAAACAGCGCATTGTGACATTTGTCGTTGCGATTGTACATTTATTAGAGCTCGTATTTGTATTTTGATAATCATACTCATTATCTGGACAATACAGACAAACAAAAAGGGCTTTCTGAAAACAAAGCAGCTGCATTATTAAATCAAAATGTCCAAAAAGTATAAAACAATTCAGTTTTTCATCAATAATACACATTTTTTTCCTCTCTTTCTCGAAGCCTCCAGCCACAATTTGAACCTTTATTTGGTTGATAATGTATTTAAAAGTCTCAAAATAACCGTTAGTTGCGGCCCAATATTTACAGTTTTCAAGAGATGGAGCTGGATGTTGTTGAGATCGCATGTTATATCACGATTATGGCTTTAGTTGGGAGTTAGGTACAGTTTAATCTGCTTCATCACCTTGAGAAAAGGCAGATTTCCTCTGTAGTTTTTCTGCAAGATTCTAATCATTCTGAGAGCTTTTGCCGTTTAGTCGAATAATTGATACACAGGATTAGGCACGTCAAGCGAATCGATAACCGTGATTATTCAGGTCACAATATAAACGTAAGAAGCAATAAATAATAATCGGGACAATTTCAGAGGCTAAATTAAGTATTTTTAGTTCTAAAAAAATAGACGTTCAATGTACATAACTTTTTCAAATCTGGCTGTTGTTGTAATATTTAACTATATTTTGTCGTTCAGAAAGTTAAATTTCATGAAGCCGGTCACAAACGGCAGGAAAAGTAACACGTCAGACCACGGGAATTAAATCAAATTAAAGATATCACTGTTGTTTAGTCTCAGTCTCAATAATCGGGAATAATCATTAAATCGTGATGTTTTTTCTCACAATAATCGTAACTCTAAAATTTGATATCATGACATTATAAGTCTTGATTCTGTTTTTTAAGCCAACATTTTGCCTAAATCTCTTTTTTTTATTATTATAAATTTTTGACGCAGTTTTGGCCAATTTTATTTCAATTTAAAAGAACTTACTGTGTCAATATTAACTGTTAATGATGAAATATATACGATAAAAAAAATCACTTTATTTGTCGCCCAGTGGGGGAAATCTTCAGTGTATGCAAAGGGTACAGAAAAAGATAAGGCACAATAAAAATAATAATAATAATAATAATAATATAATAATAAATAATAATAATATAATATATAAATATAATAAAACAGATACTTAAAAAAAAAAAAAAGAAACTTAAAAACCAGATACAGAAGTACGTGATGTGTGAAGCTGGCAAACGTAGCCGCCGATACGCTGCTTTTATTGAAATTCTATGTATGTTATCATTTAAAAGGGTTAGTGTCTCTTTGGGTGGTGATTCTAGGGTAGTGGTATACATATTATATATATATATATATATAATATATTTATTATAATATATGCCGACATTCGTTTGTCCCGTGTTCTACTGTGGTTTAAAGTCAGAAAGAGCATTAAATCCCTCGTGTCAGCAGGACTTGCAGAACATTTGGCCTCGCTCTCAAGACCTGCTCCGGGGCCTAATTGGAGCGTCTGCACACTCTACTTTCTTTCTTCTTCTTTTTTTTTCTCTGCAGCTTTCGGTCTGTTGCCATGACGACGCAAACATGACATCGGCGGAGCCCTTCCCCGGAGATATCCTGCTATAACGTCGTCCTAACAGCTTCAGGCCGCGCGCGCGAGGAAGAACTGTGGCTTTTTACGGCTCTGTGTCGAGGGCGTCTGAGTGTCTGGCTGCTCGAGACTCCGGGTGTTTCCGAAAGGAGACGTGAAAGAATACAAATAAAACATTAAGTCAAAGTGGAAGTTGGTTTACGCCAGCGTTCCACAACCAGGGATAAAATGGAATGGTTTCAGACTTTATAAGAAGGTCACATCTTCTTTGTGGTAAACTTAACATCCTTTTGGACATGTTTTGTACATCCGTTCCATTAGTAATTGACAATATACTATACTTAACATATTTACTTGCCTAGTACCTAGTTTAGGAGGCACTTAAGGGGGTACGTGAGACAAATTGGTCTACTCTGCAAGCGAGTGTTTTCTATGTGCCCGTCCAGGACAGACTGGTAGTACTCAGGTACATTTAACTTTTTCAAGAAATTGTACTTCTTGGAGTAACTTTTTGACACTATACTTCTACTCCTAGTTGAGTCATATTTTAATGTATCGAATAATTATCATACTGAAGTAGACAATTTGGTTCTTAAATCTACAAGTGACAAATTGTAGGTAATATTACAAACTCCTTGTTTCTTGCACCGCTAATTCAGATCTGGTTTAGTTTGTCTCATTTTATGGCAATACTTTGAAAATACCAGATTTTGTGCATTATTTAGTGTTTTGTACTAAATTGGATGTTACGGCCGGTCAGTTTGTCTTACTTGAGTCACTTCTTTGTACTTCTACTTGAGTAATATTATCTTAATAATTTTACTCTTACTTGAGTACAATTTTTGGCTACTCCACCCCCCTCGGCATAAGGAAGCCCCTCCAATGTAAATCAAACAATGCCAGCCGACCACACACTTTTAAGACGTTTTATCCCTGAGTTCCAATGGGCATGACTGACAATAACTAGTCAGGGAAACGCAAACGTTCCATTTTGTGGCTTATGTGCAAAAAAAAGAAATAAACAACAACAAATATTTCATTGGGCTAAAAAAAACAGCCCAAACTTCTACAAAAATCGTCAGACAATATTTCATTCGTGACGATACAAAGTGATTTACGCGCTATTTTGAAGGTGAAAATCAAATATTTCAGCATTCAAACATTTCATCCAATACTACATTACACAGAAAAACGTGTTAGGAGCAAATGTATGAAAAAGAAACACTGTGAATATCATCTACATTGTGTCTTTTCTTTTCAATTAAACCAGCTTTAAATTGACATGACAAAATCAAAGATTACAATCACTGGGGGCCGATATTAAACCCCGCATATTCCGGCGTTGATGGTCAGCGCGGCACTTGCAGCTCAGACAAAAAGCCGCGCGTTTCCATAAATGCACATTCCCTTTCAAATTGCGGAGGTATAACTCCAACGACTTTTCCATTATTGGGTAAATGGAGTCGGTGTGAAATGAGCGCAGATAATGAGGCGCCGCACAGTCACAGGCCCGTTCGGCGCGCGCCGGCAGCTGAGAGCACTACGCTGCGAGATACCACTTTTATTTTACACGCCTGATACGAGACTGTGAGAAAGAGAGCGAAATGGGGCAGCCATAGTTACATTTACAGACTCAGAATCAAGGAAAAACACAAAATACCGCACTATTTTGAAGTATATGACACCTATGTGACACGACAGCGTCTTAAATCAAGATAATTGGGGGATTGTGAGATTAGAAATACGATTGAAATTGCCTGTAGAACAAAAAAAAACGAAACGTGAAATTAAACTAAGCGGGATTGAAACAGTCTGTTGAAAAACGTTGCAGAATCAACGAGCGACGCAAAAAAACACTGTACGTTTGACGTCAGAGAAGTTTGATTTTGCTCTGAATCAGGGGTCTCCAAACGTTCTGCACCAAGGTTTTGCATATTGAAACATAAACAAACATAAACAAACAAACGACATTCAGAAAGGTGCGTTCAGCAGAGCTTTGGTCGCGCTTAAGCACCATGATTCTCCTGAAAACCTTAATTTTGTTGGGTTTTTTACACCAAAAGGTTTGTTATCAAGCTTATAATGGTAATACAAATTTGCAGTAAAAGTACTACAATCTGGGCTATTTGATCTGGAAGACGCCTCCTCCTCCTCCTCCTCTGTTTTCCATTCGTCAGTGAAATAAACAAACACGGTAGCCAAGAAAGTAGTACTTTTCCTGCAATTTGTATTACCATTTTAAGCTTTATAAACAAACATGGTTGTTCAAGTTTGGCCTGAGACGCAGCGGAGAAGGTTTAGACCAGACTCGAGCAACCATGTTTGTTTATTTCACTGACGAATGGGAAACAGAGGAGGAGTCTTCCAGATAAAATAGCCCAGCTAGTAGTACTTTTACTGAAATTTGTATTACCATTTTAAGTCTTAATAACAAACATGGTTGCTCGAGTTTGGCCTGAAACGCAGCGGAGAAGGTTTAGACCAGACTCGAGCAACCATGTTTGTTTATTTCACTGACGCATGGGAAACGGAGAGAAGGAGTCTTACAGAAAAAAATAGCCCAGACAGTAGTACTTTTTACTGCAATTTTTATCCCCATTTTAAGGTTTAATAACAAACATGGTTGCTCCAGTTTGGCCTGAGACGCAGCGGAGAAGGGTTAAGAACAGACTGAGATCTTCTGCAAAGAACATAGTCTGGATCCAGGCAAACCTTTTGAACAGGACTTGATTAAAGCAAATAATAAATGCGGAAGTGGGTATAGTGAGGTCAAAACATTGACTCAAATTAAAATAATATTCCTCAAGAAGAAGTACAAAGCAGTGGTCCAAAAATACAAAATAAGAGTATCTGTCTCGACGTAAGAACTTAAGAATTTGAAATAACCTGGAAGGTCAAAACGTTAATTAATGTAGAAAATCTGGAATTATACTGTTGACGTAAAGCTGCATTTACTCACAGTGGAAAGAGGAACCAAAACTTTTACTCAGGCAAGAGTAATAATTGTACTCCTGTGATATGTATTCAGTGGTTTTCTTCTTGCCGTCATGTCACCCATTCTGGACCATTAGAAGTTCATAATCCATTAGAGTTAGAGAGCTTTTCCAGACGCTCGACATCACTTTACGCCCCATGCATTATTCATGTAATACTCTTATTGTAGCCTCAGCTGACGAAAGAGAGCTGCATATTTATGTGTGTACACGCCCTGTTTGACCAATGAGCCGTCACACATCAGTCATACTTCAGGCAAGAAGCCTTTTGTGTAGCGATTTACACGAGAAGAAAGATCATGACGTTTCTACACTGACATCAGGACCAAACGACACCTTTTCTCTAAGAATTCCAACTTTTCTGGCTGAAAAAAGTGAAGCGAATGACATAAACGGGCAATTAAAACGCATGTTACATATATAGCTTTCTTTATTCGTGCTATTTCATGAATTGAAAGTGCTTTTTTTCCTCTTACAATCGCAATATCGTTGAAGCGTTTTACTATTTGCGACCATCTTCTACACATTAATAACAGTGCCGTTGAGGGGGAGTTGCTCAGTGATGGAATGCCTTTTTTTATCTCGCTAAAAAAAGATTTGGCTTTTGAGAACGCGTCGGCCAATAAAAGAACTTGCCAATAAAGGATTCGCTTTTTACCTTTTACTCCGGCCACTGAAGGGCTGTCACCTTTTACCACACTTTTGGGGAAAGGGTCTGTACCGCGGCCGTCGGAGCGACTCGAAGCAGATTGGAACGATCAAGCGGCAACGTCGTGAACCTGGCCGGTGGAAGTACTGTACATACGCCGCGTGTCGCTCTCTCTCTCCCCCTCGCGGAGAGTGGATAATGTGTCGACTCAAAGAAAACCTCGGCGCTAAAAGCCTGAGCCGCGTTTCCCACTTACACCTCGGCACGTCGCGGCCACTTCACCGATTCCATTTGGCGTCGGCGCTCGTCACAAGCGCTTCGAACCGCGCGGACACGATTCAACGATTCACTCACACATGGTCAAATACGCAAAGAAACTCATACAGTGGGTCTATATACAGGGTTTGTTATGTTATAGCTTCAAAAGACGAGTATATTTTATGAGGAAGTGGTTCTCAAAATGGTGTATAAAGTGTATATTAGAAAAGCTGATGTAAAACCTTTGTAAACATTTATTTAGCATGTTTTAAGGACATATTATTGACATTTTCTGGCTTTAAAGAAGGACAAAATGAAAGATTCCATTGTTTGAAATTATGCGAAATGTTTTGGTTGTGTTGTTCCAGGTTAGAACTAAATTGTCAACATAAAGAATAAATAGTTCAATTAAATTAAATCACATACATAAAAGTAAAAATAAAAATCTACATACAAAAATGAAGCACCAACAAGAAACTAAATGACAGAATTCTACTTAAGTGAATGTGGAGACAAAAAAAAAAAAAAGAAATAAATAGAAAAAAATCAGATTTTCTCATTTTGACTTTATTTGGTGTATTTGAACTTTATAAATTATAGTTTTACACACATCGAGCAGGTATATGTGGAGAAAACATTGAACAATCTGTAGAAAATGACAGGAAGTGACATCAGGGACATTCCAGTCAAAGCGTATGCAGAATTTACACAAAGAAACAACTTTTTGACTCTCTAAACATGAATTCAACAAAATAAAGTCGCTCTCATAATTTTTTATGTCAGATGAAAAAAAAAAAAAAATAGACATTAGATAGAGTTTTTTCCAGTGTTTACTGGTTATTTCCTACTGTGATGTAATAAATTACCAACAGGAAGTAGAATTATAAACCTAAAAAAGTGCTATTTGTGATCACATTTTTATGATTTTTTTGCTAAATTAAAAATATTTTATCTTAACTACTACTACTGCTTTAGTCCAATGAGTCGTCCGACCTGACAGAGACACTTTAAAGCAGGGGTGTCCAAACTTTTTTCACCAAGGGCCACATTTTGAAACTATATGAAGCAGAGGGCCACAGACAACTCGACAATTGTGCATTTAATAGTTTGGATGAGCTCGCACACCTTTAATAAGACTTGGAACATTAATAATAGGTTTGTATAACATCAAAATGCTTGAATTTCCTGCTGAAACTACTTTTAGCAGGAAGCCAGAGGGCAAACAAAAATTGGTCTGAGGGCCGCATTTGGCCACGGGCCGTAGTTTGGACATGCCTGCTTTAAAGTAACAGCAGCAGCAAATTAATTAAAATAAATAAATGTATATTATGAAAACATATTAAAGCTCAAATTGTGTTGAATATTATACATTTAAAAGGTGGAGTAATTTGGTCATTCTTTATGCATACAACACGTGACATAAACATACATTTAAAGGCTTTTGATTTTTGTGAGTAAAGACACAATATTTATTCAGAGACAAATCTATCCATGTTTTTGTCCTCCTTTGGGCTAATCATTCCTTAGAATTAGACCTTATCATGTTTAGTCACATTAAAAACATGAATAATTTCACGAATCACTGCTTGCATTTTAGTAACCGACACATGCCATGGTTGTTTTTGCTGAACCACACCTATAAGATGTATTGTTTTGTGAAATAAGAGGCATAAATCAATAAAATAACACAGATAAAGCCACAATGGAGCGGCTGAAGGGTGGGCAGACGAGGCCGTTGTGGGAATAGCATCTTATAAAAGCAGCAGCAGCAGCAGCAGCGACGGAGGATCGATCACGAGTCAACAGGTAAAGAAAGATGAGCCATGTGGAAAGGGCACTGAGGTGGACAAGAATGTGACAGGAAACAGATAAGACTGGCGCAGGGCGAAGTTGTTTAAAACAGCTTTAATATACTCCGCACACTGAGTCAGGATTACTTGGTTAATCAATAATTGTCATTTTTCAGGTTAAAGTGCGTATGACTGTATGATTTTTAATTTTGACTTCATTGGTGTATTTATACCTGTTGCACATATACATTATAGTTTTACACCAATCGAGCAGGTATTTGGGGAGAAAACACTGGAATCTGTAGACAATGACAGGAAGTGACATCACACTCATTCCAGTCAAAGTTTAAGCAAAATTTACACAAAGAAACAACTTTTTTGACTCTCTAAACATTAATTCAACAAAATAATATTTTTTTTATATTTTTAATTGTCAAATTAAAAATATTGTCACATTAGATTTTTTCTGCCCAGTGTTTGCTGGGTAATTTCCTACTGTGATGTCATCAATTACAAAAGAAGTGAATTATATCAAAATGTGAGCTATTCTGTGATAACATTTTTATAATTTTTAGCAAATTTTAGCAAATATCAAAATATATTTAACTTAGCTGTATTTTAGTTCAATGAGTCGTGCGAACCTGTCAGACGCACTTTAAGGACAAAAAAAGTTATAATAATTGGGAGAATTTTAGAAGCAAAATGATCCATACTCCAAAAAAAAAAAAAGCTAAATGTAAAGAGCTATTTTAAATCTGGCTGTTTCTGTCACATTCACTTTACTTCATTGTTCAAAGCTTGTCACATACTGGCACAATGGTACAACACAATGATAAAGAAAGACAATTAAGTATTTTACTGTATTTGAACAACAAAAGGTGATGTTTCTTCCCTACACAAATTAGTAACCTCCTTCCACACACCTTGCATATGCATTTGTGGTGTGTGTGTGTGTGTGTGTGTGTGTGTGTGAATGGCAGCCACTTCTCTGTCAGCCTCAGGGCAGTTGTGGCTATAACTGCTATAAAATGTCAGGAGTGAATTATGAGCAATGGCTTTTCACAAATGCCCAGAGATTATTTACTCTCAAGGTTAAAGGCGCGCTGTGACACTTTTTAAAGATGGTCCAAATCATTCCAAAACTCACCCTGTGCAATGGAATTTCAAAGGAGAGCCCCAAGCGCCCGACGGCCCACTGGAGCGAGGGATGGATACGTTCATCTGCTCGCACAGTAGGACAGAAGCCTGGAGGAGGCCGTGTGCAGCGCTGTGGGCACGTTTATGATCCTTCTGTCTTCTCAAACAGTCCATTTAAACTCCCAAATCCAAACTGTTAGCAAACCGTTGGAACTGCTAATTTTACCACCGCTTTGCTTTCTTTGCCACCAAACGTGTCTAGCTTTCGTGTGTGGGGTGATTTGTTCAGAAGACGTTGTACCAGCTCGGTGCTTTCAGCCTGTCAGAGCCGTGTTTACTGCCGCCTGCAGCTGTGTTGTGCTGTGTGGGCTTCAGCAGCGCTCGGACCCCGCGACTCACAACAAATATCAAACATGTCTGAAATCCCTGCCACCGTCTGTAGCTCGTGTGAAATACCGTGGATTCTCTGCTCTACTCTAGTTGTTCTCATCATTCCCTATCGCTGCTGCGTCCCTCGCGAGTTCAGTGCGCCCGCTCATGTGACGCGTAGCATCCAATCAGGGCCCAATATTAGCCGGTAGCACGACACAGTCAGTCGGTGTGGGGCTGGCGCATGTGAAGCCAGTAGGTTTGTAAAAAAAAAATACGCAATGATGGTAGAAATTCGTCTTTGGCTTGCTCATTCATAAAGCACAGACTATAATAAAAACACGTTTCAATAAATCAGTAAATTAGCATGTTCATTTAAGTTCTTTGAGTTCTTTGCAAAAACAGCTAGACTAGTGGCACTGGGGGGCTGCGACTAATTCAGCTCCCTGGTGGCACAGGGCACAAAACAGTGATAAATAGCAACACGGTCTCAATTGAGGACTGAAACACACCCTTGTAAGAATATGGTCCCCGACTTCAAAACTCCTCAGATGCACAGAGGAGCCGAAATTTGGCCCGCTTTTAGAAATAGCTGTGGGACAAATCATTGTGACAGGGTTGACAATCGGCCCAAACGTTGCACATTGTGAGGCCAGTTGAAGATTATTTGACTAAATCAGTCGTTCCCAACCTTTTTCATCTCGAGCGTCCCCTAAGATGTTTCTCCCACTCCAAGTAACCCTGACAGGTATTTGGCAAATAAATCTGTTTAATATAGTAATAATGTCAATAATCACTATTACATTTTCTTGTTTTGATTATATGTATGCTCAAATCCCAGATGGCGCCGCAGACAGATGCCCAGTCTTTTCGGTGCTCTTTTGTTTTGTATGTTTTTGTTTGTAAATTGTGCGTCAGCGTGCTTTGACACCCGTGAAGAGCTTTTGTCCTTGATCAGTGTTTTATGTTGCACCTTAAGGCCGAGACAAGTTCCTATGTTTGTGAATTGTGTTCACTGACAATGGCAATAAACCCTTTCTGATTCTGATTCTGGTTTACTTAAAGAACATGTTTATGTTGAAACATTATTCAATTTTACCTTCTTTTGAACCCTGAAATCCCTCCAGTATGTCGTGTACCCCCCCCCTGAAACACTGGAAGTACTACAGCCCAAAAAGTTACATCAAGTATGGATGCAATTGCATGGTTCATGAAACCAATGGGCTACAACTGGGCTATATTGAAACGTAGTTGTGATGATTTGCATGCACCCCTCTTTATGTCCATTAAAAGCATTGCTCACAGTTCTATTACAGCCCACATAAAATAAAGAGTCATTCGAGCTTGTTACACTGAGCTGCTCACCTTTTAATAAAAGTGACTGGAACATAATTGATTCAAGGCACAATGCAGCCTCTTCATCTACATTCAGTCCACTCTGACGTCCATTAAGTAGACATACAATTACACTGGCCGCGACGGCACATAGAGCCGAGATAAGTAATGTTCATATTCAGCGGCTTGTTCACCGTCAAAGCAAAAGAAACTTATGAGAGTTTGTATCTGAACTCACGGTGGGAGTGTAGTTCGACAGCTGTTCCGTGTGTTAGTGACAAAGACACGTTGGAGGTGTGTTTGGCTCCGCTTTTCTCACAGAACTTGTGAAAAGGCATTTATAATAAAAGAAAGGCAAATTAATCATCTTAGAATTGACTTGGGAAAATAATGTTCGATCGTCACAATTATTTGGGTCTTAAAAAACATAAAAAACATATATTGTTTTAAAGATTTTCCCTTTTTAAAAAACCTTTAAATTGATTGTGGCATTAATTAAACTCATAATTAAAGCTAACATAATCAGGAGTTTTTATTTGTTTTGTTTATATTTACTATTACTTTTACTGTCGGTGTAATCCCTCATTTGTCCAGGAGTGTTCCAACTGAACCAACTGAATCTTTTTCTACAATATTACTATTATTATTATTATTATTATTATTATTATTATTATTACGATATTATTTTTTATTATTACTATTATTGTTATTAACGTAATAATAATAGTAATTATTACTATTAGTATTATTATTATTACTATTATTATCATGATCAATTTTATTAATATTAAATGTTATGTGTGACGATGCACCTAAAAACAAAAGAGTATAAGGGCCAACCTAAATTCCAAAAATTGCGGTTATACATTTATGAGAATAAACATTTAAACATTAGGGACCGGTGTCAATGTTCGGATTCAAAGATGACGTGGGCAACGCACGGCCAGGACTCAAAAGAATGGGCTTGGAAGAGTAAACTCTCAGAGCTACCACTGCAGTTCAACAGCACCTTTCCTGTTACGCATCATTCACAAACTGTTGGATCAACCCTTTACCTTCTCCATGGCGTAGCCGCAGTGGACCAGCCGTGCTCCGTGCCACAGCCGCCCGCAGACAGGGGGAGGAGCCTCGGTGTTATAGTCACACATGCTCTGCTCTATTGCTTTGTTTCTCTACTTGGGACTTTGTGCACAATCACTGTTCTTTGCTCATTGTGGATTTTACAGGGAAGCCTCAGAGTACGTAATTTTACACACATATCCCAACTATGAGGGGGCTTAAATGACACAAATGAAGTTCCATGCTCCTCAGAGGACGAAGAGCATCCTCCGACTGCACACTCTTTGTCTCAAAACGTTTATAAGTTAGTCCAATACACATAGTTTATGGGTTTAGTCCCTGATCCCGAATCCTTCAGAACTGCTGTTCCGGGGCTGGAGCACTGGCCCCAGGCCCGCTGTACAGGGTCTGGAGCACTGGCCCCAGGCCCGCGGTACAGGGTCCGGAGCACTGGCCCCAGGCCGGTACAGGGTCCGGGGCACTGGCCCCAGGCCCGCTGTACAGGGTCCGGGGCACTGGCCCCAGGCCCGCGGTACAGGGTCCGGAGCACTGGCCCCAGGCCCGCGGTACAGGGTCCGGAGCACTGGCCCCAGGCCCGCGGTACAGGGTCCGGGGCACTGGCCCCAGGCCCGCTGTACAGGGTCTGGAACACTGGCCCCGCAACTCCCTCACCTGCAGCTGTGGCTCTGGGCGCTGTGGTCCTGCCCAGTGCCCAGGAGCTGAGGTCCGCACGCAGGCCCTTAACCAGAAGGACATGGGGGCACTGCACGGGGAAAATGATTGATTGTGATGTCTAAAAGGCATTATAAAGTTCGATATCTATTGTGGGCTTTTGTGTTAACTTTTAACTCATCCAAGCCATTTTGACTATGACTTTATTCTCGTTCATTTGCGAGTTTATTCTCGTAGGTCCCCTCAATTCTTTTTTAAATTTGGGTTGGCCCTTATACTCCATCGTAGTTGCCAAAGTTTGTGGCGAAAGTTAAATATGACAATACATTTAGCGTTAAATTCTATTACATTTGTAACCACTTTGTAACATCCATTTACACAATCTTTATGTCCCAAACCTATCGAACAAAAGCTCGCGGTATCTTTCCAACTAAACAAACCTCTTTTGAAACCTTTCCCATAATAAATGACTGAGTCCATATCACAGATGCTTTTTTTCCCCGTCTGACAGCAATGCACAAATTATCATTTGTTTTCATGAATCAATCTCAGTTGTTTTTTTTTTATCAATAATCACTGCGTCTGGTACAAAAGGAGCGATTTGTGATTTGAGAGTTTGAATGCTTCGTAAATCAATATTCAAACACACTGCAAAGGTGATTTTCTCATGACCATTGTTATTTGTTGTTGACAGTTGGTTCATTCTTCCACATCTATTTCTTTGTAATCGATATGTTTCAGAATGGAGAGAATCTAGGACCGTTGCCATAGCAATTAACAATTTAAATTTGATATTAAATGTTTTGAAGTTGCAGAAAACATGAAGCCGAAACACATGAATAGTAATTTTTCCTGCTGTACATTCTAAAAGGTTATTAATACATTTCTTTATTTCTTTATTTCTTTAAATTAGCCTTTACCTTTATTTAACCAGGTAGAACCCTTTGAGATCGATACCTCTTTTCCAAGGGCAACCGGGGGTAAAGTGAGAAAGAGAACTACATTTAAAAAGCACAGTAAAACATTTTCCAGGACGCTCGCTCTTTGTTTTACCCCTCATCGAGTTCCCACAACCTCAATTCAGTCTGAAGGGAATTCCAAGCTGTGGGAGCAGCATAGCAAACGGCTCGCTTCCCCCAGTCAGCCCGCCCTCGAGGGACAGACGAGCTGCGAGTGTCACGTGGGCGCGGGGCATAGTGACCTTTCGGGGCGCACAGACAGGTCCAACACAACCGCAAATATGGTCTTATGAAAATCATCCGGTGAGTAACGAGGAACACTCAGCCCTGGCAGACGGACCACCGTGACGGGACGTGAGCCCACCACAAACTGTTACAGATCTTAAAGACGTTTAGCTGCTGCATTGACATAAAGAACGTCACCGTAATCCAACCACGGCAAAGGGTATCCGTCTGTTGTTTCCATGGCAGGAGTTTGAAGTCCCAGATACATTTTTATTTTTTTTTGCCAGACCTTTATTATGACAGTCAAAAAAAAAAGAAAACAAATGTTACAGATCTTAAAGCACAATGATACACAGTGTTTAAGGGTTGAAGACATTTAGCAATAGCATTGACATAAAGAACATCGCTGTAATCCAACTACAGTAAAGGGCGCACATCGATTGTTGCCATTGCAGGAGTTTCAAGTCCCAAATACATTGGATTTTTTTTCAGCCAGACTTTATTATGACAGTCAAAAAAAATAAAAATAAAAAGGAGAAGGGTTTGTTGGGGACGACAGCGAGAAGAGAAAGAGGAAGAGTGAAAGGAGATGAGAACTGTAGAGAGATAAGAGCCAGTTCTTTACCCCAAATAGAGAATAAGAGACAGAGAGAGACAGAGAGACAGAGAGAGACAGAGAGAGCAGAGAGGGACAGAGAGAGACAGAGAGAACAGAGGAGAGACAGACAAGAGAGAGACAGAACAGAGAGAGACAGATGGAGAGAGGAAAGAGGGAGGGAGAAGCCATTACGATCCTGGAGCTGAGCACTTTCTCTGATAGTAGTTTCCTGCTCTTACATCACTCTGCACTTAGCCGGCATGGTTTTAAACACAAACTTATGAGCAATTCAGCCCCAAGAGACTCGTGAGGAGGTGAGCAGATCAGACACGACGTTTGAACAAAAATTTGGATATTCTGCAAACGCACCGGGCAAGTTTCTGATTTATAGACTAGTACGTATACGGCAAAGGAAGACCATATCAAAGACCTTCTGGATCTTATGTTTGCGTTATATATACAAGCGTGGAATAGAAGACATAGAGTAGCAGGATTACCATATTGGACTATTTGCACCTTTTCAATAACCATAAATGTTGTGCAAAGAAAGTATCATGAGAATTGTATTAGAAATAAAAAAATAATCATAAATTTTTGAAAGACGATATTCTCCATACTCTGACATTATTGAACCTCACAGCTCATCTTTTGTCACCATATTACTCTATGCCAATTAGTATAATTACAAATGACGCTCAAATGTGTTAGCCAAGAGTTACTTTAGAGATAGGATTTATAAAAAAATGTTGTGGACCATTTAAATTGATTTGTCAGTATCGATGCCGAGACAAGTTCTATGTTTGTGAATATTGCATTGCAAATGCAATAACCCTTTCTGATTCTGATTCAATTACATTGGCAACCCTGCATCTTACTACACACATTTGATCAAACTAACTGCACATTTATAGTCCTAAAAGGGCATTTGTTTCATTTGTTTTCAAATCTATCTGCGACGAGCTGGCCACGTCTAGGTGTCTACCCCGCCAAAGGCCCAAAGTCACTGGGATAGGCTCCAGTCACCGCGACCCCAAACGGAAACAAGCGGTAGAAAATGAATGAATGAAAAGCTGTGAGAATACATGCAACACAAGTTTGTGAGAGTGTTTAGACATTAGACTTTCTTAAAAGTATTTCAGAGTTAAATTATGTTTGTTTTTCCTACCTTTTATTGGCTGTTTTATTGATTAAGTTTAGATTTCTGGTCTTAGATTGTTTCTCATTTTTACCTTATTTGACATTAATCAAAACCAAGATCTTTTTCATGTAATTTCATGAAATTTTCCTTTTCAAGGAAAAGTAAATTTACTGCACAAGCATGTACTGCACATGTTTCTAGTGTTATTCTAATGTAATGTAATGTTAAAAAAACGTTTTAGTGAATAAAATATGCCTTCATTAATGTATTGTAGTATGTATAGAGCGTAATTATATCTGATGTTTTGTGAAATGAATTCTGAACATTTTAGTGGCACATTCTCAGCGTTCCCCATAACTTTGTGCCCTTTCATTTGAAAGTGCCATGACGCCTGCAGGAGAACACAGCAGCCCTGTTGTTGAGCTTGTCTCGGAGCACAAAGCCTCCTCGTCCACAGAGCTCATCAATCTGTCAGATTCTCCTGTCCTCACGCATTGTTTCACGACAGACACGGTGAGATGGACTGTGTGTGGACCAGACTGTGGCACCAAAACAGATTAGAAAGATTAGCGCTCTCCGACACACACAGGAACTGCAATCTGGAAACTGCTATCAATGTGTTAATGTGCGGAATAGCCACACTTTCCCATTCAGTGCTGCATTATCTTTATGATCACTCAATCTATGAATACATATTCTTGTGTCATTAGAGACTAGTGTTGGCACAAAACGAAACATTTCAAACTGGATTCTGATACCAAGGAACAGTCTCCGTACCACCATCCGTTCTCTTGTTATTGCCTTGTTTGCTGCAGCCAAAGTACACCCCACAGGTATCCATCAGTCATTTCCATCGCCAGAGCCCTGCATACAGATACATGGTTTTAAAGTCAATATCGGTGCCGAAGACGTCGATATCGTCAGTATTTATGAATAATAGGACAGTCCCAAAACACAGGATAGCGATGATTCCTCCAATAACCGGATTGGAATTTTCTCTGTTTCTAGGTGGTTTTATCAAGCTCAAGATCAAGTTAATATATTTTTATACTAGATTAGCATTAAATTGACAATCTGTCTCCCCAGCGATTCACTTAATGTTCTAATGTATCCAGGAAATGTTTTTGTGTGTCTTTGTCAGGTTCTTAACAGTGGAAGCGGTGGCTTTGTTGCATTGGCAGCTCTGATATTGCAGTGGTTTCCTTGGACGATGTGAGCGAATTGCCTCGCCCCTGCACGTTTTAGAGCAGGGGCGAGGTCGACAAGCCGACTTCTTCAGTCGGTCCGGAGTAGTGAGTAGTCCGAGTCAGCCGAAAAGTGTCGCCATAAATTAAAGCCTCATCCGGTCCAAGTTGTCTCCAAAAAAACGTTGTCAGTCCAGGATCGCCAGGACAGCAGTTGATAGAACTCAATTTTGATAATAAAGAATAGGCTCAATACGCCATACTTTATTTATTTATATATATATTTTAAGGATTTTTCATTTATTTCTGCTTTTTGTTTGGCTGGTAAGCTTTATTATTGCCAGACCTTTATTATGACATTCAAAAAAAAAAGAAAACAAAATGTTACAGATCTTAAAGCACAATGATACACAGTGTTTAAGGGTTGAAGACATTTAGCAATAGCATTGACATAAAGACATCGCTGTAATCCAACTACAGTAAAGGGCGTCCATCTATTGTTTCCATTGCAGGAGTTTCAAGTCCCAAATACATTGGGGTTTTTTTCAGCCAGACTTTTATTATGACAGTCAAAAAAAATAAAAGGGAGGAAGGGTTTGTGGGACGACAGCGAGAAGGAGAAAGAGGAAGAGTGAAAGGAGATGAGAACTGTTAGAGAGATAAGAGCCAGTTCTTTACCCCAAATAGAGACAGAGAGACAGAGAGAGAACAGAGAGGACAGAGAGAGACAGAGAGAGACAGAGAGAGACAGAGAGAGACAGATGGAGAGAGGGAAAAGAGGAGGGAAAGCCATTACGATCCTGGAGCTGAGCACTTTCTCTCTTTATTAGACAGGGAATGAGAGTGTTAAGGACATTCAGCAAATAGTCGGAAGAGCCGCAATCGAACTCTGCATCCGGCTATCCACTCCGGACCGATTTTGACAATTAAATAATGCTCTTTTTCAAACATTTAAATGCACCAGAAAAAAGCAAACATTACATTTCAACACAAAATAATAGCGCTTTGTTTTAAGTTACTTTGTTGGTCTATACTAGTTCTGAAAAAACTCAAGACATTCTAAAACTGTTTAAAACATTTTGTCCTGTTTAAGGTATTTTTTTTATATCAATACTTGCTCAAATGAGTATCTAGTTTCAGTATGTTTAGTTTCGATTAGTGTGCATTTTTAGACACTTTCGACAAACTCTTATAGCGATTGATCAGTTGTCACGCAACCAACATATCAAAACTCGATGCGATACTAAGGGTAATAGCGGTTAGAGCTCTCGCCTCCCAAGAAGGAGATCATGGGCCAACCAACATCACATGATCTCTCTGGGTGGAGTCTGCATGTCCTCCCCGTTTACCGTGGTTCTCTCCGGGTTCTGCGGCTTCCTCCCACCGTCCAAAGACATGCATGTGTGAGGTAAATTGGCAACAGTAAAATTGGCCCTAGTGAATGAGTGTGAGAGTGAATTTTTGTCTGTGTGTCTATAAGTGACGTGATGTGAGGCACTCACTCTTTCAGAGTCAGATTTACCAATGCGAATGAAACCCAAAGCACCTTAAACAATAACGATTGACAACAATGAGTTGTGCGATATATCTCATTTCAGCATTCTTTACAACAAACATGTGACATTTGATTTAAGGTCAAAATTAATTCTAATTGAGCCAAAGTCCAGCCTATTAAAGCCAAAATAAATAAAAGTGTTGGCTTAGCTTTACATTTTGATAAGCCGGATTGTAAATAAGAAATAAACGAGTTCAAGACCGAAGCAAGACAGCGCAGCAGCTTACGGGCTCAGGAGCGCCCCTGCCATGAGAGGCAGGCGTATTGTTTGCCTCACCGAGTGAACTTTTACTGCTGTTTTTATTATGAATCTGCGAGCAGAAACACGTTCAGAAATACATTTCATACATTATCAGAATATGGAAGTACAGACACATCGTCAGGGTGTTTATTAGTTATATACAGAGGGACAGCGACACATTATCTGCATCGCATTCAGCACAGTTTTACACTGCCACCGAGAGGCCACGTCGGCCCTCCTCCCTGTGTTCGAACGGGAGTTACGGGACATGCGGATATTCTTTTAATTGAAAAATATGGTTTCATATTGGATTCAAAGGGGAAGGGGGTATAATACATACCAGATGACAAATATTTACTTTTTATATTTTTCTAATTTAGTTTTTCCTCCCAAGATTGACAGGTGAGGCTCTGCCTCCCTGAATCCACGTCACTGGTGTCTATGTCATATGGTGTTTTGTCCTGTAAAAGTGATTATTTTTTTTTATACTCAAACTAGTATTGAAAATAAACCGCGCAGTTTCCCTCGCAAAACCCTGCGTTACATCGCTCAGAATGTCAGTGATCAACAAATAAACTCTAATCCCGTTCATAAAATCCCAATTCGAAAAAGCACAAGACCAAGACAGCAGTTGTGTTCAGATTCCACTTCACTCTTCCACTCAACACAGCAACAACCCAGAAGTACCTCAGAAAGAAGAAAAAAAAGAAAAAAGAAAAACCATTCTCATTTGCGTCCGAGTTGCCAAAAGCTGTTTTCCGATCTATATTTCAGACAGTTTTAGCACCAGAAAGTCAATGACATCCACTTCACAGCCTCGCACTTTTACGCTTAGTCAAGCAACACTCCAAAAGCCTTTCACATTCAGAGTTTTAAAAACACATTAGCATTTCATTATTTATTTTCGCATCTGTTTTCTCTCATGTAGCATAACTTTTCTGTTTGAGGGGTTCAACTTTGCCATAATGTTCCATCGTAAAACACTAACTATCTTGCATTTTCAAGTGGTTTAATTGCTTAAAAATACCTTCAAATCAGATCTGATCTATAAAACCACTGCAATGATAATATCCACAGCGATGACAAATATAATCTTGGCCAATATCACTCACTCACTACGTATGATCAACTTTTACAACTTAAGAAGAGGAAAAAATGTCATGTTTTAATTAGAAATACCTAATTTGACCTAAAATTGCACATATTTGGACTAGATTGAATAGAATGACACAATTTGCTTCTGAAAAAGTCACGATTATTAGTTTTTAGTTCTTACGATTATATTGTGGGCTGAATAATCACGATTATCGATTCATCTTGGCATCCCTATTTGGGACACATAAATCGGAAAAATTGATTGAACCAGGTTTAAATGTTGTGTTTCATTTGTTGAAATAGTAGATACAAAGAAATATACAAGGGATATTTGAGTAGTCTAGAATTTACTGAAATTGGCATAAAAAGGTCAATTTCACCACATTTTTCGGGTTGAACTTCAAATAATCAGGCCTGGACTTGATATTAATTAATTCTTCTAAAATCTCATTAAGTATAAGATTAAGTTGGTGTTTGCATACTTTTAAGAGTTATCTTTATGTCTCTATGTGAGAAAATGCGTTTTAAAGGAAACGTCCTTTGAAATTACAATGTCCCAACTCTATGGATGTAAGTTGAGTAAGTGATAATAAATAATAAAACATCTTTAAGTTCAGAATGAACATTTTTGCCTGTAATGTCTCCCAATGTCAAGATTGCATTAAAAAAACCGACGGCAACGTCATCGCAGTCAGATTAGTTTGCATCAGCACAACAAAGCCAGCAGAAAAATTTAAAAGCACATTCTTACACATACAATTCCTTGACTCGCTGTGAGGTTGAAACACCTGAATACATTGCTCTTCTCAGCCACACGTCATTTCTATTCCCGTGAAAGTCTGACTGACCTGGTCTTCTGGCCTGGAGTGAGGCTGTGGTCTCAGGGGAGTCGTCCGTGAAGCTGCCCAGAGGAGAGAGGCCGAACTCGGGCAGGAACTCAGCCGCGCTCTGGGTCGCGACCTCTGCGGCCTGGAAGAGCAGACGGGAGAGGGCGAATGAGTCCGGGCTCTGCTGAGATGAACATTTTAATTACAGGTGCAGGCTGTTGTAAAATCTGATTTCTGCACTTCGCACTTGAAATATCCTCGCGTTAAAGTAAACGCAAGCCTTAGCAACAGAGATGTACAAATTGTTGAATTCAGAGAAAATGTATCTTCACTGTGTAGTTGAAATATCTTGTTAGCATGAAATAATTAAAACAATAATAAATAAAATAAATAAATAATAAAAAAAATAAATAAATAAAATAAATTTGATCAAAGTAAATCAAATTTGATCAAAGTAAATCAAATTCAATCATAAAAAAAAAAAACTTTATAATTGTATTAAATGCAATCAATTCAATACATTCAATAAATAAATTTAAAAAAAAAGTGAATAAATAAAAAATACGTTCCTACAACGTCCAAACTCTGCCCCAAACCACATACTTTTACTGACCGAGCATTGCCTGAAAACCTCTCCATTAAGAAATCCCAAGTCGGAATATTGATCTCCCCTCAAATCTGATTTATTACCCAGCCTAGTATAAAAACCATCTAAAAATTACCCTACCAATACCTCAATAAGGCCTTCATGGCGTATGAATTGTTGAAAGTAAACTGGGTGAAAATGCTAATAATAATAAACATAACATTTTTCTTTCCCTGCATTGATCCATCTCAAGTTGGAGCTGGAGCTCAATTTGACCAAAACAAAAATTACACGCACAGCCCAAATAAGGAGGCAAATCCACATGTTCTGATCATTCTGTATTTTGTATGACATAAATGATACGCCTGAAGTAATAAAAAAAAAAAGAAAAAAAGATGAAAAGACATATATTAATGCCCTCCTTAGTCCCGTGCCGGATCGCAGGATGGAAGTTCTCCAAAGTGTAGCGTTTGATCCGTGTCTCAGACTCTCTCGGCTATAATTCATTCCCCACAGCTCGTGTTGACTCACATAAATTCTCTTTAGCGTTAATTTGCCTCTGATTGATATCCAGGCGAGACGAGCGAGCTGTTACAGACGTCAGCAGAAATCTGAGGGGCCTGGGAGAACCAGAGAGACTGTAGTGTTTAAGGAACTGCATTTGTTATCAGAGACGTTACGTTTTGAGGTTATGACCCTCTTTACTTATCAAGTTTGCATTCATCATAATGTTAAACACGTGACATATTCTCCTACAATCAAATTAAACAGCTTGAACTTCTGTTTTTGGCATAAATTGTAGATACAACAAATATATCTACAATCTACAAATATATCTACAATTTAAACATTTATGGATCCGGCTCGTTAAAGGAGCACTGTGTGGTGTTTCTGACTGCTGCTCGTCTCCATGGAGATGTTTTCACTTTCTTTGGAACGTTCCACGATATGAGATCATTAAACTTGCTAAATAAAACATAGCGTGAAGAACGTGCTACGGGGAGCGGGGTCGCCTCTCCACAGATCTGACCTGTAAATCGGCCTGGTGTCGTTTAACCGCCCGTCTCTAAGGAGAAAAGGTATGCTAATGCCATGCTGTGAAACATTCCGCGCAAAACAGTAACATCTCCATGGAGACAGATCGTTGTGAATCTCCCACCAGGAAAGTAACTCCAGTGTATTCGATGCTTTTCTTTAGTACTTCATTGATACATAGTTTTCCGCTTACAGTATTTTAGTTTATTCACCTGATTCAACCCCGCCCACTTTTGGCTCTTTCTGCCCCGGATTGGCCGAACACGCCTGTCGTGATAACGCTCCCGGTCGAGCGGTAAAAGTCTCACTAAAATACGAGTGAGATATTTGCAGATCTTCAGCCGTTCCTCATAAGTCTAATGCATATTTCGCTCGTACTCAAACTCTCATGGAGCTCATTTTGTTTTTAGACAATTGTATTATCGACACAATCTGAAGGGCTGCATCTCAGCGAGGACAGGAATAACTGGCATTTGGCTTTTAGGAGCTCTCTGGAGGCGACCACAGGGGCCAACGCTGAAGCGGTGTGTGGCGCACATGTTTACCAAGTCATGTGGGGACTCAGCCTGAAGTAGAGGAACCTGTTTCATTGGAATGCACCAGCAGGACCATTGGAATGTGTTCTACTTGCCACTATTCTGTTTTTATACTTCCCTTACAATAAATCCATCCTTTTGCTGATTTTACCATCTTCTTCTTGACCCAAGAATCCCCTCAATCTTGACCCACAGACCTGCATCATTGGCAGTGTTGGGGGAGTAACAAAAAATACATATTCACAACACCAATTTTGAGCAGCTGCATTCCGGTACAGTTTTCCGGTACAGTTTTCCGGTGCAGCTTCATCAACAAGACACGCACATTCACGATGACATTTTAGTTAAAAAAGAGAATCCTTTTTTTTAAGCATTAATGGAGTTTGATGTTCAGTCTTCCAGCAGTGTACCGCAGTATTTTGAATGGCCATTCTGATGCTAATCACATACTCATAAGACTTGCAGCCAGGTAATAGGATTTGGATGGCCCATTACGGAGCTGTTAGGGTAAATAAAGAATATTGGGTTCAGGTGAAACTCAGTGAAAACAAAAACAGGACAGGCTATTATCGGGAGGCTCCGCCCGGTGGGTAGGGCTTACTCAGAGCAGAATAAGTATCAGAGTACTCAAACTGGATCCACAGATTAAGAATGACTCTAGTTTTTTTGAAACCTTTTCTACAGAGAACAGAATACAGTACAAACTACGTTTTAATACAGGCACTCTGAATATCTTTTCAAAGCATTCTTCCCAACACTGACCCCCTGCAACCAGCTTTCACTCACGCGTACACCTTTTTCACAGGCAAAGTGGAAGAACACAGCAGTACCATGCATTGGTCTGCGCTGGGATGTAACCATGTGATCACGGAGACACTCCAAGTGAAGGTGTAACGCAGGGTCCCCAGAAGACATTCAGACCGGGCTGTATGTGTGCGAGTAGTGGTTCAGAGTTGAGATTAGCCCGTTAGCGTCGCCCGTTAGCGTCGCCCGTTAGCGTCGCCCGTTAGCGTCGCCCGTTAGCGTCGCCCGTTAGCGTCGCCCGTTAGCGTCGCCCGTTAGCGTCGCCCGTTAGCATAGTGTAGGTACAATATCCACTCGGCCTGCAAAATTAACTTGGGCTCGCCTCCGGATGGTCATGTTGAGCGATCTGAAGCGAAGCAGGTGATTGGTTGTTTCAGCCCGAGCCGATCTGAAGCCCGAATACGAACAGATTTGATCAAACAAAGCTATAATAATAATTGAACACAAAAATAAAATATTCCTAACCACCGAGCGGTCATATATGTATTTGTAGAAATGTAATAATTGCTTTTTTGTCACACAGACTTCGTCAGTTAAGGTTTTATTGATGCTTTCTATTGTTTCTAATTTGCTCACAATAAATATAAATGTTAAAACTAGACGATATTTGAGCACGTGATCTCTAAATATAGCTTTGCTCCCTGAGTATTATCTGTAGAAATGACAAGTTTGAATGGTTGAATGTATATATACTGCATTATTATTAACCAAATAACAATGAGCCAACAATAACTTCTATTTTACTATTAACGCTTTAGTACTACTATTAACCCTTTAACTACTACCAATAACCCTTTACCATTATTTTAGGACGTAAAAAGTGATTTTATAAGCCATATTCAGCTCGCAGTTATTTGTTTTCAGTATTGAACGGTTTAAACTACAAAAGCAGTAAAGAATCATAAGAAACAAACACCTCTAAACAAGTACTTTTCAAACATTAAAACCTATCATATTTTTAGCGGTTCGTCATCAAAATGCGACGTTTTGCGCTCCCGAGCCGATACCGTAGGCCGAGTAGGAGACGTGACGGCGCAGGCTTTTAGCGGCACTTAGGCTCTGCTGCAGGAGGCGCTGGTATGTGCCCCCCGAGGACGTCTGAGGACTTTATCTAAACCTGTTCACAGTCTCGTATTAGAAGCACTGCAGTCTCAGATAAGGCCTGGCCACAGACGGACTATGATTATAAAAGACTGGGCTCCACTGAAAAGAGACCTATCCATGGGCTTCAAAAGGACGAAACATTAGGACCGTTTCAGACAAATTAACACATTTAAAACAGGACATATTCTAACCTCATGATCATGATTACAATAGTCAACAGAAATGTGTTAAAACATGTCTTTAAACGTATTAGTTCAAGTTTAATTATTAGACAAATGCGAAATGTATGTAAAATGAGTCACTGGTAACACATCATAAAAACAACTTATTCCTGAATTAACAAAGACAAATTTAATTTAAGTTTAATGAGAATGATTCAAGCTTAATAACTATTTTAGTGATACTCTGACTTTAATTCCAAACCCTAACCCCAAAAATCATGCTTAATAAACTATTCATTATGGATTAACTCTTTGTTCACAATATTATCTAAATGTGTACATATTGCCCACCTCTGTTATCAGGTATTTGCTGTATCCACACTACAACAAATCTAACTAAAGGGCTGATTTCTTTCAAAGTAAATTAATTTGTTAATATTTTCAAAAATATTTATGTTTTAATCACAATTAACCTGGTTGAAAAATAAAGTAAATAAAATAAAATAAAATGAAATAGTATGCAACATCACAATTGTGTAACTCTTGTAAAAAAGGTGAAGGTTTTTGGAGTATTCACTTTTTTTCATTGCATGACTTGATACACAAAAATGATAATGCAGATTTGCTCGTATCCTGTATTTTCCGGCGCTGTTCTAATCTTCTGTCCGGGCCACACTTGATCTCACCACTTGATGAGAATATGATGGTTTCGCTGTCGACCAAAGAAGCTTTAGTTTTTGCTCCAATGGCTTTTTTAATCTGCCTTCATCTGCGTAATGAGGCTTTGATCAAGTGACTGTAACGTCTCTAATAATGCTGCAAAGGCTCCTCCACAATATAATTTCCCGTCTCTACAATAACCTCATTTACTATATTTACTCATCTACTACAGTTAATCCAATGAACTCTTCAGAGCACGGTCAGAATGAAGATTGAATACAATTTAAAATGTACAAAATGCCAAATAATGGATACAAAGTGCTGGTGAAGGTGGAATCGTTGGTTTTCCGTCTCGCCTTTTCACTTTTTCACTTTCACTAATGTATTTTTATTAATTTGATCATGTTTTAAACCAGTTACACAGCCCTAGAACAAATTTGTTTCCATGTGTACACTTTATATTAATTTAAGGTATCAACGCTTTCGTTTACTTTTCATTAGAGGTGATATGTGCCACATGTCGAGAACTATGTGATATAATGTAATTTCTGTTTTGGAGCAAATTACAATATCAAGTGTATCATCTGGACTTAAAACTATTAAAAAGGCTGCAAAATAAGCAGTTTAAGAATAAAAAATATAACAAACTATCTTAGAGAATGTGATATTTCTGTACTTTTCGGGGAAATGTTACAGTCCAATCATGTTTTATGTGATAACTCCAAAACATGACATTTACTGGCACATTTGAGTGAATTTCTGATTTCGCAATAACATTGTCTGAATATTGTCATTGTGGTAATCTCCAAAGATATAAATGTTTAAATCGCACTTTTCATACAATACAAACCCACACATAAACATTTGATTTATTTCAAAAGAACTGCTGTAAAAAACATTTACTTCATTGTGTTTTTCCTCTCATTAACCTCTCGTCTTCATAGTTAAAGGTGCACTATGTAACCTCCAGCTTAGTGATTGCTTTGCCTGGAATGTTTCACAGTACAACATTCAACTCATCTGTCTCCATGGAGACGAGCAGTGGAGAAGTGACCATGTTTTTTGATGTATTTTTGAACAATAAAGACAAGTGCACTTGAATTAGGACCCTCCACCGGAAAAGTTACATTAGGCACTTTAAAGTTCATATTTTTATAACTCTTTAGCAACTAACATAACTAGATTCACAATATTCCACGCTGGGTTTTAAACACCGTCTTTGACTGTGCACATCCCCGGAGTACAAACATACGCTCACAAAACTGCTCTGAAAACATCAAATGACTAAAATATAATCAAATATATGACTGCAACACTTTGGGGACTATAAGCAATACGCTTTTTTCCTCTTTGGAGTTTTGCAGTTAGAATTCTTCTTATTCCGGAAGTTGCTCTGGGCCATCTGTTGTAATCCTCCTCTGCTTGTATTAGTTAACATAGAGCTGCAAATATCAATGGCAAATAAGTTCTATACAGACACAAAGCTGCTTTCAGGCCATTCAGGCAATCAGTGCATTGTTGATAGTGATGGGCAATACCACTGATTTATTTTTTAATCGTCATATTGATCCGATACCAAAGAGTTTTGTACTAAAACGCATTGAAACTCCTCAACAATCAACAATTTTACCATATGAAACGTAAATAAATGTGCAGAAAACATACAATATAAACAATGTATTACAAAAATGTTAACAAAATGTATTAAAAAACAGCATTTAAAAAAAAAGTATCATTATTTTTGATACCTCTGTCAGTATTGATTTATCGGCATTTGGTATCGATCCACCCATCACTAATTGTTGACTTATTGGTGCATATGAGCATTTAACATTTTACACAAATCCGTCTTTAAAGCATGTTTCAGTGGCCTTTTCCCTCGTTCCCCACTTATGGGCCGTTTCCATGAGTACCTACCTGGCTCGGCTCGGCTCGACGCAGCACCGTTTTAGCGCATTTCCATTGGGCACTTTCTTCCCCCTTGGGCCGAGTCGAGCCAAGCAGGGACTAAACGTGATGTCCACAGACCGTCAGAAGCTGATTGGGTAAATGTCCAATGTTTTTCTTGAGTGTGTCCGTGTGATGTAGAGCGCACGTGTGTCCTTGTGCGCACGACATCATTTTAGAGAATTTAAACATGAGACCAAAAATGCAGACCCAAGACATGAAGAGAGTCATAGAAGATTCGTATGATCCTCCGGGAGCAAAGACTAAACAGTCGTGGCGAAAAAAGGCTGCACTACAATAATAAAACTAAATTGGAGCTAACAAAGCTAGCACACTTAGCATCAGCTGTTTCCTGTGCGGAGTAAAAACACTCGCTTCAAGGATGACAAAGTCTACAACATGATCAGAGCATTGCGCTCCCAGTTTAGATGCACGGCCAGACTGTGCATTATAGTTTTTGGAAATGTGGTGCAGTAGGTCAGAGAAAAGCTTTTAATGCACAGAAAACTGTCGATAAACTGCACAGGAAGTGGGTTTGCCGTAGCTGTGATCTGCTGCTGCGTTATACAGACTCATGTGAGGATCTACGCGCTTAATGTTTTATTTTTGTAAAGAACACTTCAAACTGGATTAGCGGCGATGTTTTGTGGACTGGGCTTCATTGATTTGGGGAGGAAAATAAGGACATGGATGAGAATGCTGTAGCTTAATTTTAGCTTCACGAGCGGTGAGTTGTAAAGTTTATTTGTCCTTGACTGTTTGTATCCTTCCTCTGTGTCCCTAATCCCAAGGCACTGCTTTATCGGCGGTAGCTGTAGCGGTGTCGCTGATGTTTTATGGATTCTATATCGTTGTGCAGCAGTGTTTTGGTGTTTGTCTGTGGAGCAGACATCCTTCTGAGTCACAAATCATTTGCACTGTTTCCAGGGCCAGTTTTACGCAGCACCACTGAGCACCAGTTGTAATGGAAATGCCACCAGGGCTGTGGGGGGCCACAAGCACAGAGCCGTGTAGAGCCGAGCCGAGCGGAGTGGAGTAGGTACTAATGGAAAAGTGGCATTAGATCGTGCTCCACCGTAAGTGCCAAAACAACAGAACTGCCCATCCGTTGCAGAAAGAGGCAGTGGAGTTGGAGGAATAAGGCACAAAAACCCACTTTGGAATTGGTTTAACGACTTCCTTTAAATCATTGATCATTTGTCTCTTTCATTTACTGCACTAAACGGCACTAAAAGTCTTAATTACAGACCAGGAACATAAGGATAATGGCCAAATAACGATTTAATTGCAAAAGCTTAACTTTTAGAGGGATAAACCACGGTATGCAGACAAAGAAAATGCTGGAAGTATATGGATAATATGAGCTGTGAGATAAAATGCCCCTCGGTAGCAGCTGATTTTGTGTCTGAAAATGTGATGCAGATGTTTCCCTCGCATTGTAAAAGCAGAACAACGCACAGCTTTTTTGTCTCCTGCCCTCCAGACCCCTTTAGGTGTCACTGGCTGCATCGCCGGCCAATCAGAAAGACGTTTTACAGCCAAAAAAATACACTTTCCGTCTGTAACTGTGTAAAGTGTTTTTTTTTCTATTTTCCCAAAAACTTTGAAAAATAACGTAGCCCGATGACATGGTACTTAAAAATGTGTGAGCAGGCCGAAGCGCCGTGAGTTCTGACCCGGCTCTCGACAATTTGTCACATGTCATTCCCCGGTCTCATTCCCATTTCAAAAAGGAAATAAATTAGTATTGAACTCTTTCTTAGCCTCGAAATAGAGTTGGGGAATCGAAACACGGGGGGCAAGAACCGGCAATAGGAAATAAAAGTTACAAAGTGAGGAGTAAAAACAGAAGAGAGGAGAGAAGAAGGACGAGCAGAAGAGACGCTGAGGAGAAGCAGAGGAGGAGCAGGAGAAGGTGCAGAGGAGGAGCAGAGGAGAGAAGAGGGAGGGAAGATGCAGAGGAGAAGCATAGGGCAGTGAAGACAGGAGAGGAGGAGCAGAGGAGCAGCGGGAGAGGGGTAAAAACAGAAGAGAGGAGAGAAGAGGGAGGATGCAGAGGAGATGCTGAGGAGAAGCAGAGGAGGAGCAGGAGAAGGTGCAGAGGAGGAGCAGAGGAGAGAAGAGGGAGGATGCAGAGGAGAAGCATAGGGCAGTGAAGACAGGAGAGGAGGAGCAGAGGAGCAGCGGGAGAGAGGTAAAAACAGAAGAGGGACGAGCAGAAGAGACACTGAGGAGAAGCAGAGGAGGGGAGGAGAAGGTGCAGAAGAGGTGCAGAGGAGAGAAGAGGGAGGATGCAGAGGAGAAGCATAGGGCAGTGAAGACAGGAGAGGAGTAAAAACAGAAGAGAGGAGAGAATTGTTTTCTTTAATGCATGCCCTTTTTGATTTCTATTATGTTGTTTTTATTATTGCTCATCGTTGTATGTTGCTGAGGAGGAGCAGAGGAGGAGCAGAGGAGGAGCACAAGAAGGAGCAGAGGAGGCGCACAAGAAGGAGCAGAGGAGAAGCAGATGAGAAGCAGAGGGGAAGCAGATGAGAAGCAGAGGGGAAGCAGAGAAGCAGGAGCAGCACATAGGTGGAGCTGAGGAGGAGGAGACTAAAAGCATGGTTCAACCCGAGAACAACATCAGCCTGTCAACCGTGACCAGTCTGTCCAAAAAAGGAGCATCCTCCTTAGAATTCAACATTTGTCTGAAATGTGCCACAGAAGGAGGCGGGAGGAGGCGGCAGGAGGCGGCAGGAGGCGGCAGGAGGCGGGAGGAGGCGGGAGCAGGCTTTTATAAGAGACACATGTGCATTCATTGTGTAACTCCAGATCAAGCACATTCATGGCAGTGGGCGTGTCAGGTTTAAAAACAGACGGTTGGTGCTGAATGCATTTAGAGTGATGTGTTTTACAGATGGAGTCAGTGAACGTGTCCTTAAATAAATAAAATAATAAATATATGATAAACTATCCATCTTGCTATTTTAGAACACTCGAGAACTGCATTATTCATTGACTTCCTAAGTGAGAGCATTCGCGAGTTTTAACCCAAGCACTTTTGTTCTAGAAAATAGACTTTAAAGCAGCTCAGGGACCGGCCTCCTGCTGGTGCCAGAGTCAGGACTAAACATGGACCGGCCTCCTGCTGGTGCGCTGGAGTCAGGACTAAACCTGGACCGGCTCCTGCTGGTGCAGATATAGGACTAAACAGGGGCCGGCCTCCTGCTGTGGTGCCAGAGTCAGGAATAAACAGGGACCGGCCTCCTGCTGGTGCCAGAGTCAGGACTGAACATGGACCGGCCTCCTGCTGGTGCCCAGAGTCAGGACTGAACATGGACCGCCTCCTGCTGGTGTCCAGAGTCAGGACTAAACATGGACGCGGCTCCTGCTGGTGGCCAGAGTCAGGACTAAACATGGACCGGCCTCCTGCCTGTCGCAGAGTCAGGACTGAACATGGACCGCCTCCTGCTGGTGTCCAGAGTCAGGACTAAACAGGGACCGGCCTCCTGCTGGTGCCAGAGTCAGGACTAAACAGGGACCCGGCTCTGCTGGTGCCAGAGTCAGGACTAAACAGGGACCCAGGCCTCCTGCTGTGCCCAGAGTCAGGACTGAACATGGACCGGCCTCCTGCTGGTGCCAGAGTCAGGACTGACATGGACCGGCCTCCCTGGTGTCCAGAGTCAGATGAACATGGACGGCCTCTCTGTGGTGCCAGAGTCAGGACTAACATGGCCGGCCTCCTGCTGGTGCCAGAGTCAGGACTGAACATGGACCGGTCCTGCTGGTTGTCCAGAGTCAGGACTAAACAGGGACCGGCTCCTGCTGGTGCCAGAGTCAGGACTAAACAGGGGCGGCCTCCTGCTGGTGCCAGAGTCAGGACTGACAGGACCGGCCTCCTGCTGGTGTCCAGAGTCAGGACTAAAATGGACGGCTCCTGCTGGTGCCGAGTCAGGACTAAACATGGACCGGCCTCCTGCTGGTGCCAGAGTCAGGACTGAACATGGAACCGGCCTCCTGTCTGGTGTCCAGATCAGGACTAAAACAGGGACCGACTCCTGCTGGTGCCAGAGTCAGGACTAACAGGGCGGCCTCCTGCTGGTGCAGAAGTCAGGACTAAACAGGGACCGGCTCCTGCTGGTGCCAGAGTCAGGACTAAACGGGACGCCTCCTGCTGGTGCAGAGTCAGGACTGAACATGGACCGGCCTCCTGCTGGTGCCAGAGTCAGGACTAAACAGGGAGGGCCTCCTGCTGTGCCAGAGCCAGGACTAAACAGGGGCCGGCCTCCTGCTGATCGCCAGACGTCAGGACTAAACATGGACCGGCCTCCTGCTGGTGTCCAGAGTCAGGACTAAACAGGGGCGGCCTCCTGCTGGTGCCCAGAGTCAGGACTAAACATGGACCGGCTCCTGCTGGTGCCAGAGTCAGGACTGAACATGGACCGCCTCCTGCTGGTGTCCAGAGTCAGGACTAAACATGGACCGGCCTCCTGCTGGTGCCAGAGTCAGGACTAAACATGGACCGCTCCTGCTGGTGCCAGAGTCAGGACTGAACATGGACCGGCCTCCTGCTGGTGTCCAGAGTCAGGACTAAACACGGAGACGGCGGCCTCCTGCTGGTGCCAGAGTCAGGACTAACAGGGGCCTCCTGCTGGTGCCAGAGTCAGGACTAACAGGGACCGGCCTCCTGCTGTGCCAGAGTCAGGACTAAACAGGGACCGGCCTCCTGCTGGTGCCAGAGTCAGGATGAACATGGACCGGCCTCCTGCTGGTGTCCAGAGTCAGGACTAAACAGGACCGGCCTCCTGCTGGTGCCAGAGCAGGACTAACAGGGGCCGGCCTCCTGCTGATGCAGAGTCAGGCTAAACATGGACCGGCCTCCTGCTGGTGTCCAGAGTCAGGACTAAACAGGGGCCGGCCTCCTGCTGGTGCCAGAGTCAGGACTAAACATGGACCGGCCTCCTGCTGGTGCCAGAGTCAGGACTGAATGGACCGGCTCCTGCTGGTGTCAGAGTCAGGACTAAACAGGGACCGGCCTCCTGCTGGTGCCAGAGTCAGGACTAAACAGGGACCCGGCTCCTGCTGGTTGCCAGAGTCAGGACTAACAGGGACCGGCCTCCTGCTGGTGCCAGAGTCAGGACTGAACATGGACCGGCCTCCTGCTGGTGCCAGAGTCAGGACTGAACATGGACCGGCCTCCTGCTGGTGTCCAGAGTCAGGACTAAACATGGAGCGCGGCTCCTGCTGGTGCCAGAGTCAGGACTAAACATGGACCGGCCTCCTGCTGGTGCCAGAGTCAGGACTGAACATGGACCGGCCTCCTGCTGGTGTCCAGAGTCAGGACTAAACAGGGACGGCCTCCTGCTGGTGCCAGAGTCAGGACTAAACAGGGGCCGGCCTCTGCTGGTGCCAGAGTCAGGACTAAACAGGGACCGGCCTCCTGCTGGTGCCAGAGTCAGGACTGAACATGGACCGGCCCTCCTGCTGGTGTCCAGAGTCAGGACTAAACAGGGACCGGCCTCCTGCTGGTGCCAGAGTCAGGACTAAACAGGGGCCGGCCTCCTGCTGGTGCCAGAGTCAGGACTAAACAGGGACCGGCCTCCTGCTGGTGCCAGAGTCAGGACTGAAACATGGACCGGCCTCTCTTGGTGTCCAGAGTCAGGACTAAAAAGGGACCGGCCTCCTGCTGGTGCCAGAGTCAGGACTAAACAGGGCCGGCCTCCTGCTGGTCCTGCTGGTGCCAGAGTCAGGACTAAACATGGACCGGCCTCCTGCTGGTGCCAGAGTCAGGACTAAACATGGACCGGCCTCCTGCTGGTGCCCAGAGTCAGGACTAAACAGGGTTGTTTTGATCTGTTTGTTTGTTTCTTCTTCTATAAATCACTTTGAATTACTTTGTGCTCTACAAAAATACTTTGCTTTGCCTCTAAAGCTACTTCACCAAAAATATTACTACTACTCGAGGCTGTTTTTGAAGTGCAAACAACATTTTAGAAGATCAAATTCGCCAAAGAGTGGTTTGAGTGCCGGCGCTTGAATATACGAGACGTCACTGACAGGACGCTTTGGATTTAATTGTGCGTTTGTTTGTTTGCTTTTGTGTGTTTTTAATCAGAGTTTCCTTCAGTTTAGTCTTCAGCGTTTGCCAAGTGACAAATCTCAAAAATGTACTTCATTTGTGTTCATTTTGCGGACAGAATGTGCTCTTCATGTGCTCTTCAGCCACACGTCCCAAACAGTGCACAACAAAACAAACAACAAAAAGAACAAAACAGATGTCACAATATCAAGTCACGATTTTTACGATTAGTCCATGATTATTGGCACCATGAACCAAAAAAAACAACAACTTTCTGAACGAAAAAGTATTATATTATCACAAAAATAACGAGATAAAAAAAGTAATGTGTTCATATTTGTTATTATTTATACGTACATTATGCAGGAATCGTTTCTGTTGATGAATTTTGGGCCGATCCTTCTCCGAGGCATCCATTTTCAAGAATTTTAATGTGTGAAGTTCTCATTCTTATTGTAAATCTTAGCATAACCTGTGTGATTTAGGACTGAGGTCTGCCCCCTAGTGGCTGGTGGTAGTGTAGCTAAGCCGTCAGTGCTGTTGGTGCTCTAAACTTCTCTCTTGAATAAAAGACTCACTTCCTTTAACTTTACCAACATCTGCTCGTCTCCATGGTGATGTTCTAAAGTTTGGACATCTGCTCATCTCCACGGTGACGTTGTGAAGTTTGGCATTAAACCCACCCATTGTGCATTTACAGGTGTTTTCATTGCTAAAGACATATTGCAAAACGTGTGGTCTCGCTGCGAATGGACACGTCCCTCCGCGGATCTGACCTGTAATTTGGCTCGTCGCATGGAGATAGTGGAGACGTGGAGGTGTTTGAATGTCGTAGTTAATATTCTGAGCAATAACGTAGCAGATTACGCTACAGAGTGCACCTTCAGACAAATCCAGACTGTCGTGTCAGAGAGGTACATGAAAAAACTCAACTCTGCACAAAAAAAGTCACACAAAAAAGCGAGCAGAGAAAAAAAGAACTGTTTTAAACTTAACTTTCCTGGTGTCTCCATGGATATGTTATACTTTGCATGGAATGTTTCACACTACGGCATTAGACTACAGCAAGATAGACGAGTTTATTCCCGTATTGCTGCATTAAACGCTCCAGGCAAAGGCAATAGCAGCTCCATGGTGACAAGCATGTGGCAACCCCCACCAGAAAAGTGACACAGCACACCTTTAAAGCAGTATATTTTACACAAGATTAAAGATGTTATTGAGGTAGGCCTATTTTTCATTTTAAAGGACCATATTGCTTGGGGATGTGGTTCAGTGCATGTAGCCTTGAAGCTGAATGGATTAAGTGTACAAGTGCAAATATTGTGTATTTATATATTTATTTCCATAAGTACAAATTTCCACCGTAACAGCTAAAAGTACAAACCATATAAAACATTAGATTCCCCAAATCTAATATCGTAACACAATTGTAAAAACAAATCATACCTTTTTCCCTTCCGGCCCGGAGCGAAGATCTCCATAAAGGAGCTCCAGAAATAACAAATTTCCCTACGGAACAATAAAGTGTAACTTAACATTAAAGAAAGGGACCTAATCAGACAGGAAGTCCTTCATAATAAAACCAAAGGCCATTGCAGTGCATTTGAATATTATTCCTGAATTGAACGACTGGATTGAGCCACTAAAAACTGTGGACAATTAATTTTGTTTGTCCAGAAAGATTTAAACAGACCACAGAGTACAAATAACCGAAATAATGTTTTCCTAAATAACTGTCATGCGAGAAGCTCTCTGATGTCCATTTTAAAAGCAAGGTTTCCCGACGAGCCAGTGGCACATTGAGACTGAAAGATAATCAGGTCCAATAATAGAGAGCCGAAGAGTGGGACGAGAGGCTTTGATCTCCGGCCCCTAAAAATAGTAGTGGTTTATTTGGTCCCCGAACGCCCCGTCCTGAATCTTAAGACCGGGGACCAGCCGTGTCCTCCTCATGACTATTTCATCTATTCATGTTTACCATTCACCCAGCGCTTCAGAAGACACAGGCAGCCAAGACTGTAGAAGCGTCAGCTGTCGGATAAACAACTTAGAATTAAATTAGAATATTCATATATAGAAAGACGAAATAAGAGCGAGCTTGGGGTGTTCAAATCTGCAGTAAAGTGCTGCATGAGATTAAATTAAGAGTTAAAGTTTGTCAAAGTGATATTGGTTGTGAGAATTGGGCAAGGCGAGGCGATTGATGACGATGAATTAATCTAAAAAGTACTAAATATTGGTCCTAAAAGCAATCATGGTTGTTCATTGTTTTAGTAGATTTGAAAGCTTAAAAACACCCAGTTTTGTCTAATATTACGTCCTCTTTCGCCGGCCATAAATCTCCTGTTTGGTGTGTTTCCTGGCAGTTCTGACCTCAGCATCCTTCTACCCATAATTCACTATTCCTCAAATTGGCATTCTTTGTAGAAACCATGAATCGCCCCAGTATCAATCAGGTTCATTTGGTTTTCTGATCGTTCATTCTCAGAGATGCATTTTGTCAGACCAGCGTTCGGACTGCTCTCTTGCCGTCTTAAGAGAGAAGAGCACATTATGGACTGGGAAGGCAATCATCTGTCCATCCTACCACCTTTTGCGTGTTTCCAGCTGAAGTTCCGAAACCGTCTCGTTTTCTACATCAGTGTCATCTCCTGGCAAATAAGGGATTACATAAACAAACGAACGTCGCCACTGGATGAGGAAGCAACTGAGCTACAGAGGCTATGAACCGGGATGAGGGGGGCCTTTTTACTCTCCGACACCTGGGGGACAGTACTGAAGAAAGTGGGACGTGTGTGACTCAGGAAATGGGCAACGTCACTGTGAAGGGGGGCAATACGCACAAAAAATGTATATCTCAAAAGTTTAAAGCAGAACTAAGTCACTTTGGTGAAAAAGCTCCCCCTGCAGCTCACTTGTGAAAACACATGGTGAGAAAAGAGATCTGAGAAAGAGATGCGAAAGCTTTAGTTTAGGTTAGTTTAGTTTTTTCTTTCTTTGTTTATCATAAGACAGTACAATCACTTACAAGAACATGTCATATTGCCAATCATAAAAGAACGTGCCAGGGTTTCTCAGCAGAGTTCTCTTCAAGTTGATGTGGTTCCGCCCAGAGACAGCAGGGGGCGATGAGGGCCACTTCAAACGCCCCAAAAATACATATTTAACAGGAAAGGCGTTCAGTAAGGGTAAAATGTTGCTTAGTTTTTTAGCTGCTTTTTAAAACGTTTTGTCTGAGGTTTAATTATCAGACAATTCAGATGTGAAATGTCTATTTTAGCAGATTTATGAACTATTTTTGTTTGAGGACGGAAAAGAAGTCTGTGCTGTTCTCTGACTGGATTTAACAACAGTTTAATTTCTCGGCTTGTTCCTGTTGTTGTGACGCTTTGCCCGATCAGATTCAAACATTCCCACCCATACCCCCCCCCCCTCCCCTCCCCCACCGACTGCTTTCGAGAGCCTTTCCAGATTGATGTTGCGTACACCTCGATTCCGATTATGCGACACATATCAGGTTACCCAGGAACATGCCACATCCCCCATGATGCTCTGTGCAGTTCCGCTCTCTCGACACAAGGCTGAGTCTGGCCTGTAAAGCTGCTTTGGTCCACATTTTCTCCCACAGTCAGCACTAAAGTGGGGTTACGACTGCAGAGACCCGGCCCCGCTCCTCCTCTGTTGCACCTGACTCAAGTGCACAGAAATAGGACTGTACTTGCTTCTATACCCCCAGGCTTCAGTTTGGATTACTTTAGAACATTATCAGAGCAAAGAGGAGTAATGGTAAAGTAGGAACTGCTATTTGAGTATTGAGTAACAGTTTGAACGTAAAATGTATTTAAAATCTGATTTATGATGTGTGAGTTCAAATAATCAGACACTTTTTAACCATTTTGGGGGTATTTTTTTCTTCTTTGTTGTTGTTGTTTTTTCTTCTTTTTTTTTCTTTTTTGTGTATTTTTATGTGTTATTGTTTGTTTGTCTGTACCCAAAAAAAATCACTAAATAATGCAGAGTCTGGTATTTCCAAAGAATAGTCACATTTCTGTTGATTTACTCACAGTGGGAAGTAAGAGTACTGTTACTTCAAATTAAATATTACCCAAATAGGAGTAAAAACATGGTGCAGAAAGTCAAAAACATTCTATAAAAAGAGACGCTTTGTGCCATACAGTGGAATATAAACAAAGCTGGAAGAAGCTCCTCCAGGCCAAGTAAGTCAGGTTTGTGGAGATGAAAGCCCGATGTTGGATGGATGGATGGATGGATGAAAAAAAAAAAAAAAGCCTAAAAGAATTGCATAAAATGTTATGCACTGAGCTTTAAATGAGAAATTCCTATTCAAAAGGTTACAAACGCTCACCTTAACAACAAATTTATATTGACACAGTCCCTTTATCCTGCTTTTTATTATCATCCAACTGGGCAAAAAAAAAAAAAAGAAGCAATTTCTTATAGTTTTCCCGCCCTTTAGCAACATTTAAAGATGCACTGCGTAACTTTTCAAGCTACAAAAACACCTGTCTTGTCCAACAAAGCTTTCGGCACAGAAAATCCAAAAGAAAAATAAAAAAAACAATAAATCACCCATGAATTCAATTGGGCACCTTTTAAAATTAAGGTTAAATCCAGATGTAGGAGCACAGAATGACGCAAAATAATGTGAATTTTCTATACACAGACATTCATTTAAGTTCTAAAACATTAAAAGGCAAACGAAAGGTGTTCAAGAGCCCCGTTTAAAGGCCAATAACAACACAAACGATGCCTAATATGTGTCCTTTAAAACAGATTTCAACAATGAATCAGCGCAAGGGGCAAACGTAGACGTATCAAATGCAGAATAAGTAAAATAAGGAAGCAGACATAAAGATGAGTGAGTGATGACAGCTGATCCAGAGCCCAGGAGCACGCGGAGGTCTGAGGTTGAATGGATTCACTGTGTTTTTATGAATGGGCTTTTCACTGAGTCCCGCCCACACAGAGGCGCCGCGCGTGAGAGGTGTGAGCCCTGATACTTCACTTTTTTAACTCTGCCTTCGCCTTCTCTCCTCTTCACACTCCTCCGTCGGCCACTTCAGGGCCGAGCGGCGGGACTTGAACTGGATCCCTTCTCTTTGTTTTCACTCTCGCTCGTTGAACGGTCAGATTTTATATTCCATTTCCTCATTAAAACGAATACAAACGGGTTTCAATGTTAGTTTCCTGAACATAAACAATACAGACTTTTAATCAGAGACATTTATTACAAAAAATAGTTCACCTTATTCCTCTCTCTGCTTCGAATCACAGAGGATTGGTTACTCTCGATTAGAAAGATAAGCTGATCATCATTGACGATTTGAAATGAGCTCTTACGGACTCCTCCTCTTCCTCCTCCACTGGTCTGATAAAGGAAATAAAAGTATGAGCCCGGGCCTTTTCTGCGCGGGAGATGGGTTGTCCTATACATTCACATTTTGCGACGGGTGGTCCGTCCCTAAGTGCGCTGTCCCGGGGAGAGCGTGTGAAGGCGCGCGCCCGTGTCTGCTGCGTGTCCCGCCAAATCCTTTCGTCTCAAAGGCACATTAAAAAAACGTTACCGTAGTCTCTCCTGCGCGTTTTCAAAAGTAAATGTGAAAGTCTCTCTGAACCTGGGCTCCTCCAAACGTCCATAACGACCCCAGGATTGTGCGGCGCTGACGGAAACTGCACAAACACAACAGCAAACACATGCTTTCAACGTGTGTCGCACCAGGCGTCAAAAAATAGGTTGGATTTTATGTTCTGAACTCTCTACATGTGCATGACGTGCTGCTCCCGACGCGCGTCCTGTGCCAGTCTCAATCGCTTTTAATGCTGGCTAATAAATCAAATAAATAAACCAATATATCAATGTTTTTGACTCGCACACAGAGGGGGGTGAAGTACAAAGTAGTGGTCCAAGAAATGACGAAAAGTAAGAGTAACTTAAAGAGAAACATTTGATTTATACATTTGAGTTTATGGAATATGAAGGACAAAACATTTACTAAATAATGTGAAAATCTGATATTTTCAAAGAATCGACTAAAGAAGCGGTGCAGGAAACAGAAATGATCATATCGTCAAAATAAAGCTTTTGCCACTTGTAGATTTTACTCCCAGAGGAAAAAGAACCAACACTTTTACTGTTATTCAAGTGTAAGAGTAAAAATATAGAGTCAAAAAGTCAAGAAGTACAATTTGTTGAGAAACGGCAGACCGAGTGCATTTGGGGTGAAAAGGGCCACAGCGGCGGCGAACCACACATGAAGAAACCCTGTTCACGTTCAGGAAGGAAGTGCAGAGGAGGCGAGGGGCGCGAATCAAAATAAACCTGACCACCCCGATTCGACCGCCTTGACAAGATAATTCTGCCGTAAATACTTCGCCCGCGAAACAAAAACAGAGTCAAACTGTGGCTGAATAAAGTCAATACTGGACAGGAGCGTGAGTGCAGTGACGGGCGAACTGCGGGCGGATTCAAGATTGACTTTGTGACGGAACAAATGTCAAAACACCTTCTTTTTTTTTAAAGGTTAGACATTGCAGTATTACAGTAAATTATAATCTTCAGAAGAAAAAAAATTATAATCTTCAGAAGAAAAAAAAAACGTTCAATAATCTTAAATAATGTTATATATGCACACCAAAATTCTGACCGTTATCTGATTTCTGGAGATCAGATTATTGAAATGTCATCTAAACGTCTGATGTGAGACGCTATTTTTGACAGAACGTTAAAAAAATATATATAATAATCATACAAAATGTCATATTTGATTCTTAGCCTGATTTATTAAAGTTTTAAGTCTAAAAATTAGGCAAACATTTAATGTTTAGGCCAGTCAGATAGTTTACTCAAAAATTTTACAAAATAGATTGGGGAAAAAATTACTAAGAAATTCTAATCTGGCTTTGTCCATTTTTCAGAATTAAATATAAATATGTGATAAAATAAAATGCCTTAAAATAATTTTTTAATTTGGCCAATTTGCAGTCAGATAGTTTACTCAAAAAGGAAATAAAATATACAAAATCCACTCAATATTTTTTTGTAACTCATATATATACAGAATGAACAAGGAAATTTAAACTTAGCTTTGTTCTTTCTTTCTTTTTTCAGATTTAAATGTAAATATGTGCGGTTTTTACACATAAAATGCTTCAAAGGAAAACATCGACATCCGAAGTGAGTAATCTGATTTTTTTCCATAAAGAAAAGTTAGCAAAAAAGGCAAACAAATTTTTTTAAATAAAACAAACAAATAAACCCATTGTACTTTGTCTTCCATGTGCAACAGTTAATCTATAAATATGCTGATTACCTGACACGTGCCACTGATTATCAGATTCTTTTGGGCATGAAAACACGCCAATAATCAAACCTAATTATTGAGTAATCTGATTATTCCAGTTAACGTGGCTAAAACAATATAATTCTTCATACATTCGTTTTAGAAATATGACTTTCTTTAAAGGATTTGTTCTATTTCTAAAAATCCATGTCAGAGCATTTTTACAGGAGAGTTGGTTGAAGTGTCTTGCCCAAGGACACAACTGCAGATCAAAACATTAACCCTCAAACTAGGCAATAAAGTAAAACATTGTAATATCTATCGTGCAATCACAAAACTAACTCTACACACGTTCAGCCGTCGTGCAAAAGGGAAAATATCATCATGGGTTTAAAAGTAATCATTTAAATCGTGTTTCACAGTAAATTCGTTAAGAGCACGTTCACTCTTGTGTAATTCCTTAGAAACTGTTTGCACCAACTTCAAATCAGGGTCAGTTTGGGATTAACTGCTCAGACCTCTTACCTCTTGAAACATGTGTGACAAAACAAACGTTGTGGTAAAAAGACCTTCAAAACTACGACTGGATTGAGTTTGGTTATGCAAACCATCAAGTCTTAATCCAGATTCAGTCATGTCTATTGTTCAATGTTTTTAATTAAGAGTAGGGATGGTCTGATATGTTTGCCGATATCCGATATTCGTCTTGCTGCTGTGGCCGATGACCGATATTTGCTGATTTCAACATTACAATTTAGATGAAAGTCCCACAAATCTCTTTTAAATTGTAATAAAGTTCACGGATTAACTTTTGGCTTTGTAAAAATTTCCAATACTTTTAACATTTGTTTTATTATTCTTATTCTTATTCTTATTATTATTATTATTATTATTATTATTATTTGTTTATTGTATTATTTATGTTTTGTATTATTTATTTTATTGTTATTATTGTTATTATTATTATTATTATTATTATTATTATTATTATTATTATTATTATTATTATTATTATCATTATCATTATCATTATTATCATTATCATTATCATTTATTTTTCTTTACATAGATCCGTTATTTTAATGTACATTTTTTGTTGCTGTATGTTTAAAAAGTTTTCTTACATTTTCTTTTTTTGGCCTAAAGCTCCAGTTTGACTCATTCGTTTTTTCAAAGAGACAAGAGTGAAAACAAACTAAAAAGTTGGCTACATTTTCGATATCTGGAACACCCTTCGATATATCACTTACGCCAATATCGGAACCTATCGCCGATCCCGAAATGAGCGGTCTTCAGCCAATCCTCTGTCAGTAAAAGCACTCCGTTCAGACTTTGGAAGAAGAAATTTGACTTATTTTTGGGTGATTAAAAGTCTTTACTGGTTCGTTCTCAAAAAAGGGTTGAATGCCTTTTTTTAAACATTGAAAAAGGCCACAAACAAATCGATAATAGCAAAATAGGGATGTCACGATATCAAATGTTAGTGTTACCATTATTGTGAGAACAACAGTGAAGGCGTTAATTTTCTTTCATTTCCATTGGCTAACATGTTACTATTCCTCAAGTTTGTGAGCAGTTTTACAAAATTGAACTTTCTGAAAGACAAACTAAAGTGAAACGCAACAATCACTTACAAGAACATGTCATATTGCCAATCATAAAAGAACGAGCCAGGGTTTCTCAGCAGAGTTCTCTTCATGTCGATGTGGTGTCCGCCCAGAGACAGCAGGGGGCGACGAGGGCCACTTCAAACTCCCCAAAAATACATGTTTAACCATCACAGGGAAAGATGTTCAGAAAGGTGAAAATGTTACTTAGTTCTGCTTTTTTTAAAACGTTTTGGTTGAGGTTTAATCATCAGACAAATCAAATGTGAAATGTCTGTAAAATTAATCGCAAATTCAGAAATATCAAGTATATAAGAAATATAAGTTTTAAAATAAATAAAATAAATAAAATAAATGAAATAAATAAAATAAATAAAATAAATAAAATAAATAAAATAAATAAAATAAATAAAATAAATAAAATAAATAAAATAAATAAATAACATTAAATAATATTAAATAACATTAAATAACATTAAATAAATACATAAAATTAAATAAATATTGAAAAAAATATACACTTCATTTTGCTTCTAAAATTGTCATGACTTTTATTTTATTGGTTCTTACGATTATATTATGACCCGAATAATCACGATTAATGATTAACCTAATTATCCTGGCATCCCTATAACAGAGATTGATCAAGATGACGAACGACATTGCGGTTCATTCTTTTTTCACACTCCGTGCATATGTCTCCTCTCTGCTCTGTGTCATCGTTCTGCACAATGGAGCTCTCAAACTGCATTCCTGCGGCCCATAGCTCACCGCTGCCGGGCATCAGGGACAATGCAGGTTTATCGAGAGGGCACGGAGGAAAAACAGGCTGCTTGTTGTGACCGCTCTGCTTGACTGCGAGCGGAGACGGCTCAAATATGCTGAATTTGTAATAAATCAATCTAAAAAATAAATGAATAAAAAGACTCGTGCTTAGTTTAGTTACTTTCAGGTGTGCTGTTTTTCTGTTGTTTTTATTTTTGGGGTCTATGTATTTTAACAGAAGATTGCAATAATAATCTAAATGTCTTTTAAACAAAACATAAAATTGTATAAGGTTAAAGAGCCTATAAATAAATAAAATAATAAATAAAATAATAAAATAAATAAAATAAATAATAAATAAAATAAATAAAATAAATAAAATAAATAAAATAAATAAAATAAATAAATAAATAAAATAAAATAAAATAAAATAAAAATAAAATAAAAAATACATAATACATAAAATACATAATTTAGTTCCTTTAAGTTGGTACATAAAAAGTAAACAGTTTTCTGTCATTTTTATTTTTTGTGAGAGCATTTTCCATGTATTTACCACAGATGATTGCAATAAAAATCCATCCACCATCTTTTTAGGTTTATCTGGGGCCGGGTCGCGGGGGCAGCAGTCTAAGCAGGGACTCCAGACTTCCCACTCCCAGAACTTCCTCCAACTCCTCCCAGGCCAGCCGAGAGACAGTCCCTCCAGCGTGTCCTCGGTCTTCCCGGGCCACTCACTGGCTCCTCTTGACTTGGAGGAACAGCGGCTCTACTCCAAGCTCTCCCGTGTGACTGGGCTCCTCACCTCCTCACCCTATCTCTAACTATCCCTATTTCAATCTGCAATAATAATAAAAAAAAAAAAAGAATTTGACGGTTAAAGAGCCCATTTCTCGCTGCCGCGTCGGGAGCAGGTGGACGATTAGCAAATTTGTGCACATTACACACTTTACAGTCGTTTTTATTTTGGTATTTGTGGAAGGGGAAAACGACAACGGGACCACACCTCCAGCTTCTCGTTGTGTTTCACTGCACCCGTCCCCCATTAAAGTTGTGCCAATGTTCTATTTGATTGTAGAATTATTTATACCAGGACCAAAAAATTTTATACAAAATTGTCTATTCACACAATGAATTGTTTCAGACAAGTTCAAGAAACTGTAAAGCACTTTAATTCTATATTATGACCATTTTGGACCCACTCCCACAGTTTTATAAAAATTATTGTCCAAAAATGGCCCAAAAAAAGTTAGTAGAGTTAGAGTCTAGTAAAAATATATGTCTGGACATATTCAGTTTATCATTTGAAGTCGATGTAATGTAAAAGGACAAAACATATTAATAATGCACAAAGTTTGTATATTCTGAGGCAGACACAAACATGAGAACTACGTCACATCTGAAGGAGCAGTTCTAGAAACAACAAATGTTCTAATCATTTCATATGTTTGTCACTTGTAGATCACAGTGAGAAGAGAAACAACACTTTTACTCAACGAAATAAGACTCAATTCAGAAAACGACTACAGTAAAATATCAATTAATTGTAACTGAGTAACTAAGCCGCCTCTGCTCACAATAATAGGCCAAATACATCATCATCCATCCATCTTCTTCCGTTTATCCGGGGCCGGGTCGCGGGGCAGCAGTCTAAGCAGGGACTCCAGACTTCCTTTTCCCAGACACTTCTCCAACTCCTCCGGGGGATCCCGAGCGTTCCCAGGCCAGCCGAGAGACAATAGTCCCTCCAGCGTGTCTGGGTCTTCCCCGGGCCTCCTCCCGGTGGACATGCCCGAAACCCTCCCTAGGAGGCGTCCAGGAGCCACCGGAACAGATGCCCAGCCACTCAGACTGGCTCTCTCAACGTGGAGGAGCAGCGGCTCTATACTTCAGCCTCCTCACGTTGACTGAGCTCCTCACCCTATCTCTAAGGGAGCGCCCACCACCCTGCGGAGGAAACTCATTTCGACCGTTGTATTCTCTCTCTCTCTCTCTTCTCTCTCTCTCTCTTCTCTCTCTCTCTCTCGTCTCTCTCTCTCTCCTCTTCTCTCAAATACATCTCCATCGGATCAATAATGAGTCTCTGTCTTATGTGGAGGACAACCAAAGAAAGTTGTTGTGTTTCAGGCCAGTATTGTCTGTTGGAGACAAAGTGGGACAGACAGAAAACACTTTGCTTTGTGTTTATTTTTAGAATGAATAATGTCCTGTGATGTCGACGCTCATTATGAGGCCAAAAGTTAGGATCAAACTGAGGAGCTCGTCTTCACACAGTAACCAGCCTGTCTGTCCTCCTGTCCTGTCCTCGTCCTCCTGTCCCCTGTCTCCTGTCCTGTCCTCCTGTCTTCTGTCTCCTGTCCTGTCCTCCTGTCCTTCTGTCTCTTCTTTCTGTTCTCCTACTGTCCTGTCCTCCTGTCTCCTGTCCTTCCTGTCCTCCTGTCCTCGCTGTCTCCTCTCTCTCCTCCACTCTCTCTAATCTCTCTCGCTCTCCTCTCTCTTCCTCTTCTTCTCCTTCTTCCTCTCTCTCTTGCTCCTTCTCTCTCTCACCCCTCTCTCTCTCCTTCTCTTCCTCTCCCTTCTCTCTCCTCACCCCCCTCTCTCTCTCTCCTCATTCTTCTTCTTCTTCTTCTTCTTCTTCTCCTTCTTCTTTCTTCTCCTCTTCTTCTCTCTCACTCTCTCCCTTCCTCCTCCTCCCTCTCTCTCTCCCTCCCCCCTCTCCTCTCCCTCACCCCCTCTCTCTCTCCTCCTCCTTCTTCCTTCTTCTTCTTCTTCTCCTTCTTCTTCTCTCTCTCTCTCCCTCACCCTCTCGCTCTCTCCTTCTCTTTCCTCACCCCCTCTCTCTCTCCTCACCCCCTCTCTCTCTCTCTCTCTCTCCTTCTCTTCCTACCCCCTTCTCTCTCTCTCTCTCTCTCTCTCTCCTCCCTCCCCCCCTCTCTCCCTCAACTCCACTCTCTCTCTCTCTCTCTCTCTCTCTTCTCTCCTCCTCCCTCCTCTCTCGTCTCTCCTTCCCTCCCTCACCCCCCTCCTCCTGCACCCACTCTCTCTCTCCTCTCCTCTCTTCTCTCTCTCCTTCTCATCTCCTCCCTCTCTTCCGTCTCTCCTTCCCTCCCTCCCCTCCTCTCTCTCCCTCACCCACTTCTTCTCTCTCCTCTCTCTCCTCCTCCTCTCCTCTCTCTCTCCTTCCTCCCTCACCCCCCCCTTCTCTCTCCTCACCCACTCTCTCTCTCCTCCTCCCCTCTCTTCTCTCCTTCCTCCCTACCCCCCTCTCTCTCTCCCTCACCCCTCTCTCTCTCCTCCTCCTCCCTCCCTCTCTTCTCTCCTCTCTCTCTCTCTCTCTCTCTCCTTCCTCCCCCCTCCCTCCCTCACCACTCTCTCTCTCTCTCCTCCTCACCTCTCCTCTTCTCTCTCTTCCTCACCCTCTCTCTCCCTCACCACTCTTCTCTCTCTCTCTCTCCTCCTCCCTCCTCTCTCTCTCTCCTTCTCTCCTCCTCCTCTCTCCTCCCATTGCAAATGTTCTCAAAAGGACATGAAAATCAGCCCTTAAAGTAGCACCTCCACACACCAAACTTTACAATCTTGTACTTAAGAATATTTTTGACAGAACATACAAAATGGCAATGACACTTTTCAGGCAGATAGTTAACTAAAACAACTTGGCCTTTGTCCATAATTTAAATTTAGCTGCGAATAATCTTTAATGAAAATGTTATCATTTTGAGTCCAAACCAAATGTTTACTTGCAATAAATAACATTTCTGTATACGAATATTGTACAGGTTTAATGATACTATATTTCTGAATAATGCCAGACTCCCTGCTCTTTGGGTCACAACATACGACTTCATTTCTTGCATATTGACATTCTCTTTCTTTAAAAACATAACTGTTGTTGCCTTCATGCTTGCGTCTGTCTCTGATCAAAATTCATAAAACACAAAATGCTCTTTACATTTTTGTCCATGGTAAAAGGAACAAACCTGCTTCATATTCGTTTCCCTGCAGCGCCTCTCCCTTTGTTCTGAGGCGAGATGTCAATTGAAAATGCATGACTCACTCACTTGAATCTCTGCTAATTTACACTTAAGATGGATATTGCTGTCTATTTCAAATGCAATTCCAGCAAGTGAAAAAGCACAATATTGAAATGCTACCAAACCAGGAGGACATCTGTAGCATGGTTTTACTCTTACACTCAGGCAATCTTCTGTTCTACGTGATCATTATTTGTGGAAAACACTTGGGGGGATGGGTGAGTCTACCTGGACTCACCCATCCCCCCAGCACACAGTCTCCCTGCCAACCACTTGCTGTCACAGCAGCACAGGTGAGGAGAGAGCTGAAGAGGATTACAAAAAGGAAGGCAGCAGGACCAGACGACATCAGCTCCAGGCTCCTTAAGTCCTGCGCAGATGAACTGTGTGGAGTTATGGAGCATGTCTTCAACATGAGCCTAAAGCTGAGGGCTGTACCACAGTTCTGAAAGACCTCCTGCGTGGTACCAGTGCCCAAGACACCGTGCCAAAGACCTCAGCAGCTTCAGGCCAGTGGCTCTCACATCCCATCTGATGAAGACACTAGAGCAGCTGGTCCTGGACCACCTCTGCTCCACCTGCATACTGGCCTGGCATCGGCGTGGAGGATGCTGTCATCTCTCCACTGCACCGCGCTCTCTCTCTCTCACCTGGAGAAGCCTGGCAGCGCAGTGAAGATTCTGTTTTTTTATCTCTCCAGCGCCTACAACACCATCCAGCCGCAGCTCCTGAGGGACAAGCAGGACAGGGCTGGTGTGAACTTTGAACTGGCAGAGTGGATCCTGGACCACCTCACAAACCGCCCCCAGTTTGTGAGAGTGTGTCTGACACTCAGCCCTGCAGTGTGGGGGCTCCCCAGGGCACCGGCCTCGCGCCCTTTCTCTTCACCCTCTACACTGCAGACCTCAGACACGACACGGACAGCTGTGTCCTGCAGAAGTTCTCTGATGACTCTGCCATCAACGGACTCATCACAGACAACGACAATGCAGAGTACAGAGGACTCGCGCAGGACTTTGTGGAGTGGTGTCAGTAGAACCACCTCCTCATCAACGCAGGGAAAACCAAGGAGATGGTGGTGGACTTCCGCAGACGCCACTCTGCTGCCCCCCTCACCAGTGAACATCCAGGGAAGGGACATTGAGAGAGTGGACTCATACCAAGTACCTAGGTGTACTCTACCTCCTGAGGACACTTCCTTTGGAGTGACAGGGCCACTCCTGAGGACCTTCTACAACTCGGTGGTGGCATCAGCCCTCCTGTACGGTGTGGTCTGCTGGAGCATCACAGAGAGGGAGAGAAAGAAGCTGGACACTCATCAGAAAGTCATGCTCCGTCCTGGGCTGTGCTCTGGACTTGGTGCAGGAGGTGGGGGACAGAAGGGTCCTGGCTCAAATCACATCTATGCTAGAGCATGAGACTCCCCCCTGCTGGACACTCTGGTCCACTCTGAGAGGCAGCTTCAGTGACAGACTGATCCACCCTCGCTGTGTGAAGGAGAGGTTTCACAGTCTTTCCTTCTGCTGCTGTCAGACTTTACAACAAACACTGTTAGTCCTGAACGTGTCATTCAGCTTTCATAATCATGTGCAATACTGTCATAACCATGTGCAATACTGTCATAATCATGTGCAATACTGTCATAATCATGTTGCAATACTGTCATAATCATGTGCAATACTGTCATAATCATGTGCAATACTGTCATAATCATTTGCAATACTGTCATAACCATGTGCAATACTGTCAATAACCATGTGCAATACTGTCATAATCATGGCAATACTTCATAATCATGTGCAATACTGTCATAATCATGTGCAATACTGTCATAACCATGTGCAATACTGTCATAACCATGTGCAATACTGTCATAACCATGTGCAATCTGTCATAATCATGTGCAATATTTTCTGTCCATATCTGTAAATAAGAGTGTGTTATTTTCAAATTATCTGCTTTTATAAATTATACGTCTGTGCCTAATCGGTTTCTGTACCTAATCTGTGTTGCAACATTGCATTTCCCCATTGTGAGAGGTTTGCAATTTATGTACTGAATTGCTTATTATTCGGTAGCATTCCACTATTTTCCAGTTTTGAAGAGGATGTCAGAGGACTAAATTCTATTATTAATTCATTATTGCAGTTATAAATAATGTTCTACTGGTTAGAATCAAATACTGACTACCACAAAAAAATGATAAAATGCTGTCTTATTTTTGTGTGTTCCAATTCCTGTATTGTATTAGGCCGTAAACAGACTTATGTACGTGTCAGTTTAATCCCTGCACGTGGCTGATGCACGTTTGTCTCAGATATAATTGACAGGTGAAGTCGGTGTTGATGCATTCGGCCGCAGACATATGTTTGATCCTGGTTCTCAGAGTCCACACTGAGCCCCAGGTCCACTGTCTCTAACTGGGCTCATGGTGAGTGAAAAAGCACACCTGTCTCCCTCCCTCTCTCCCTCCTCTCTGCCTCCTCTCTCCCTCCTTTCTTCCTCTCCTCTCCCCGCCCTGTGTCTCCTGCAGCGTCCTCGTCAGTGTGATCAGAGACACGCGCTGTTCGTGTCAGGGACCAGCTCTCGGGGCTTTGAGACCAGAGCCAGGGCCAGGGCCAGGAGCAGGTTTTATGAGTCACTGGAGGTGGTCACAATCTATACAGTCTGACAATATATGGTACACGACTGTTATAAACAGGTAGATTTAGTCTGGTTCAGGTACAGTATCTATCAGGTCTATTACTTAATGGTGCACGATGTAACTTTCATGGTGGATGGCATGTCTCCATAGAGATGTTACTGCTTTGCCTGGAATAACATATAATTTACTACCTGTGTTTCTAATGCTTGAAAAACATGCATTCTCCGCAGATCTGGGGTCTTTGTGCACGTCTGGACAAAACAATGACTTCCATAAACGTCCTCAAACGTGCTCACTCTTCATCTCTCTGAGCACAGATCTCCTTCCTCCTCGTCTCTGAAAGCCCCACGCGCAAAGTTCGGAGTTGTTGGACCAGACCACGTTGTCTTTTTATAGATCACAAACTTGAGATGGAACGTACGTACACAGACTTTATAAACAAGAGCCCTGAACTGTAACTGGTGCATCACAGCATCTATGAAGATAGATAAGTTTAATGCTACATGGTGGAACATTCCAGGGACACAAGTCGGGAGCCAGGAGCGACTCAATGCAGAAAAGGTTTCAAATGTAGTCACCTGGAAAATGTTGTAAAGATCAGGACGTTTCGACTTCCATCTGTTATTTTCAATCTGAAGAGCTGATCTGAGAACCTCGACTTTACACTGCTCTACCCCGCCCTCAGGGAGGAGTTTCACCTGAAACTAATCTGCAATAGCGTCTCCATGGAGACAAGCATGTGGTGCAATCTCCCACAAAAGTTAGTGCACCTTTAATTAGTTTCAGGGTTCATTCTCGTATGTAAGTTCTTAAGTGTGATTTTCATTTGTAAATATATTACAAAAATAAGAAAAATAAATAAATAAAAGTTAGATTTTTCTAATGATATTATAATAAATAATAATACATGCAGTGACCGCACTGACCGCACAGATTGAACCCAAACCGCCCTTACGGGATTTTTAAAAATATATTTGAATTATGTTTCCTTCAGGTAGGGCATCTGATTTAAAAAGTTTGGCCAAATCAAAACACACAATAATCTCCATGTATTTTTTCAAACACAAAAATAAAGACGATGTAGTTTGCATCTGTTGTCAATAGAATCTTTTAAAACGACATATTTGGATATGATTTTATGTCCTTCAGTTGAATGAGAAGTAAAAAGTAAAAACAGAAAACTCATAAAACCTCTGACACATTTGTCTAACTTATACACTTTACTTATACCCTGAGTTTTGCAACCTCCGCAGAATGTTGAATCAGCCTTTGAAAAGCACAACGTTTAGATTTTTAAACCAACCGTGAGCCGGCCCAGAGAGGCAGCCTTCAGCTCCGCTCGTCGGTTCACCTGAAGCAGCCGATCGATGCTGACGGGATCAGGTCTAAGTTTGGCTAAATAATTGCTGAAAAACGTCCCTCGCTCAGACAAAGTGGGAGTAAATTTGAACTCTCGAAGTCAAACAGAAGCCGACAGATGTGATTAAAATAAAGTCTCAGCCGAGTTGGAGTAGGAAAAAGCCGGGCTCCTGTGGCTTCCTGTCAGGGATTAACATGAGGCTATATTTTACCAGAGCAAATCCAGCTTTAAGTTTGTTTGACTAAGTAAACAGGAAGAGCAGGAGCACGTGCCGAGAATGTCACCAGTGATTCTTTATTATTTTGATTTTAGAGACTCATCCACACTTTGAAAAATCACTGACAAAAACCATCTCTTAAAAACAACCTTTCCATAAATGTATCTTTAATGTTTGTCTCCTCTATGTAAAGTGTCTTTGGGCTTTTGGAAATTTGTTTTGTTTTGGTTTGTTTTTGTTTTTTTGTTTGTCTATTTATGTATCTATTGATTTATTTATTTATTATATATTCATTTATTTTATTTGATCTTATTGTATCTATTATTATTATTATTATTATTATTATTATTATTATTATTATTATTATTATTATTATTATTATTATTATTATTAGGACTGGGTGATACGACACAAAAATAAATTCTGTTTTTTCCCCTCATATTGATCGGTAAACATTTTTTATCCCATTTAATTTTGCCTCATTAAAAACAAATTAAAATGTATTTCATTTCCTGAACATAAACAATACTGACTTCCAATCATTTCCATTTAGAGATGTCATTTTGAAACATCTTCTCTATTTGACTTACATTACAAAAAGTTTCATCATGCGATGTTTTCATGAATAAATAATGCATCTTACATGTAAAATGGCATAAACTGCACATATTTGGGACACACATTTCTTGGTTCATTTTGTTGACATATAAGATATTTAGTATTTGAGAGATCGTACTGAAAATGTGGTGTGAAAAAAAAAAAAATCTAACTTTGCCTCTTTTTGTTGTTGAAACTTTAATAAATCAGGCTTGGAAATGCAGATCTGAACAAATCCTTCTACAAGACAATCCTACAAGTGTCGTGTTTGTAGGAGCACATTTAAAGTGCCCCCTACAGGTTGGACAACTTATTGAACGAAAATGTAGCTGTTGTATATATTTAAAATGTTGGTAAAAATGATGAAAATGTTATCCCAGAATAGCTAATTTTTTAAGTTTATAATATCACTTCCTGTTTGTAATTGATGACATCACACTAGGAAATTACCCAGCAAACACTGGGCTCTTTTATTTAACAGATAAATATATATGAGAGCGATGTTATTTTGTTGAATTAATGTTTAGAGCAGTGGTCCCCAAACTACGGCCCGGGGGCCGGATACGGCCCGCCTCCACATTTGACCCGGCCCCCTGAACAATACAAGAGACGCATTATTCATGCTCATATTCACTTTTACCCAGACTGTGCACGCACAACACAAACTTTCTTTCTGTGAAGACCCCAGAAGGGTATTTGACCTCGGAAAGGGTTATTCATATTTTGGTTATATGTGGCTTTCTGGAAAACAATACATGTTATACATTTAGGCCCCTGCGATCGTCACACTTTTTTCTGGTTCAAACTGACCCTGGCCCCCCATCAGAGAAGGGAAAAGTTATGTGGCCCTTACAGAAAAGTTTGGGGACCCTGGTTTAGAGAGTCAAAAAAGTTTGTTTCTTTAGTGTAAATTATGCATACATTTTATCTGGAATGAGTATCCATAGTGTAATGTCACTTCCTGTTATTTTCTACAGATTTTTCAACTTTTTCCCCACAAATACCTACACGATTGGTGTAAAACGATAATTTATATGTACGACATGTAGAAATACACCAAACAAAGTCAACATTAGACAATCGTAAAAACCTGTCAGAGGCACTTTAAACACTGATCTTTTTTGAGCCTGTGGGAGAAACATTTATTTTGAAGAACGCCTTTTAAACTCACAAATCCCCTCGTGATAATTACGGATTGATTAATATGAACATCTTTCGGTGCAGATTGGACCATTTGTTTGTTTCCAGGTGAAATGTCGTTTGTATTGAGTTTTGCCTGTAGAATCTGGCCTGAACATTAAAAATACTGTCATAAGTCTACTCCAAAGCACACGCTGTTTCTGACAGTTGACTGACTGTGAACCTCTCCATCAAACAGACCCAAAGAGACACAATCACAAACCTAACATTGATCTCAAGTTTTTAAAAAAACAACAACAACAACAAAAAAATTTGTTTTCAACTCAGTCCATGGCATTTCAATAAGCAACACGACATAGAGAGTGTGGATCCATTTACATATTGTTGGCGTACAAGCCAGTCAGCGGTTTCATGGCAGTGCAGGAAGAGACTGAATATAGACCATTGAATACGTTATATTTATTTCATTTCCATATACAGACTGAAGGTAAATTGCTAATTATGTTGTGGTAACTGACGGCACAGTGGGAGTTCTTTGTGGACTTTCAAATGCGCAGGACAGACACTGCAGTGCACTTAACCTGGTATAAGTTTGAGCGTCATCAAGGTAAAGTTAACGCATGTGTCGTTCAGGAGAAGCGCGAAAAAAGGCTCCCGAAACTGACCAGGGTTTACTCCGCGCCTACTTATTGTGCGAGCGGCTGCCGAGGCTATAGATCTTATTTTTCTGACTGACTAAGCTCGTAATCTATTTACATATTAATTGAATGTCCCCGTGGTGTGGAATCAATTCATGTATTTACTCATTTCAAGGTGATCTCGTATTGCTGCAGGATGATGAATAGGGACTTATAAAACGTCTGTATTTAAGCGATTTCTAATGCTTTGCTCTTTGGCGACGGGAAAAGAGTGAAGCTTTTAGAAAGAGTTAGAATGGCATGTTTTTTGCGCATCGTCACGTGCAAAAACGGCACAAGGACACGCTAAAAAGCAAAATAAATGTAAAAAAATGTAGAAAAGTGCTGTTGTTGTTTTTTAGAGAACATTGGATAAATTGTCTATAATGAAAAGTATTTTTGAAAGACTATAGCTTTGGAGCAGATATTTGATATTCTGAACCAGGAAAAGTGTGAAACTGGACCAGAGTTTGGGGGGAGCAACACATGAAGAGTTATTCTCCCGTGGCGTGAAGAAGAAGAAGAAGAAGTAGAAAGAAAAACCAGTTTATTTCTCCATGCGTGTAGCGCCGCGTATAATATGTGCGTTGTTAAGGGGACTATTCCAAAAGACCCTCGTCATATTTTCTCTTTTTACTATGTAGATCTCGTATTATAATCCACAAGACTTTATTTAATTGTGATTGCACGAACTTTTTCACCTATAACGGACCGATTCTGATGAAAAAATGCCTATTAAAAAGGAACAGATCAAACTAATAATAATAATAATAATAATATAATAATATGATAATGATAATATAATTGATAATGATAATGATAATGATAATGATAATGATAATATAATGATAATAATAATAATAATAATAATAATAATGTAATGATAATAATATAATATAAAAATAATAATAATAATAATAATGGTATATCTTTACTTATAAATGCTGTGTCCAGATATTGATAAACTGTTTGGACCTAAATGGATGTAAAACCCTGGCCCATAATGTTCATCAGCATCAATACTGGTGTCGGAACTGAAAAAGTTGTATTGTTGAATCATTTATCTCTTTAAAATGTTATGTCATCAGAAAGTTCAAAGCAAAATGACACAGACCCAAAAAAAAAAAAAAACACTTTCAATACTGAACTGATATCAGGTCTAAAATGTAATGATTTGACATCTTTATAACCAAAAATAAGCAAAAAATGTGCACTTCCCTGTGTAGAGTGTCACTTAAACTGCTTTTCTAGTACAACAATGGAGAAAATCATTTGTGGTATGTATAAACTGAGGTCAACTTTATACGTCCAGTAAAAGCTAAAAGTATTATCACCACGCCTCTTGACTAAACAAACATGTAAAATCCAATAGTGAATGTCTTTAACCAGTCTGTGTGTGTGTGTGTGTGTGTGTGTGTGTGTGCGAGTGTCTTTGCCAAAACCCACCTTGATTGTTATTGTTCGTGACATTCTGAGGTTAGCCCCCGTTTCATTCAGCTCACATCATGTTTCTCTTCACTTTTCCCCTCAAATATGGACTTGAGACGTATTTAAAGGGCCTATAGCCACATTCGGGCCGCAACGCGGTGCCGCACGCGTGCATCCCCAGCGTTTACAAAATCATTTAACCGCGCTGACATTGGGACCGACTCCACCGACTTGGCCGCCGCCCCCCCCCTTCGAAATGAGCGCTAACAATTTGATTTGGGTGGTCCCAACGCGCCCGCGCTGGCAGTGGAACGGTGCGAGCGGAGCCAAGAGGAAGTGCGCCTCTAATTCAGTCTGCGTTCATCGGTGTTCCCGCTGAATCCGATGTCTTTTTACGTTATGGCGGCGAGACGGCTGGAGCGCACTTCTGCTCCCCCCGGGATCAAAGCGAGGGGATGATTACCTCCAGCAGATCGCCGCGGCAAAATCCACTCTCTCGGTCCAGCGTCGGAGTGCACTGAGGGTGGAAAGAAAGAGGAGCGCGGGGAGGCTCAGGGGGACGCACCTTTCATTACTCACATTCTAACTGGAAACCGCACGAAAAGCGAGGTTCTGAAACGTTGTTGTTGAATAAGACGGTTCCGTGAAGTTAGATTGCGGACCGTCCAGTGGAAAACTTAAAATGAAACCTTTAAAAGTTCACGAAGAACAAATTACATTGGTTAGTTATTATTAAGGGATGTCATCGCGCTTAAGGGATGTCACGATTATTAGGTTAATCGATAATCGTGATTATTCTGGTATCAATTAATCATGAGAACAAAAAAAATAATAATGATCATGACCATTTTTAAAGCAAAGTTATTAAAATATGTTTTAGCCAATATACAACATGTATTTAATCAGCTTTCCTTTTTGTTTTGTCTAAATAAACGTTCATAATTGTTAAATCGTGATGTTTTGTTATTTTTTTCACAATAATCGCTAAATAACAATAATAATCACTCAAATTTGATATCGTCAGATCCCTAGGTGCAGCCGATAATCACACGGAGTTTCACTTTTTCGGTGGTGGTGGGAGTTCCTGTGGCGCCCAAAAAAAGACGACAAATCGCTTCCATCGCTCAATTTGGCTCTCAAACTTTTCCCTCAGCTTCTTTCCGATCCAAACCAGGTCCATAACACGACTATTCCAGAGACAAAACTGGGACTAAAGCTGGACTAAAATAGCCACTGATCTATCACAGATACAGTCCAGTCCGCATTCCCTCTAAAGGGGAACCATTCATTTTAATGTAGAAGAGCTGCTCTGTCGCCCACTCTTCAACATCTAACAGCAAACGCTTTCGGAGTTACTTTGTGCCAAATACAGACACACAGAGAGGAAGAAAACGGTCAAACGGCCCAAATTTGAATAATGATCCAAGAATGCTAATGGTAGCTTTGGGCTAATTGCTACCACGATGTTAGCGCCGCATGCTGTATTTTAACATCCAACAACCTCCATTAAGACCAAACTGTGACTCAACGTTCAATGAGTTGTGCTTAAAATACACTCAATTCAGCAGGAAATGTCTCAAATGAGTGAAAAAGTAGCATTCCAACACCAATCAGCAGAGTTTTCATCCACACCTGGACGACACACCCCAATATCCTGCGTTGCAGACTGTATTTTATACGCTCAAAACATCTCAACAAATCTTGTCTTCCACATTACTGTTACTCTACTTGTTTTAATCAACGATATACTAAAACTCATGTTGCTCGCCAGTGGTGTCGTTGTTTTTGAGAGGTTTTTTTTAACCATACACCTCAGCGTTGTGGGTCCGCCATTTCGCGCAAACGACCGACCAGCCTGATGAAGCCTTCCGTCCTACCTTGACTGTGGTGAACACCTGCAGCAGGAGCGCGGCCCTCCAGAAGAACTGCTCCTCCATCTTCTCCACCTCCTGAAGTTTGTAAATCCCAGATCCCTCCTCGGGGTCTTCGCTCGGTCTGCGTGGAAAACAAACCCAACGGTGAGTCAATGGGTGCAAAGGAAGGTGCAGAGGAAGCAGCGAACCGATTACCGGTACAAGCGGCGTTCTGGGTGATAATGAAAGGACACTGATAAAGCATTTGTGAAACTTTTGGATTCGCTACACAACATTTGAATTTACTGCACGGCGAACCATCTCAGCCGTCGTTCTGATTTTATATATCGCTGCAGAGAATCGTGTTTTCGATTCGTGCGTGTCAGATACAGTACGCGGTGATGTGAAACCAGCCCAGAAACGTGTGCAAAAGGGTTCTGCTGCTTTTTATGTGAACGCTTTAAGAGATGATTGGTTGAGAGGACAAACGCAGAAGGCTGTGATTTGTTGACGGTGACGGACACTTGACAAGACAGAAGGAGCACAATATTGAAAATGACAATATTCTGAGCTGACCAAAACAAGAGCAGTGCTGAGCTTCTCGCCACGATAACAGAACAGACGGAATAAAAAAACGAACGTAGGGATGGAATGCCAACAACAGCAAAGCGGATCCGGCTTTTGAAAAACACGACGAGACCGATTGATCGACGGTAAGCCTTTGTCGTCTTGTCAAATACTTATTTCGCTTGTAACTTTGAGTTGAAATTAAATACATTTTCCACTTTGAATATTTTACAGAAAAGGCATATTTTTCATGAACAACCTTGAATTTTGACAGGTCATAATTGCGTCTCTGTCTTGGCACATGCTGGAGCTGCAATCGACGAAAGAAATGACTATTGTTTTTGTAGTTGGACGTTCTCAAGCACATAAAGGTTGCAATATGATGACTGAAGGCTTCTAGATGAAGAATACTTGAGAATAAAGTCTATTATTGATAAAAATCTGAAATTATTTGACATTCCTCTTTCAAAATGCAGCTGTTTTTGCCAATCAAAGTCTGTATAGTCCAAATATGATTGCAATGATCAAAAATGCAACTACGAATCATTTTTATTGATTCTAACTAAACGTATCAAAGCATCGCCTTCAAAAGTGAAAAGTCGGAATAAACTGTCCCGTCACTCCACATCTTGGTATTTCTTCTGCAGTCCATATTAGTTATAATCTTAATAAAATAAGAACTACGCCATCGAATAAAACAACATCAAGTATCGAGTATCGTTGCAGAATGAGTATCGCGGACAAGCTGAGTTGAGTTGAATGACATAATTAAAGGAGAAGAGTGCGGTTGGCTGTTCCGTAAGACCCTCCTGTGAAAGGTCAATAGCGGCTCATGATTGCTGGCTTATGATTGGTGCCTGTCGCCGCGCGCTGTGTGGCCGCCGTGATGTACTGTCTGAGATCAAAAACACTTTGTTCACTCCACTCCGCTGACCTCCCCGTGGCCGCCAACCATCGCGCCAGATTTACTGCTCGGCTTCTTGATTGTATTGGTTTGGTTTCACTCCGGCTCTGGCCCCAGACGGCGGTGAAAGAGGCGGCGTCACGGAGAAGGTGTGTGTGTGTGTGTGTGTGTGTGTGTGTGTGTGTGGATTCTGGGGAGATGCGGTGTTCAATTAGGCGTGGGACGATATGGAAATGTCTCGATTATCGTGGCCAAAATAAATGCGTATGAAACGGTAACGTCACAATGGATATTAATATAGATCACTTTAATTTAAGTTCCATGTTCAAACAATGATTAAACGATGACTTTATATGTGAAACAATCTATTCCAGACCCTGGATTTATGCACGTTCTCATCACAAAATGTACCACAACGATTATTGACCTTTTTGTCACAATAAATGATGTTATCGTTTGTTATCCCATCCCTACAAGCGCAGGTTTGTCAAAAGTATCATCGTACTGAACAACAAAAAATTGACCTTTCCCTGAACAGTTTTTTATCGGTCAGATCTTTTTCATAAATACGACAATATCAAAGACATTACAGTTATTTTGTGTTGAGTCGATCGTCTAAAAAGGAACATTATCATTGTCACTGCAGTATCAGAATCGGTTATTGAGCATTTTCCTATGTATATAATTAAGTTTGACATTGTTGTATCGCGACAACATATGTATCGGTCTTTATTACTTTATTACTCCATAATGGCAAATAAGACCCCCAAAACTGCATTCTGTCCAGGGAGGGAAATGATCCCAACATGTTTAATACTATCATTCCGTGATTAAACTGACGATTCGGTTTGGGATAACGCTGGTACTTGTGGGTCTCATTGCAAACTAGACATTAGGTTTATTTTAAGTTAGAGATACAAGTATTCCTGCTTTGTCCTGGTTCAGACCGGTTCCAGATCTGGTTCAGTTTATTGATGATGATGATGATGATGATGATGATGATGGACATTCTCAGATGGTTTGGGGGAAAATGCTATAAACTTTTAACTATTATCTATGGAAACAAATAATTGATGTTTTAATTATTTATCGCATATACATAATATATTTTAGCCTCATTTAACTTACTTCATTTTTCATTATTACACATTTAAATTTAGTTTGGTTGCGTTTAGTTAATCAAATTCTGTATTTTTTTTTTAAACTTTACTTCATTGCGGGTCTTAGTTGCACATATTTTTGAATTTGCATTTTTATCTACAGTCAACGAACAAGTGACAGGAACGGCACGCATAAATGTCAACGCAACGCCAGTGACCGCGGTGCCACCAGCCTGTGCGGGAGTGACCCGCCGCGGTGCTGTGGGAGTTGAGTGGGCAGCGACGGGGCGAAAAAACGCGCACGAGTCCGCCGCACGTCTCCAAAATGCGCAAAACGACTCCCCAACTTTTCCCCGACGCATTCGCCGCCGTTAACGACAGATTTTAACGGGAACACCGCGCGCCGTCGCCTGCTGCCCTGCGTGTCCTGCCAGCGCCACATGATGCAGCACACCTCACTTCTTCTCCTCCTCCTTCTTCTTCTTCTTCTTCTTCTTCTTCTTCTTCTTACCTTGAGGCGAGAGAAATCAGCCTATGCGCTCCCACGTTCACGCAGCATCAGCCCCGGTGTTTTTTAGTCCAGATAACGGTCCACAGAAAGGGAAAGAAGAGGAGGAAAGAAATGTAGTCCACGTTATGAGAAACACTCTGTGGAATAACTACAAGTGTGTGTGTGCGTGTATTTGTGTGTGGCCGTGGGAGAGAGAGAGAGAGGGAGTGAGAGAGAGAGAGAGAGAGAGACATAAATCCGTGACAAGAGTTGGTTTTCCTCCGGTGAGTGAAGTGCGGGCTCCGAGCAGCGCGCGCACACACAAGTTGGGACCAGTGTCAAGAGCGCACGGATCACTCACTTTTTTTCCGGTGCACGGTCCCCCAAAGTAAAACCCGAATGGATGGATGGAGGAGGCGGAAAGAGGCAGGGAGAGGCGGAACGAGGCAGAGCTGCTGCAGGATCGGTGCTTTGATGGTGGCGGGAGGGTCCAGGTTTCGAAAAGTGAACGGCACGGAACACAGAGCGGACACACAAAAGGATCAGGGAGCGGAAACGAAAACAACAAAATTACAAACAGACGAAGGAAACACAATCATGACACAGATCAATTAAAATAAGAGTCCCGTTGAGTTCAGAGTTGGTCGATTTGATCCATTTGCAAATTGAGTCGAATGTTAGGTTTTTAGACGTTATTTTTTATTAGAACATAGATATACAACACAACAACAACAGAAAGAGAGAGAGGGGGAAAAGAGCACAATGAAAGCACACAGCAAGAACGAGCTGGACCAGGTATAGAACATAAGGCAAGTAAAGGAGTAAAAGTCGAAAATAAGGGAGTGGCATCTGAAGAAGAATTTAATAAAATAGAAAGTTCTGAATAATTGTCCCATTTTGTCCATTGTTTTTTAAAATGTGTCTATTTTTGTGTCTTCTGTTTCAATGTCAGTCCAGTCCTTGATCGTTGGCGATGTTTGCGCCAACCATTTCTTAGTGATGGCCTTTTGTCCTGCCGCCAAAAGTACATTCCAACGGTATCCATATATTGTGTCCCTGGCAGGAGTTCTGAGGCCAAAGTGCATATTTCCAAAGTTGAATGGGATGGCAATGTCAAAAACAGTCTGCAGTGCATTGTGAACTTCAGTCCAATAATTTTGAGCAAATTTGTCCCAAAACAAGTGATAGTGGTTTTCCTCCTGGCTGCCACAGTTTCTCCAACAGTTATTGATGGAGATTTCTCAACGGTCTGTCCCAAAAAAAAAAAAAAAAAAAAAAAAAAATTAAGCAAATACAATAGGGCGAGCTCCTACTTTCAGCTGCCAACATGACCAGGTGGCTTCTCGTTTCTGAAACAACCATGTGGAAAGACGAATCCCGTGGTCATGGAGCAGATGTCCAGTGCGTTTGAGAAGGGTCAAATCATTGGCAACGAGCAGAGAAAACATGTAAGGAGAAGCAGAAACGAATCTCCTCCAGATCCGAGCCCCAGTGAGAGTGTTTTTGGGACGAGCTGGAGAAGGCTTTGTGCAGCGGTCACTCTCTCTCATCATCAATACAAGATCTGTGTGAGGAATAAAGTAACTGTATTTTAATATTGCAGATGCTTATTGAAAAGCTTAAGGCTGTCGAGCGTTTCTATGGTGACTTTTCTTTATGTCCAAACTCAAAGGTGTGTTAAAGGGGTTTCATTGAATGCAGTTTTATTACAATAAACAATTTCAACCTTTCCACATAAGTGTTTCCTCGTCATTAGTTTACTTTAAGTTGTATTTTGATTGATTCATGCATGTTTGATTAATCCTGCATTGTCCTTTTTTCACCTACCCCTTATCCCCGCCCACATCCCTGGAAAACAAGTATGAGAGAATAAAAGAAAATGTGTTTATTTTTACGGTGAGATGTCATTAAAGAGTCAGTTCTGTCGGGATAGACCTGTTTCTAAGCCGTTTGAGACCAGTATTTTGGTTTACAATGGACAAAATGTAAAATGATATTCGACTAATGCAAAACTAACCAGGAAAAAAATGCAAAATTGTCTGTTTTATATTAGATGGACCTTGATGACGTTATAGCAAATGAAAACCAAAGGATGTGTATATACTTGACATGAAAGAAAGAGGGTGTAAAGGGTCATGGTTGTTTTGGATGATGGAGATATGCCGCCATCTGCTGGTCGCATTGTAGGCTGGGATGAATTCAAATGAAACGCATTCTATTTTGGAATGAAAAAACAAGATGCTTATTGTGCCAGTTTAAGAGATTAAATGCCACCCATCCTATTCTCACTCTTTCATTTGTTAATAGAGGCCTAGATTACAAAGTGTAATTGTGTTTGGGCTCTACATGTTCTTATACAGTGGGATTTATAATGCATAGACCATAATATTTGCCTGAGGTATAAAGGTCTAAGCTATACAAATATTTCAAACCCATCTCTGGCGGATGACATCAGCTGGACAGTCATCTGAATCAGCTGATTCACACCTCTCTCCATCAAGTCACACAGGTTACAACAAAACCAGAGAGACTTTACCCTTCAAAGTAAAGTCCAAACACAGACGAAGTACTTTTACTCTAAACAGAGCATTATAGGCTGAACAATGATACATGGTTTGCGGCGTTGACTCAGAGCAATGAGGACTCTGTGGGTGAGGATGTGTCACTTTGGGAACATGCTCTTCCATGTGAACTTCACACGGTGTCTGCAGCGCAGACTGTGGTGTGTAGAAACCATCCGGATGTCCACGCGTCTGCGTCAGGAGACTTGAGGCCAGTGCCGCCGCTGCGCAACTCGTCAGAAGTGATTAGTTTCAGCTGCTGTGCCTCTTTTCGGGGCCAAACTCTGGACGCAGGTCAGGTGAATCTGTGCGGACACTGCGGGACTGTGCGCTTACCTCCGTCACCTGCGCGTTCCTGCTCTCTGTTATTGCGCATCGCACAAACTCCATCTGAAAATCCTGCCCGCTGCCTGCGCGCACTCATGGCCTCCGTCACCTCCACGCCCCTGACCACCGGGACCCGCAGCGGCCGCAGCACACGCTCCTCCGCGCGCGTCACGACCCCCGCCTCCGCCAGCAGCAGCAGCAGCAGCAGCAGCACGAGCCCCACGCGCCTGTCCCGGCTCCAGGAGAAGGACGCGCTGCGCAGCCTCAATGACCGCCTCGCCAATTACATCCAGCGGGTTCAGGACCTGGAGTCGGAGCGGTCCACGCTGCTCATCCGCCTGCAGGAGACCGATGAGTCCAAGAGCCGGGAGATGGGCAACGTGCGCCGCTTGTACGAGGAGGAGCTGGCCGACGTGAGGAAGACCCTGGACGGCGTGGCGAACGAACGGGCCCGGCTGCAGATCGAGTTTGGGAACCTCTCAGATGAGTACAAGAAGCTGCACGCCAGGTCAGTGGGGTTTATCTGAATGAAGTTTGAGAGGGACCGCTTAAAGTCTGTGAATAAAGGCACCACCTGCCCCTCTTCTGGTTGTCCCTGTCCCTTGTCCCGCTTGTTAATTACTAAATGTTAATTGAGTTCTACATAGAAATCATGAGGTGTATATTTTTTCCCGCAAAGATATCAAGACTTTCTTTGGTGGATTGTGCTTTCAGGGTGGTTAAAGTTGGCACCTATTGTTCCAGTCTCCTCCTGTGCGTTGCATTGATTTAAAAACTGAAATGATCTGGTATCTTAAATGGCACAGTCCAGGCTCCATGTCCCACCACAGTCAACAATTTGTCCCTCTTTTTCTACAATTTGAGGCGGTCGCACTGTCCCATCCCTCAAATGGTCAAGGTCGTGAACCAGGATCTTGGTCAGAACTCTAGAGTGTGGAGGATGTTTTTTAGGTTGACACTATAATGCTCTGTACTAAAGACTGTTGCACTCTTGAGCTTCTTGTTTCATATTTATTCCCTTGCACTTATAAATATTTTAACAGCCAATTCACCAGTCCCCAATCGACAAACTACACAAACATTGCCAATGTCTCTTATTGGTGTCTCGTGACAAGGCTGAAATTGAGTTGGAACAAATGGGAAATGGAAGCGCAGAATCACAAACTCATCGCCAAAAAACGTTTGTCCCCAGGCACCAGAAGAACGAGGGCGAGCTGACCAATGCCCTGTCCCAGTGGAGGAAGGCGGAGGCGGCCCTCAACTCCAGAGAAGCGGAAGTGTCAAAGCTGGTGTCGGCCAAACACAGGCTGGAGGAGCAGGCGGCCGATCTACAGGAGCACCTCCGAAATGTAGGGGCAGACGTCAACTTCCTCTTTGCGCGCTATTGTTGGAACACGCATGTAAACTATTGGTCATCGCCAGTTACCAGGATGAGCGCACTCGGTTAGAATTACATTTTTACACTCGGCAAAACTTGACTGTGCACAAACACATTCATTTATCTTATTTCAGGGAGTCAATTATCCAGGAAACAATTGGAGAATGCGTCATTTTTCTGAGATGATTAGAATAGTGTGTGATGCGCATAATTGTTTTGCCCCGTTTCCGCCGTCATTCCCCCAACATCACTAAGGCTGCTTTTAGATTTCTGCGTCGAGCACACGGGCCACAGTCGATGGTCAAGTGTCTGCGTCCTGATGCAAACCTGAACCGGTCAAACGTTGGTGGTGTTCAGATGCAATTTAATCAGCAATCTATAAAGTCATCGTGGATTAGCTGGGTAGCAATAAAAGATACCAAAAATGGCTACATGTTTTGATGTTTGCCATGGAAACCCACCATTACTGACTTACAAATTGTGGACAAATCTTGTGTTTTTGCCCAGGTAGAGGGGGAACTGTCTGATACCAAGAACCTTCTGAACTCCGAGATGGTGCAGCGCATTGATCTGGAAAACCAGCTTCAAACGGCCAAGGAGCAGCTTGCCTTCCAGAGGAACCTCAGCGAACATGTAAGCGTCAACTTCTCTATTGGAGTCGATGCGGCGTTCCTTCCGTCTTAAACTCTGAAACGAGTCTTTGAAGGCCATCTTGGGTTGAGAACTGCCTCAATCTAGATACAAATTGATGCTAAAACTAGTATTGAAACGAGATACTCCTTTTGAACAAGTGTTGATACTTAAGATGGACCATAGTCTGACTCTGAAGAATCCGTTTTTGCGTTATTGTGGTATCAAAGTAAATGAAACTAAGCGTGTAATCATAATTGAGTCACCATCCATACACCGTTGTCGATAATGGATTCATCTCTTCTCGTCTTTGTAGGAGACTCAGGATATCCGCACTCGCAGCGAGAGCAGACTCCTGGAGGTGGAGACGGCGCGGCGCAGAGAGTTTGAGTCCAAACTGGCCGACGCGATGCAGCAGCTCCGGCAGGACCACGAGACCCAGGTCCTGCAGTACAGAGACGAGCTGGACAAGACCTTCACCTCAAAGGTACAGAAGCCACACGGCTCTGAGGGGTTCATGAGCCGCCGAGGATGGAGCTGGTCGCACTGATCATTTTAGTTTGACTTGTTTTAAAGATTTTCGTTGGCACAAGACGTCTAATGTGCCATATCAAAGACAAAAATGTGTACATAAAAGGGGTGAAAAACGATATCGACACGCAAAGGGAGTAGTTAGAACAGGGCTATTCAACTATATTTTCCCGAGGGCCAGATTTTCCGGAGGGCCAAGATCTCTGGGCCGGTGGTCCACTACATGCCACTACTGTAACAACATTTTGAGTCGCACAGTTTCAATAAATTTAGTTGATGCATTAAAATAACTACTGCTAGATTCAGATTTGTGACGGCAGAAATTGCCCATCTAGAACTGAACCAGAATTATCCTAGGACTAGACTAGTACCAGCCAGGGCTAACCCAGAATGAAACGAGGACTAAACCCAAGACCAAACCAGGTCTAATCGAGCTCTGACCCAGAATTAAACCAGTGAACAAGATGAATTTTTTTTTCAATATTTGGAAGATGGGTCGATGGGCCGGATTCAATTGTTTGGCGGGCCTGATTTGGCCCCCAGGCCTTATGTTGAATAGCCCTGAGTTAGAACATTAAGACGTGTATGAAGTCCTTCACCTCAATAAGACTGCATTAGTCTTTTAAAATGGCCACATACAAATCAAAACTAAAGCCAGTGTCTGAAGGAGGTCTCAGTTACGTGGTCTTGAACGGTCTCGAAATGGTGTGACCACAAGATGGTCAAGTGAAAATCTTTTGTCTTGACGTTATGTACAATTTAGGATTCATAATATGGAAATGGTAAAAGGGTTCTCTGGAAAAAGACTAGAACATCAATCTTTAGCTAAAAGTGTTATTTTCTGTCGTACTTCAAAACTGGTATTGATAAAATGTGTGTTCTTATCATGGCACTTTTCCGAATGTCGTGTATTAGTCATTCATTCCCAGTTCTTGACGTTGGTAATCTGTTGTTTATGTTGTGTGTTTTTGTTGTTGTTGTTGTTGTGACGTCCAGTTGCAGAACGCGCAGCAGACGGTGATGGACAAAACCAACAGCGTCTCTGCCACGAAAGACGAACTGGAAAACACAAAACTACGAATGGAGACGCTCAGCTCCCAACTCCACCTCTACCAGAAAGAGGTAAAGACCCCCGTGAGACGACAATGTGTGTTTTTGGTTTGGTCCTTTTTTTTTGTGGTGGTGTTGTTGTCCCGAGAACCAGACCGTAGCTGGCCCACGGCGACAGACTTGACTCTCATATCCTGTGACTGACCGTCCAAAGCCTCCACATGGAATAACAAACGATGATGGTGCTCTGTGGACTTTCCGGTGTTTGTCTCCGTGGAGATGTTCACTGATGTTACTGGAATGTTCCACAGTATGGGATTAAATGTGTCAATCTCCATGGAGACGAGCGGTTGAAGCCACATTTATGTTCTGATTGTGCATGGTCCCCTTTTTTTTTTTTCTTTTTTTTTTTAATGAATAAGAAATATAATAATAAAAATAATTTTAAAAAAAAATTAAATAAAAAAAGAAAAGTAAAAAGGTTGGGGGCAATCAATGAGTGTTAAAAATAAAATGCAAAAAACCCCCCAAAAGCTAAAAATATACATGCAAAATGTGTTTAATATTGAAACATTATGAACTTTTCAAGCACTCATGAGTTATTAAATCTTAAAATCAGTTTATCTGTAACAAAAATATGTGCATCAATGACCCACTATTCTTAAAAAATATACAAATATAATTTTTATTTCTATTGGGGGGTTAAATGGTAAGTAAAATTTCTATCTCTAGATCATGAGATGTCCTGATGCAATAAGAGATCGAAAATTAAGAACTAATAACCTGGACTATGACGGCGCCAAAGAGTCTAAACCAGGATTAAACTCTACTCAAACCAGGACGAGGTGTGAACCCGGCACACCTTCTGAACCATCCGCGCTGTTTTTAGAAAATGTCCCTGGAGAGCCGCACGCAGGAGCTGGAGCGCACCCTGGACAAGGAGCGCGAGCTGTGCAGGAACGGCTCAGCTCAAAGGACCAGGAGATGATGGGCCTGAGGAGTCAGATGTACGCTCAGCTGGAGGACTACGAGAAGCTGCTGGACACGAAGCTGGCGCTGGACATGGAGATCAACGCCTACAGGAAGATGCTGGAGGTGGAGGAGCAGAGGTGGGTCTGAATTCTCTCATATTTCACTGCAGAAGACGCACATTGACGCATTTAGTAACAACGTAAGTGAATCGCCATTTCACATGTTGTTCATTGTCACATTCGACATTGCTCAGTGGTAGCAAAAGAAATGGGACAGTACTGCGTTTTGAGTTGCAATGTACATTTTAAAATGGGGATTTGTGTTTCGAGTGCACATTATAACGACCTCCAGGACCGTTCACGTTTGAGAGGAGGCTGGAATAGGAATTGGGGAAAACAATCATGCATTTTAGAACTACAGGTACGATATTATTCCGTAGAGACACATTTATTTTAATTGCAGCTTTGTGATTTGATCATTGCGCAAACTCAATTTTCTATTTGATTACAAATATATTGTGCCTTTATCGAATGAATATTGCAAGAAATTGAAGTAGATCTGTGCGGTACAAATCAAAATATGATCTGAATCCTGTGACTGTTTTTTTTTTTTTTTTTTGTTTTTTTTTGCACTCCATCTGGCTAAACTGTAAATTGTGCCTGTACATTTTTATTTTTATTTTTTTGCTATTTGTTTTACGGTGGCACCTTTTTCACTAAAAAAGTTCCTAGTTTGTGAATCTTGTTTTTATTCACTGACATTGGCAATCAACTTTTTTTTTTATTTTTTTTTTCTGGTTTAAGACCATAATCTTGGCTTTAGGAAATGGTCATGTTTTTGGCAGCGTTGACCTCTTCTGTGAAGCTATTTTAAGCATCTGGAAAGGTCTTGGATGAAAGCGCAAATGTGTGTTCTGTAGAAGCGGCGATAATGGCTTCCTCTAAAACCCACCTTGTGTCCGTGAGCACGTGCGTTACCCTGGCGTGACTTCTGAGCGTTTGCCCCCCCCCAGACTGAAGTTGTCCCCGAGCCCGTCCCAGCGCACCACCGTGTCGCGGGCCCACGAGGAGAGGCAGCGGCTCAAGGGGCGGAAGAGGAAGCACGAGGGTCCGACGGGCAGCTCCCCGGCCTCCAAAATGTCCAGCTGCACGTCCGAGAGCGGGCCAATGAGCGTGTGCGAGGTGGACGCGCAGGGGAGGTTCATCCGGCTCCGGAACGACTCGGACAATGCAAGTATTTCAACGATGTGTCCTTAGACGAAGCAAATGGAACTGAGGATGTTCAGTTTATTGAGGTTTAAAGCTGGCGATGTGAGAAATGAATCACTTTTCTCCTCTTATTGATCAGATTCTTAAACTACGAACACTATCACTACCATTTACACAAACTATGAAAATGTCTTCCAAAGTCTGAACTCTGCTTTTAGTAGTCAAGGATTGGCTGTAAATGAGTAGAAAGAGTACTAAAAAGTATATAATTTATGACTGCAAATGACTGAATCTTGCTTAGTCTGTTTAATTGCACAGCTCTAATTATTTAAAAGACAAAGTGGAAACGAGCGTAGCCGTTTTTGCTCCTGAAGTGTCCTAGTTTGTGGATTTTGGGTCGTTCTGTAGTGGGGATGTCACGATATCAAACTGGTCAGTCTCAAGAATCGTGAACAACACTACAAACGGTGAAATCTTTTAATTGCCTTTCATTCTCGTGGTCTGACTTTTCCCCCAGTTTGTGACCGGCTTTATGACAGTGAACTTTCTTACAGACAAAATAAAGCGGCCAGATTACATAAAGTTCTTTTTACATTTAGTTGTTTTTTTTTTGACGATGGATTGAACTAAAACGTTTGTCAAGCGTATATTCTGTGTGTGTGTGTGTGTGTGTGTGTGTGTGTGTTCCAGGAGCAGTGTCTGGACGGCTGGGTGGTGCGGAGGCTTTACGCCGATTCGGCCGAGATCTCCTTCAACATCCCGTCTCCGTGCGTCCTGGCTGGAGGGCAGACTCTCACGGTAAAAAACCCGCTTCCCGAGATGAGCGTTTGTACTGGCGAGGGACGAAAACGTAACCTCTTCAAAGCCTCCGCTCTTCGGAGGGGGGGTCATAAAGGGTCACAATCTCATTGTATTTTTATTTTCGCTCCGCCGCTCTTTGTGCCTTGGTATCTCACACAATTCAGGATTTTTCACAGTAGTTGATTTAATACGATACGATGTGGAGCTAACGCCGCATTTGTTTTTTTAAGAAATGTATATATAATTTGGCCCAGCAGTTTTGTTTTTTTTTCTATTTTTTGTTTTTAATATCCCAGTTTCATCTGTCAGATCTGGGCGGCTGGGTCTGAGGACGAGGCGGACTCCAATGATCTGATCCTGGAGTGCCACAGAACCTGGGGCCCCGCGACCGACGTCAGAATCATCCTCCTCAACCCCAACTACAAAGTAAGACGCGCACCAACACACTGTACGAACGGTGCTGTTTCCAAATGTGGGAGTGTTTGGCAGACGCACTTTGGCCTACTTTGACGCACTTTGGCCCCCCCACCCTCCCCGTGTTTGCAGGAGATGGCCGAGCGGAGGATGAGGATGCAGACCGCCAATGACCCCGATTTGGACTTTGAGGAGTTTGTGGCTCACAGTGACATGCAGCAGTTCAGGAGACAGGTAAACGGTCTACAATAGACCTCCACTGCACCGCCCACAATCAGAGGAAATGTACTGTTTAACTTTTTTTCCTCGCATTCGTCCATTTCCTGTGTAGTATTGTTGCACATAGTTTAGCTGCCGACTATATTACAATGACTTATGCATCTAATGTCTAACTAAATATGCTGACTTTGAGGTGAAGTGATGAAATATACCAGCCTGTAATAGTTAGAAAAGAACTCAAATGTCAGAAAAAATGACCATTAAAAGTCAAATCTGGCATGTTTATTTGCATGCAAAACGTCTTTTGTGTGCGCGTCAGAACACTTTTTTTTTTTTTTTTTTACAGTGCTAATTTCATTATTTAGCATCTTGGAGCTCTTCACGTCAGGCGAACAGAACATTTTGAAGTTTGAGGTGTTTTTTTGTTTTGTGTGTGTGGACGCTGTTGCAGGTATTGAAGCTAATTGTATTTCTTGCAAACTCTGAAGCCAAAGAAAAAGAAGAAGAAATGTTGCTCTGTGTCTTGAGCGGTTTGTTGTAGGTACGTGCGCCTGCAGGTGTGTGGTGTGGTTGTGTGTGTTTGTGTGTGGCGTGTTCAGTGCATGTCTCTAACACGTCTGACCTGCTGCTGGCATTCGTTGTGTTTGACTATAAGCTGAACATGCGCATGAGTTACAGAGTGCGTGAGTCTTAAAGGTGCAATGTGTTACTTTTATAGTGGAGGGTCCAACAAGGCAAAAGACCCCCCCCCCTCCATGAGACGAAGAATGTGTTGGACCCCCAATAGAAAAGTGACATAATGCACTTTTTAAAATGTTTTAGGTAAAAAAAAACCTGCATTTTTCCAAGTTGTATCGTCTTGACTAACAGTTTAACTTTTTTACTAAAGTAGATTTAGTCATTTTGTAAATATTAATTCTTGACACAAAGATGGATATATTGAAAAATGTGTAATATTACAACTGATGATGGCTATGCAAAATTGATTATTTTTTAAATTGTCTATAATAAAAATTTTTTTCAAAAAATATATAATTGAAAATAAAATTGCAAAAAAGCTAACAAGAGGTTCAAGTATTTGCAAAACATGAGTGGACAATATTTACCATAAAAGTGCAGAAATATCCCTTTTATTTCCCCTTGTTTGGAAGATTTCTGTGCATGTTTGTGTGTTTGCAGTTTTTGATTGACAATATACTCGATACGTTCTCATTTTGTTGAGCTCCAAAACGACACTTGCAATATTCATTTTTCAGTGCGTCCCACTCCAGCGCCGGCACCAGTGGTTTTATTTTTGACTCCCTTTGTTGCAGGACCACTGTAAAGACGCCAGTTGTGCGGTCATGTGATCACCAGTCTGCGTTTCGGGCTCTGAACACAAAGCTGCTCACGCGGATGACCCCCCCTGCCCCCCCCCCCCCCCGGGCTACGAATAGCTTTTGAACTGCACGAATAGCTTTTGAACTGCAAGTAATAGAAATTGCAAAGAGTTTTAATTTAATATGAATAAAGTGTTCTAAACAAAATTGATGTGTTTTTTTTTTTGGAGCAGTCTTTTTGAGAAGAGTTCACAATGTGGGGGAAAAAGTCAGGTCTGTTTTTGTGAAATTTGCTGAATGTCATTTCCAGCTTTGAGTCTTCACCCAAAGTATGTGCTGTAAAAGTACTACAAGCAAAAATGCAGTATCTTGAGTCAAGTGGCAGTTTGTGGAGCTCGAGGTCTAATCAGGAATTCCTCTGTCATCTCTGGGTTTCAGAAGGATGAAAGTTTGTTTCTATAGCGATTTAAACATTTAAAACTATATGCAACATTTTGAGGACGTTCACCCCTGTTTTAAAAGCATTAACAGAAGATGAATACACAACCAAAATGCAAAGACAAATTTCAGACTTAACCAAAAAGAGACCTTTTTAATTGTCTTAATGTCTGTTCTTGAGTCGAATAATTAAACCTTCGTTTTCTGTATATCTGGAAGGTGATTGTTATGGAATTATGTAAAATGCCCCGTAATCTGCTGCCCAGTTAAAAATGTACACTTCAAAAGGTCTAAGAAACTGGATTTATTTCACCAAATCCCAGAAAAACCCACTGCTCAAAATCCAACCTGTCGCACAAATGGAAATGTTTTCAGTAGCGCACACAGCGGGTCGGAAGAATCCGCAGCACGAGGCCGTAATCCCTGAACTCTGGATGTTTAAATCTGACGGTTACATTTTAGACTTGATTAGAATCTTCCCGGTGTCATGTGAGAGGAGACGGCCACGGGCAGAACATGTGAGGAGACTCTTCAGTTTTCAGCTTTTAGACCGACTCATGTATTCAGGATTGGTCACTTTCCTAAAATCAAAAGAATACATGCTAATTTTAGGCTTCAAACTGCACAGCGTTGGTGAGAAAATAGAAGATAAAGCACACTCACAAGAGCAGAATTTTCAGTTTAATCATTAAATTAGGATTAAACCATCTTTTGTTTCACTGTCGTAAGTATTCCAAAAAATACTCTATTACGTGGCTCAAAGACACTTTAATGTGGGCATTCTGTAAATAATTTTAAAGTATTCTTCCCAACAATGACTAGATTCAAATGTCTATTTTTAATATCCAGTGTTTTACAGATATCTAAAAATCTAACTCTATAAAATAAGCATAAGAGAAATAAATCTTCAGTCCAGATTTGTCAGATTGTAACATCCACTTTTTTCACATTTGACTGGAATAAAGTCCTTGGTTTTCTTGCTCCCTGAGGTGCAAGGAGTCTGGCGCCATCTGCAGGTGAAAATGCAATGGCAACCTCCTTGTCACAACATTGGTTTAGGACATTAATCAATCGCTCCCAGTGAGAGCGCCTCCTGGTGGTTCTCTGGCTCTTCAGTAGTTAAATTTGGTGTCAATTTTAGCCATGTTTTCATCCTCCGTTTTGGGTAAGTTCATGGTTAGGACAACTTCAGACCTGCAATAGTCTGGTTTTAGATCTTGTGATACTTTGTGTGAAACATTTGAGAGCTACAGAGATTTGAGCCGCTTCAAAGTTTTTTTTAAAGCTCAATTAAGACATCAATTAGGAAACATCTGCAGTCTTTGGAAATTCTAAGTAAAGCACAAAACTGAACGTCCACTTGTGGCTGCAAATAGAGGATCATCCACATTGCGTTCTACATAAAAAAAAAAGTCGAGGTATCTAAAGGTTCACTAATAAAAAGATTGTTCATTGCAATTCTTGATGCAGAGCTCGGCACTTCACACCCGCTCAGCACTGAATTGTGACTTTGCAAAAGATTGTCGTCGGTCGTTTTAAACCCGGGAAGATTGATTGTTCGTCCAAAACCGTCTGGATTTTAGTCTTGGAAGAGAATGTAGATCAAAATTCAGATTAACACATTTCAGACAAAAATGATTTGACGTTTTGGCAACGCAAAACGGCAGCTCCTGTGTAGTGGAAACGGTCTCCAGGATTCTCACCTTCTTTAAAAGCTCTAATACTGCATTGAAAAAGCTTAAAAATGAGCAGCTTTGTAAAGATGTGAGGTACGAAAAAAAAACAATTGGTAAGCGGTTTAAGATGTCGTCCATGTTTGCTACACGATGGTCTCCTTGTTGGTGAGCTTCTCCGCCGTCTCTCGAGGAACGGTCTGCGGGTTCAGTTCTGGGTCAGAGGAGCAGGGGTTTTTTAGTCGAACGCTTATGTCGGTGGTCCTCCACGTCCAGAAGAGGTGAAGGTGGTACCGCACGGACACCTGGAGGACACACAAGGAGGACACACAAGGAGAAGCTGTGTTCAACGGTTAAAGGACAAATATTATGCGTTATTTGTGTTGCGATTGGGCTTTTTAAAAAATGCTGTTGAGTACCTTTTTCTACTGTAGTATTTCATGTTTCAGAACAACAAAACTACTTTGCCACAGCTTTGGGAGACGCCAGAGTAACTGAGCTTTGGCTCCATCTTCTGGCAACAGAGGGAATTAACACGGAATGCAGCTGCTTGCAGTGATCGTGATTTGATGGCAGAAATGAACAATGAACAGTCCCGCGATGATTTGTGGACTGATAAACGGCAAAGAAGATTCTCCGAGTCGCGTCACAGATCCAGAGCGGAGTGTTTTTGATGCTTGGAGGGAGAGGACTTGCATTATGTGTAAAAAGTACAAAGGATTCATATTTTAGTTTGTCTATAATCATATAAACAAGCACTAATGTGTTTTGATAAGAATTGTACCCGTTCTTTAGATCTCTGGCCTTGAAAGCCGAGCAGATCATTGTACGGAGCTCAACGTTATGGACTATATTTGACATGGGGGTCAAGGTCGCAGAACACATGCTAAGCTCTGGTCTCTCATTTGATTCCTGAGGGAGGATAATTCTTAAAAGTGTTTGTTAAAGCAGGAAAAAGCCAGTGATAGAGGCCAGGACTCCCCCCGTGAAAGAGATTCTGTCTCTGCCCCAGAAGAAACGTCCAAAATGTCCAAACTCTACCCAGAACCATGTGACCTTCTTACTGTGAGGCTCGTCAACATTTTACTTCTCTAATCAACTAAAGCCGACGCCCTAAAATGCTTTAAATAATATCGGCGTGTGATCAAGTTTTGAGACTTTTTGAAACCTTTCCACCTCGTGAGCCGCTGAAGGCAACAGACTGGGAACGAAAAGCTACTTGCTGCAACCTTTTATTTATTAAACTAAACTACATTTCTGCATCCTTCTCTGAATACTCTAGAGCTGACGAGCTTTTTTTCTTCACTTGACTGAAAATGCACCAGCTGTTCACCTTTGATAGCTCATAAACTCCAATCGTTTGGTGAAAAGGGAAGTTTAAGCTGCATTTTATGGTCTCCGTTGGTAAATTTGTCCTCTGCATTTGACCCATCCTTGAGGTTAAACCTGTCAGGGACACATCTCCAGACCTTGGACTTGGTTTGGTCAGGACCTTACTGATGTGCTGAATGACCCGCGAGTGGAACGTACTATGCTCCAGAAGACGTAGATGGTGAAGAGGCAAATGGTGAGCAGCATCAGCCCCACGGCCTCGTTGACGTTGGTGAAGTAGCGGTCCATGGCCCCCTGCACACAGAGCCACCCCGACAGGCTGGAGAGCGGCGTGATGATGAGGAAACACAGGACGTCTCCCAAAAGAGTGCGGCGCTGCGTCTGAGCGGACGACGCACAAAGCCACTGCGAGAGAGAGAAGGAAACGAACCATTACTACTACATTGGAGGAGCGTCCTATTGATGTATGGCTGTATTGCAGTATTCCTTGTCTTGTCTGTATTTTTTGTTCCAAATTTCAGTAGGTATTTGTGGAGAAAACGTAGAAAAATCAGTAGAAAATGACAGGAAGTGACATCGCAGCAGGGACACTCATTCCAGTCAAAGTTTATGCATAAATTACACAAAGAAACTACTTTTTTGACTCTCTAAACATCAATTCAACAAAATAAAGTTGCGCGCATATATTTTATTTGTCAAATAAAAAAAATGGTGACATTAGATGAGTTTTCTGGGTAATTTCTGAGTGTGATGTCATCGATTACAAACAGGAAGTGAAATTATAACCCTAAAACATGTGCTATTCTGGGAAAACATTTTTGTATTTTTTTGGCAAAAATTAAAAATATATTTATCTTAACTGCATTTTAGTTCAATGTCTCGTCCGACCTGTAGGGGGCACTTTAAAGATGCACTATGTAACTTTTGGCGCTTGTCTCAACAAAGATGTATCGCTTTACTTAGAATTTTCCACAGTACAGCTTTAAACCTTCCATGGAGACAAGCCGGTTTAAGCGACCAGGTCCATTTACAGGTCAGATCTGTGGAGCGGCGACGGTAAGAATGCATGTTTTCACCGAGATTTGGTGGTGTTGGTTTTTTTGCACTAAAAAGACCTGCAATACAATAAATGCAAGGTCGACACACTCAATGCCATACTGTGGAATATCTCCATGAAAGAGCCACTGTACATTGAAAATATTGCACCTTTAAATGACTAATGCATAATATTTTAAAGCGACTTAAAAACCGCAAAATTACACCTTAAAACTAGAAAAATACACAAAAATGTCCTGGAAATAAGTAGAATTATCCGACAAGAATTACTGAAATAATCTTACTGTATTTAATGTTTTATTTAGTAGAAATGTCTTAAAACAAGATAAATCAGATTTTTTTGTTTAGATTTAAGTGAATAAATTTTGGTTGGATTTCTGAAATTTGCAGTGAACTTTGAGTATTTGGAAAAGTGCAGTCACAGAACCAGTCCAACGTTAGTGAACTCTCGGGCGGTAAAATAAAGAGAACCGTTTGCTCCATGTGCGCCGTGTTATGAGGAGCAGCTTATCCCCCCCCCGTGTCATTTGCGGAGCCTAATCATGAGATAATCACCTCGGCAACGGCGGTCACTCGCCCTGCGCCGCCCCGACACGACACCGCGCACAGGGCACACCTTTAATCTGACTCGACTAATCTGGATTTAGAGACTCGCTGCAGCATGGCGACCAACGTGCCGCGCTCGAGCCACGCCCTTGGCCCCTGGGCACGCCCCCATGACATCGCCCAGTCATTGAGGAAAAGCCAGGACTCTGGGGTTAAGCGGATGGACGTCTAAAAAAAAAAGTGCGAAGGCCGCGTCATGTCAACCGCACCGGGCTATTTTGATCTCCGCTGTGCGAACAGGCCGAGCACGAGGCACTTTCTCAACTGTTTTTGGAAGCATTTTTCAAATCTATTAAAAAAATCGAGTAATTGTTCCTTTATTATTCATCTTCTCTGAAAAGGAGATGTTATGATATCCAATTTAATACATTTTAAGAATTATATTTGATGAATTAACCGAGGAATCTTGTCAAACCACGACTAAAGTAATATATATTTTAGTCGACAAAAACTAGAACTAAAAGTACTGCTGATTTGTTCCTTGACTGATAAAAATGCACGAAAATGGACTAGATTTAACCTCATTTTCGATCCCCAAAACAAAACCAGAAACAGAAACTCAAGGAACAAGTCAATTATCAGAATTTAGAATTTACCCCATAAAAAATAAACTGTCAAAATGAACACTAGCTGTAGTCATTTCATTTGTTGTACTCATACTCTTCATAAGTAAGTAACATTTAATCCAAGTGGCCAGTGGCGCCATGATGCAGCAGTTAGCACTTTGTCCTCGCAGCAAGAAGGTCCCGCCTCGGCTTCATTTCTCAGACCAGTTGAGTCGTCTCTCTGGACAGTTTCTGAATCCTAATGGGACCGTCCTGGTCACACGAGTTGGTCCGGATGGCCTGGTTTGGGTCAGATTGTCTTAACATTATCAAACTAAACTGGTCCACTCGGTCTGTGGCTGTAAGGCGTGACCGGCGGCAATGGAATTTATCAGAAATTCCTTCGCAAACAGCAACTCATCCTTTGCTACTCTGTACAAACCTGCTAATCCTGCAGTTTAGACCGCGACAAACACGTCCTGAAACGTTTGGGATCCTTGTGTTAGTCCAGCAGTCCATGTTTCAGTCTCAAATGCTAATGCTCCTGAGATTTCAAACTTTAAAACAGAATCTCACGCATCAGAACGTAAATCGCACATCGAATCGTAATCACACATGCAATTAGATATTTCCCCCACATTTCTCAGCCCTCACGACCAGAAGTCCAGCTACTACAAATACGGCGCAGTGACTGGTTGAGTACTTCCGTTAGGCTCAGCAGCTGTAGAGTGTCTGACCTCAGAGAAAGGCTTGAGGAGTCTCTCCAGGGAGTAGTGGTGCTGACACAGCTCACAGTGGCGGCTGTTGGAGGCAGTGAGCCATTGCTCCAGGCAGCTCTGATGCACCAGAGCCATGGTCCCGGAGCAGTCACAGGGGGACAGCAGGGGCCCACTCTGAGGGCCGTCGTGGCAGATACGGCAGAACAACTCCTCACTGCCAGAAAAAGGAAGGGATATTATTTTAAAGTTACAAATCCATCCAAATCATAAAGTGAGAGTATCCTAACATTAATTCCGTACTTGTTTAGTGAAAATGTCTCATCTGGAGGAAACAAGTAATCTTTTCTTTTTACTTTGCACTATTGAAGTTCAAAATTTTTTACCAATAAAGTATATTATTGATACAAATCAGAAAGTTTATTATTTTTTGTTCATATTTGATCCATGTTTTCCATTTACCAGAGCTTGGGATCAGCCCAAAGAGCAACAGCATGATCATTATATCCAGGTAATACTGAATTTAGAATCCTCTGTCTCCAGTCATACCTCCAGCAGTGCCTCCATACCTGTCAGTGGAAGTCGTGTCCGCCTCCTGGTGCTTCTCTGAAGGAGGGAGAAGGTCCTCGGTTTCTTTTGGGAGGATGTGGTCTTGGTCTTTGTGAGTCTGTGAGTCAGTGACCTGTCCTTCAGAGGCAGACAGCTCCCCCTGTGGTTCCTCCGCTGTCATCGCACTCACACAAGGGGCCTTCCGCACATCACATCCTACGGACCAGAAGGAGGAGGGATTTTCATACTTGTTTGGCTGATGTAGCATGTAGTTGACCCCTGTGTGCCCTGGTTACAGTTTATTATCGATCTGCCCATTCTGAAAGTTCACATTCTTCTCACTGCTATTGGTTAAATCCACCCGTCACTCACTCAAAGCTCAAAGCAGGAGGCCGACCAATAGAAGGAGTGAGGAAAAGTAAAAGCGCAGAATCACACATGGCAGTCTCTACAAACTCTCAGATCAGCACCAGGTTAGATCAGATACATCATCACACTGGCCACCACGACAGTACAATTGAAAAGTACATTTACCTTCACGGATGCCCATAGAACATTTGAATATTGCTTTCAATCATTCAGATCACAGATGCAACTCTCAATGGGGACATTTTCATATTAAATGTGGTTATTTAATTCCATTGCAAACACGCACAATACAGTATAGTCAAGAACAAACTTTAAATTGTGCACGGCTTGTGAAGATGTGGCAAGAAAATGAGGAGACACGGCGACGGGTCAGGAGCCATGTTGAGTCCTACAGGTACACACAGATTGCTACGTTTCCTTTTCCTTCTTTTGGTCTTCTCTGATTCCTCCCTGATCTGGTCGATCAAATAGCTCGAATAAACTGGTGAGTGATTGAATCACATTTCTCAAAGTTGTTGCTGTCACTTTTAGCGACGTTTGGCAGCCAACTGAAAAGGTGCTTTTACCGCCACCTAATGTAATTGTGCGTCTTCTTTATTCTTCAGACTATACTCTTTAGACTTCGGGGGCTCCTGGGGCGCGGAGAGCGCACTTTATTCTTTAGACTTTATTCTTTTCAACTGTGTCAGAGAGCTGCGCTCTCCAAGCGAGAGCCGATCTTCTTTCTTCTTTGGCGGTGTTTTAGTGCGGTAGGCATCCATAGTGTTACATTACCACCATTCTTTAGACATTAGACTTTAGGACCACCAGAACATGACAGCGGATGGGGAATTTCTTTACTCTGATACCCATTTAGTGTGTTTTCTATTTCTGCCCAATTAAAATGTTTTGTTCCAAGATACTTTTCTGCAGCTTTAGCAATGATCCTGATCCTTTCAGTTTTCTTTGGAGTTTGAGCATAAACAGTTAATAACATCCACCACAAAGAGTACAAAATCATTCCAATCCACAACCACGGTATTCTCAGTAATCTTGGAAGCTTCGTACTCGGGAGCCTCGGACTCAGGAGCTTCGCACCGGCTGGGAGCAACACTGTATCTACTTTCACCTCTTTCTTGACTGCCCCGTATAGGATATACCTTTTTTGCACTTCCACAGCCCTTGTGCTATATCCACAGCCCCTGTAGGCAGAGCTATGTTCTTTCCCACAGTTACAGCGTTTCAGTTTTGCTCCTTTGTCACATTTCCCATACTCGTGATCTCCTGCACATTACTGCTGCGATGTGACCAAAGTGCTGGGACTTGAAGCAACGTAGTGGTGGTGGAACATTTGGCCTTATTTCATAGCTCTTGAATCCAAGAGCCGTCATTAGAAGTTTCCTCCTGCTTCTCACTACCAGAACCTTCCGACTCGGATCGTTTTTTTTTACGTTTTCGGCCACTACCTTTAGATTCAACAGTAACAAAGCTTTCCTCCTCCTCGCTCTCTAATTCGCTACCGACCATCGATTCGTCACTCCCCCCGCCATCTCCTGTCCACACCCTCTCCACCCCGTGCCAACCTTCCCGCCTCTCGAACCGCTAGTCTCTCCAAACCATTTGCAGTCAGGCCGAAACACCTCAAAGAGTCTCTTCTCTTCTTTTAGAAGTTGTTTTCGAAAGAAATATCCAAAAAGCCATAGAACTTAAATTATTTCTTTAGACTTCACTTCTTAGACCCCCTTAACGAGATGAGACTTCCTCTCCCCGCCGATCATCCACTCCGCATTGTTGTTGTGTTGCTTAGAGGGGGCGCGGTTGAAAGAAGGTCTCCATACATGTGAGTGAAGTTTCAAAACATTTACAAGCGTATTTTACATCATTTTTAAGAAAGCAACATCCTGATTCTGGACAAATACTTAGAGATGTTTACCCCACAGTATGTACACATTTAATTATATCTACGGATCTATTAAAACATCTACAAATTATACTTTTTGTGAATCTTAAATGCACAAAATAGCCTAGAAAATAGTATCTGTTTCCATCTTTTGTTATAGAAAAGCAAAATTACTGACATTTGTACAAAATGGAAATTTAGAATAGTTTCTTATTTTTGGTTGTAAAGACGTGAAATCATTACTATTTAAACATGTGTCACTTCTTTTTGCCTCCATTCGCTTCCGTTCTGGAATTTTGAACATTTTTGTCGACATAACATTTTAAAAAGGTCTGTCAATCTGATTAAAATTAGCATAATTCTTGTAATCCAAAACTATATACATCATACACTGAAATAAATAACTACTTAATATCGTGAGAAAATAATGATGCATGTATAAAATTGCAACACACGATTAAAGAACAGCTTTAGTGATAAATATAGTGATTGTATTATCTGATTACAGTGTATTTAAAAAAGTACAACCCTGAACCCATTCGCTACCGATACTTTTTAGTGATATTTTGTGCAAGAAAAGCAGTAGTTTAAAGTCTCGTCTTACCTGAACGTCCTGCTCCTCCAGCGCAGACACAGAGAGCTCCTGTCTGTCCCAAAACTGCAGCAGATTAACTGGATCCGACTGCCCCGCGGTGAGAATAGTCCCGGATTATAAACGGGACAAACTCAGGGGGACACAACAGCGCCACCTGGAGCAGACACGCCCCCCTCGCGTTGTGCTAATCCTGTTAGGAGCAGCGGAGAGTGCAGTGTGAGGGCCTGAGCGCATGAGGAGCCTGAGGAGCCCGAGGAGACCGAGGAGCCCAAGGGGGGGGCGTCTGGGACCGGACAGGGGCCTCTGCACTGTCTGGACCAAATGGAAATGTGAAGAGGAGGAAAAACAACTTCAGGGTAGGATCATTTATACTGCAGAGGGCGTGGGGAATGGCAGCGGGGGGCGCTCTGAGCACATTTGTTAACATTTTTGAATGTATTTATTTTTGTTTGAAGAACTTTTGACTAATTTAGTCATTTAGAAAAGCAAAACTAGACTGTCGAAAGAAACTTCTTCACTCAGAAATGATTTTACCATTGAACCAACCTGGACGGATGGAATAGAATTGTTGGTCTACATTTTTTATGCACATTTTAGTTTACCATCTTTATGCTATATATATTTTTATTTTATAACGGCTGCATTTAATGAAAGAAAAAAAAGCACTGACAGAAGTAAATATCTGATCTGAACTTAACAATGCAAATGCACTTCATAACTTTTCATCTGCTTGTCTCCATGGAGATATTTCGTATCCATCTTGTTTTTAGTAAACAATAGATATTTTCATTGCACAAAAACACATTGAAAAACAGGTTTTCTAACTGTTAGTGGCATCACCTCTAATCTGGTGGTGACGGTCACCAAGCAGGCGACGCCACAAGGCCGAGTCAGAGGTCAGGCACTTTAAATGTAATTTATATATAGTACAATAGTGTGTAGTATCCCAAGTTCACACACATGAAATAAGATGTAAAGCAACAAACACACTGCAGTGTTTTCCTATTTGAGAGGCCGAAGGATCGTTCCCAATACGCTCAGTAATACAGGAGAGCTGAAAACAAATATTTCATACCTGAACCAGAGTTGCAGCAGCGAGTGTCCTGACCTGCAGAGAGCGAGCAAGAGAGTGAGAGACAGAGAGACAGACAGAGAGACAGACAGAGAGAGAGAGAGAGAGAGAGAGACAGAGACAGAGACAGAGACAGAGACAGAGACAGAGACAGAGACAGAGACAGGCAGAGAAGAGAAGCAGAGAGAGAGAGAGAGAGAGAGAGCGAGGAGAGAGAGGAGAGGAGAGAGAGGAGAGGAGAGAGAGAGAGAGCGACCGAGAGAGAGAGAGAGAGGGAGCAAGAGAGTGAGAGAGCGAGAGAGAGAGAGAGAGAGAGCGAGCGAGACCAGCCTCTGAACTTACTTGTCCTGTAAACACGCCGGTGAAACCGGTTTGTTTTGTTTCGGTCTGCATTCTCTGCAGCAAATATTCAGAGAAGTTTCCCCAGCAACAAGGAAATAACAAGCATCATAACAAGCAAACGCAGAGGCCCATGACAGAACACCTTTACATCATGGCCACAGAAGCAGCGGCCTCTGCATCGTGAGCGTGAGCAAAGTTCCCTTCATCCTTCACTCGGCCCGGATCGCTCAGGGAACAGCTTTAACCCACTTTAGGTCCAGGACCCCCTTCAAAGGTGTCACTTTTCAACACCTCTGTCTGCAGGTCTGTCAGTGTCGTCATAAACATATCCTTACTGGGAATGAGCATGCCTCTCCACAGATCTGACCTGTAACTGAGCCACCTGCTTGTCTCCATGGAAATAAACATGTTTAATATCATATTGTTCTGCAGGCAGAGCAAAAACATTTCCATGGTGACAAGCAGGCAGCGGACCCTCCACTAAAATGTTACATAGTGCACTTTAAGATATTGTTTGAATTACACTGTAAAACATGTTTGGAATTTAAGAAAAGCCTTGGTAATTAGCAGTGTTGGGAAGTAAATCAGTACATGTATTCAGAATATTCATTGAGTTACTCGGAATACATTATCCATACATTAAACGTCACTGAACGTAAATAAATGCAGAACAACACGATTTAATACTATAATCCAATGTACCTCAATGTGAAAGTATTCTTTTCAGAATACAATTACAAAATACATTTTATTGCTGGTATCAGGTATCAGTATCCTTCCCGTCTCTGATAATAAGATGCATGATAATAATAATAATAATAATACATTTACCTTTATTTGACCAGGATTGTTCCATTGAGAATTAAAATGTTATTTTTTTAATACAATACATTTAAATACATATTCATGCTGGAGTAAAAGCGTTTTGAATGTTTGTTTTATTAACCTTTATTTCATCATGGTAGCCCCTCGTTCGGAGGATGGTCTGAGGGCAGACCACCGCACAAAAGCAACATTTCACAATGACGTGTCCAATACGCCTCAAACGTGCAGCAAAAACAACTTTCACTTTTTATTTGAGTCTTATTCTCTTGTGCTCATTCTCATTCCGTTTTTTGGGGGGACAGAGAATGAGGGGAACCCCATGTTTGTGAACTCCTTCTGAACCGACTGAGAATTTGCCTAATTCCTTTGACAGCAGTGGAGCAGACAAACTCGATGAGGTGTGCTGGATTAGAACATGAAACATACTAAGGCCCCCGTCCCACCGGGCTCAGACCACTTCCTGTCTCAGACACAACACGCGGGTCTTGGAAAACGTCTTAGCAAATTTACTTTAGCTAGCATATGTTACATCATTAATTAATTATTAAACCCAAAAAACAAACTATATCTCATATCGTCAATATCATGTTTACCCGATATAACATTATATATATTTAAAAACAATCTTGGTAAACTTGTTAAACTTTGAGTGTCAGTATTGTTTCCAGTTTCATCAACATTCCTTGGGGCCGTGAAGCTAACTGGAGGCACTGCTCCGTCTGAAGCTCTGTCCCTCGACTGGGAAGACCAGGCCGAACTGGCGAGGTTTGTAATGGAATTTGACACGCGCTTGTTAAACAGAACAGTCACAGGCAAACTAACATGACATAACCGTTTAAAAATGCACGTCAACGCTCTCACAAGTGGGAAAACCACTCGGGAACAGGAGCATTAACATCAAAAGCTATTTCTTGTTTATGCTGCGGTGATGCAAGTGAATAATAAAGTCCACAAACATCACAAACTATAAAAAAAACTATAGAGCGCTTGTGAGTAACACATGAAAAACAGAGCCTCATTAGAAAACATTACTTTGTGTAGATTATTAAAGTCAGGGATTAGCACCTAAATTAGCACACATGCTAAATAGATCTTAAAGCTAATGCTATGCTGGACAATAATGCACCAAAACATAGCAGGCCAAAACAGTCTGACAATTACTTTTTAGTTTTATTTCATCAAGCACAACTCGCTAACGAGTCTCTCTGGACGTTGACCGCACAAACGCGGGAACAAACATGGCGCATTTCCAAGGTAACGGAGGTTTCCCTCCCCCCCCCCCATCCCGAGCGCTCCAAACATCCATGCGCCGTTCCCAAACTTGCGTGGAGGGCTGGTCGACTTGTGGCCCCTCTGAACCGACTCTCCAATTAACTGACGATCTCCTTGTCCCAGGCCAGATCAGACTCTGGCCCGCACAAAGTGAAGGTCGCGTCCTGGAAGCCCCCTCGCTCCGCAGGTGTCACCGGCCCCTGCAGTGTCAGCCCTCAGTCACAGTCTCCTCTCCTCCCATTGAGAGTGGACTGTGTGGCCCCTGAACCGTCTGCGCTAATCCCGGCTGGGGGGCCCCCTCTGCGTACTATGTATGGGGTCCCGTCGTCGTGTTTAATGCAGTGTGTGCCGTGGACTGGATCAACGCAGACAAAAGCCCTGTAGGAGGCTGTCTGGACGTTTAGACACATCAGACTCAGGTCGCAAATGAATTAAAATGTGTGGAATAGAGATGCCAGACCCCGAGCGAATGTCGGACAAAAGATTTAGAAAACATGGAAAAGTGAACGCAATATTTCAATTTAAACAGATATTTACAGCTATAATATTGACATTTATTTGTTGGTAAAACAAATAAATGTCGATATTATAGCTGTAAATATCTGTTGGTAGATTAATAGTAAATGCAAGTCGACGTTGCCTTCATTCAACTCCATGTTAATGCGTTTCTTCTTCTTTTTTCCTTTTCTGTTGTTGCTTTTTTCATCCAGACGATGAGGAAAGAATGTTATGAATTGTTACTTAAAATAAACAGGGGCAACATTGTGAGGGTATTTTATTTAAGTGACGTATAAATAATATAACAAACAATATACAATTATGAATACAATATGTTTTGGAACCATGACCAGAACCACATATTGTGAAACGAGCCTTCAAGGAGAAAAACAAGACACGACATGTCGAGAGTTCATTTGCAAATATAGACCTCGTGCCATCTTTAGGTCTGGACGCCTTTGTTTTATGTTTGTTTTTACTGTTTTATGTGTATATATAAAAAAAAAAAGTTGAAAAATAAAAAGTGTAGCACAAGGGTTAAAAAAAAAAAGAAAAAAGAAAAGTTGAATTCTTGTGTTTTCCGAAGCCAAATCTATTTTAATCCAATACAAATATGATCCCATCCTTCATATATTTTAATTAATACATGCAGAAGAGAGGGAAAAATTGTTAAAAAAAGAAGAAAAATGCAAAATCCTTGTCCCTTGAACAATTGGATTAGATTTTTATAGTATATTTGTTATTCTAGGGTTAGATTTTTTTTCTTTTTTCAAACCTACATATGGGATTCCTGTTAACATGAACCAGGATGAAAAAGTTAGAGTCAAGTACTTTCCTCCGAGTCCCCTTCATAGTACCCTACCCCCTTGTTGGTGGATGTCTCGTGGCCCGTTTTGACTGCTCCTCTCTGGTCACAGTCTGTTGTCGTCTTATCAGTGCCTAAAAAAGACCCTTGAAATGTCCACGAGGATCAAACATCTGCGTCTGGAGATGAAGCCCAGAGCGACCGCCGCAGTACTTCAAACGCGACACGGCCCAAGGCGCCGTCACACGTTACATCTGATAATGACGTTTTATACTGCACGATTGCTTCATCATCATCATCATCGTCGTCGTGTTCTGTCCTGTGCTTTTCTCACAGCTTTTCTAAATCGCACAGAGGTTGTTCATTCCTGTCCATTGTCTGACGTCATCGGTCCACGTTAACCGGGGTCTCCCTCTGCCCCTCTTTGCTGCCATCCTCCCTTCCCTTTCCTGGATGTTCTTGACAAGCAGGGGGCCAGTTTGTCTTCAGCTTTTCCTTTGTCCATCCATGTAATCTTGAGTATCCTTCTATAGGTCCTCATCTCAAACGCTCTGAAACGATCCATCATTCGTTTTGAAATAGTCCGTGTTTCTGGTTCATAAAGTCATGTTGACCATATAAAGCAATGTAGAATTCTTATCCTAGTTTTTAAGCAAATTAGATGCTTTACAAGAACCTTCTCTTCATCACATTTGCCATTTTATGACCTAAATGGATAAAATTACAACTTCCGTTTCCACTCCATTGATCTTTATATTCTTTTAATCGATTGTCATTCTTACTGATCGTCTTCGTTTTCAATGGAAACTTTGTTCACTTGGTCTTCCTCACTTTCCGTCAACAGCACAGCGTCGTCTGCAAAGTGCAAGTTGTCAACACGGATGCCCCCGATGTGGATTCCCCCGAGTTTTGTATCTTTGCATCTGTCTGAACAGCATTTCTGTGTACAGGTTTTTTTTAAAAAAAGGTGCGGGGACAAAACACATCCCTGCCGGACCCCACGTTTGATCTCAGTTTTGGCCTGAAGTGCCTCTTTAGAGTTGGATCGCTGCTCTTTGAGTCCGATGGGTTTACAATTAGTTTGTGAAGGCATCTATCATCTTCGCATGGTTAACTCCATCAAAAGCTTCTTCATAATCGACACAACAGGCATTTCATTCATTTTGTTGCTCATATCTCATTCTTATATTAAATATTCTTTCTCTTCGTCTCATAAACCCATTTTGCAGTTCACTTATTTCATCCTCTGATTATTGCTTAGTCGTGTCATAATTATCCAGAACGTTCAACAAATATTTATTAGTAGTAGTTGATGAATAATTCCTCATCATTATTTACTATGTTGTTGGATATATTAAGTATATGTTAAAGATGCAGTACGCAACTTTAAAACAATTTGCCACATGTCTGTCTTCTTAGAGAAGTTATTCCATTGCTTGGAATGTTCCACATTGTGGCATTAAATGTATCTTCATGAACAGGAGCAGGTGACGCAATCAGGACAAGATCCTGCTCACAGTACAAATTTTTTCCTGGTATTTCTTGCAGCATTAAAACATGTCGTTGAATGAATACTTAATGTCACACTGTGGAACATTCCGAGCAAAGCAATACAAGCAATAATCCATGGAAACGAGCAGGTTGCACACAAAAGTTACATAGTGCGCCTTTAATTGAAGATGCATCTACAGAACCTGCATTCTGAGTCAGAGAAAGTGCTTTATTTGATTCTATTTATTGTGAAATTAAAACAAAATAACTACTATAGGCTACTTAATAACACAAATATACACTCAAAATGACAATTACGGTAGTAGCGTTTACTAAGCCTCCTCAATAAAACCGGCCGGCATTTGACTGACATTTAATACTCAAATACGTATCTCAAAAGTAAATAAATGCTTTTAAATTCCATCCAGACTCCTGCTTTATATCATGTGTCAAACATGTTGGTCTTGACTCAAATCTCCAAACTAAAGACACTTTTCAGCGACTGATTTACTCCAGTTCTTATACGGCGCCGTCGTAGCTCACACCAGTCCCGTGTCAAAGGGTCTTTCTTTGAGCACTCTAGTCCGGAGCACCATTTAACATCCGCCTCTGTTAAAGGAGTGCATTAGTTTGAGTAGGACTAATCGCTGAAGTATGCTCTATCACCACACACTATCAGCAGGTGCTTCAAAGGAGGATGGCTCTGTCTCCCGGTTTAAAACGGGGGCCAAGACAAGAGCGGAGCGAGCGTGCCAAGCCCCTCATGTCAAGTGCACTTCCTTATCAAGCAGAGATGGTCTGGCTCTCCCCGAACTCACTTCTTCAGAACAAACCGGTGCAGCAGACGGGCCACAACACCGAGTGCGACAGAAGGAACCATCAAGTTAACGGAATAGAGACCGATTTGACTTTTGGGAAGTATTTGAGAGGACATTTTGGAAAGTTGACCACAGTTTCAAGACCAAAAGTATCTTTTTGGGACCATAGGACGAAGTATTAGCCAAGACGTAGCCACAGTTGGAAAAGGAAAGAGAAGTTACGTTTTTTTTTACAGAGGAAAAGAGAGAAGGTTGCAGAAAAGAGAAACGTTTTTGGGGAAAAAGTCTTGTACACCAGGACTTTGGGATATGGACTACGTGTTCGAATCGAAGAATGTGTTTTTGAGAACAGAGCAAAGCAGACTTAATTTGAAGCTTCAAATACTTGACATAAAACTATATTGTTGAACTGGTGTTTGTTAATCTTTTTCCCATCACCACATATTCTTTGTTTTGAGTGGTGCGACGTACTAAGAAGAAGGGCAGATTGGACGAAGAACGGTGGCGTAGCAGATTGTATTTGTGCGAGTAAAAACGAGGAGGTTTTCAATTGCTCCGAATGAACTTGGAAAGAATAGGACGTTGAAGAAGACAGCCATAGACATAAGAGGGCAAGAGACCGCTAACAAGGCCACTTTTCACTGGAACCGTTGGAAAGTATTCTTTGGTCCTTTTGAGTGGCCTGTCTAACTGTGCGGGCCAAACATTTGCACGCAGATGAACTGAATTGCCTGAATAGTTTTGCTGTGAGCTGGACAAAAAAACAGCAACCAAACCTGAGACAGAAAGTGAGTGTAGAACATGCTTTGCTGTAACCTTTCCGATCAGTAATAGTCATTCCTTTATAATTATTGCTGGGAGAAATATTGGTATTCAACTTATTTTTGTACAGCCTTTCATCAAAACAGCAGTCTCCTGGCGGGGCTCAACAAAAATGCTTTTTTAACGAATAGACTTTAGAAAAAGCTTAGTGCCGCTCCTTCTACGCACCTGTCGCCCAGTCAGGTGTGGAGAGTCCGTCCAGAATCAAGTTGTTTTAACCAACAGAAACGGTAATAAAATCAAACAATGAACTGGATGAACTAACTTAAAGCATCTCAACCCGCCCTTGCTCCAGCGGCAGTTCCAGGGGAGGAGAGGTGGACCCGACCCGAGCAGGCTGCCCCTCCCTAGGCAGTGGGTCCCTCCTCGAGGCCGCGGGCAGCCCCAGGCCACCATGACGGAGTGGACTTTGCTCAAACGCCTCCTGGACGCCGTTCACCATCACTCCACCATGATCGGCCGCCTCTGGCTCACGGTCATGGTCATTTTCCGGCTTTTGATCGTCGCCGTTGCCACAGAAGACGTCTACACCGACGAGCAGGAGATGTTCGTTTGCAACACGCTGCAACCGGGATGCTCCACCGTCTGTTACGACAGTTTCGCGCCCATCTCTCAACCGCGATTTTGGGTCTTCCATATCATCAGCGTCTCCACACCGTCGCTTTGCTTCATAATCTACACATGGCATAATTTGTCGAAGCAGAACGGCACGCAGAAGCAAGGGCAAATCCAAGACGAGTACAAAAGGCAAGCGGGCCTGGATTTAGGCAAAGACGGCGGTAGAGAGGCCTACGATAGGAGCTGCGATTCAGATAGCTGTTCGATTCGATCCCATAAGCATTTGGGGCACAGTTTGGCGGACGCTTTGGAAGGCATTACGATCCAACAACTGCAAAAGCTTGAATCTCTGAACAAGGCACAAGCTTTCACCGTGAAGGCGACAAACAATGAGGTTCAAGCCGTTTCTGGTGGCGTTTTGTCCAAATGCTACATCGTCCATGTCATCTTGAGAGCCATTTTGGAGGTTGGTTTCGTCGTGGCGCAGTGGAAACTTTTCGGATTCAAAGTCCCCGTACATTTCTTGTGTACGTCTTCGCCTTGCAGTCAAGCCGTGGACTGTTACGTGTCGAGGCCAACGGAAAAGACGGTATTTTTGCTTTTTATGTTTTGCGTCGGCATATTTTGCATTCTGCTGAACGTACTCGAGCTGAATCATCTCGGTTGGAAGAAGATTCGCCAAATCGTCAAGCTGAGAGAGAAGGCATCTTGGGCTGTGTATTCCGGTTTGAGGAAAGGTTACGAAAGTTTCCCAGCGGACAGCCCGTCTCCTACGTCTTCGCTGGGATACGGAGACGTTACGCGCACCACTTCGCTGCCCACTTTGAATTTGGTCGTGAGCCACCAGCCGGCATGGACGTTGGCGGCAAACTGTGGCAAAAACAGTCAAAAGCAAGAGGGCAGAAACGTGAGATCGGAGCAGCCTAAAACAGAAGACTCAAATAAAAGAGAGAGACAGTCTTTGAGGGATAAAAGAGAAGACAGGACGTCGAAGCAGAGGAGCACAGAGGTCTGGATATAACGTAAAGGAATGGTATTTAGTTCAAGTGTAAGAGTTTGATGAGGTTAGAACACATGTTTTTGGGGTGTAGACTAGCAAGTCAAACAATAACTTGGGTAGGTTTGAAAATGTGTAAAATTATAGGGAAGGTGGAAAAATCTAGATGTGACAATAGGGCAGAAGAAGAGATTTAAAATGTATTTTTAAAGTCATTTTTAAACCTATATTTTAAAGAGCATGTTTGATACACTTTCAACTCTTCTCACGTATACTGCAAGAACAATTTCTGGAAAATGACGTACTGGCAGAAAATGACCAGCTTTATTCTACATCCAGACATAATTCTGACGACTGCATGGCAATATGTAGAAATGTCTACCAAATGGGATTATACTATAGTAAATAAACTATTCCACCAAGTTATAAACATACTTGAACTGAGAATGAAATGCTTTTATAAATGAGGATCCATTATAAATAACCTTGCATAAATGGCGTGTATTTAAATCAAGGATAAACCACTGACAATAAATTGTAATGTGATTATTACTTATTTAATTTGGACAATGATGCATGCAATCATTTATTTTTGTATTCTAACTGTAATGATAATCCTAAAATGATTTGCTTCTATGACACAGACTTTAAATTTGAAAAGCTTGATGCCAAAGTAAATCGACATACAAAAAAAACTTTTGAATATTTGTCATTTATTTATGCAATATATTTATTATTATATTCATTTACAACGTCTATAAAACACCTTTGCATAAATTATGCTCCTGAAAAAATAACACAGAAAAACATGTGCAGCGCGTCGTCTTTGAAAGTGTGTACAATACTGAACGGAGGCTACAGCGGCGACAGTGGACGACTACTCGATTACAGTTCAGAGCGATACAGTCAGATACAGTCAGTTATAGTTCAAGGATCATTTTTAAAAAAAGGACTCTTAAGTGTGTGGTACATGTTTGTCTTGCTTTCAAAAATCAATTTACAGTAAGAGGTTTGAAACACTAAAAAAACCACACACAAAAAAACAAAACAATATACCAATAAATCAGTAAAGGCAGGGATAAAATGTAAGGATATATTTAACTTTTGTAAATAATGGCATTTCGGCTGATGTAAAGAAATAAGGTAAATAATAATCTCAAATCATATTATCATGATGTAAACCCTTGCTTTATTTTTTTTTATATTATTAAAATTATTTTATTTTATTATTCTTTTTTATTCTTTTTGTATTTTTTGTATTCATTTTATCTGATTTTATTTATCTGATTTTATTTATTTATTTTATTTATCTATCAGATTTTATTTATTATATTTTATTAAGTTATTTGTAAAACAAGCACAAACTAGATGGATAAATATTTGTTTTCCTTCCAGTTCAATAAAAAGGCAAAAAAATAAATTATTCAAAAAAATGATCAATTGGCCCCTTAAAGTAACTATAAAATGTACTACTATAAAACGCTGAATGCAAGACAAACCCCCGAATCCACAATTTGACATTATCACATGCGATATACATGAGCAATTGCAGGCTAACAGTAACTGTGTGGATACAATCTAGAAAAGCAACAACTTACAGTAAAATGCACCCGTTTTTGACAGTTTGTTTGAGTCCCGTAAACTTCAGAAACGTTTGAAATGGTTGGTTCATTTCAACATTAAAAATAACACTCAGACTTGATGGACTGGTTGAAATGACAAGGAAAGAACAGGTTAGATGAAAGTTTCTCTCGGTTACCCATAATTTCAAATCATTTAGTTTTCCATTTCGTGAGAATTGGTACTTACATAGAGGACAATAACAGGTTTAATTCGTTTAAATCAGCTTTTATAGGCACAAATATTCCAACGATGCATTACAACAGGTGATTTGGTCCATTAAAACAATTAAGCTGCGCACCATCTTAAAAATAGCGGTCTTTGCACTTGACCAGCCAATCCCAAGCTGGCCAAAGGTCTCAACTGAACTGAAATGGTTTGGTCCTGATCTAGTTCCCAGTTTTTTGTTTTTTTTTTACAAAATTAGACCCAATTTTGATGTGATACAAGCACAAATGTGAAGCTTTTCAAGTTTCTCTTTTACTAGAAAAGTAACAATAGCCTATAGGATTTAATAAATACATCTCCGGACTTCATTCTTTTGTGCTGAAGTACGACACTGGTTTCATAACATTTAGGATCTGGCGTTCGGATATTGAAACAGTAGTGATTTGGGGAGAAAAGTGCAAAACGTAAAACACACAAAAGGCGAAGCGCTCCAGTGCATTACAGACCACATTTAAACATTTCTTTAGTGACGGTTGCTTTGCCCAGCGCGTATAAATTCATTCAATCGGCGGTAATGTGCGGTAACGGGAGTCCGACTTCGCTCACACGTGGAAACAGAGAGACTGACACTCAAGGCTGTACAACATTTTGGGCAAACAGTAGCTCCAAAAGGATACCTGGCTTTATACATCTGCTTTAATTCTAGAATTTCATCAATGCTTCTGGTACAGTTTTGACAACATTTCACTGGGAACTTCTTAATACATGTGCGTTGTGGGAACTTCCGGTGCCAAGACAAAAAGGCCCTTGAGGGATGGGTGAAATATAGAAATTATAACGCAACAATACCGCGAACAAACATGAAAAGTACAGAGGAATGTGACAACGAAGAAGAACAACAACGTTAACAGTTTCAAAAAGTGCAAAAAGTGGTTAAGGAAAAAAAAAAACATTAAGGAATTCTTGGTTCCATTTCCAAACGTGATTTTTGAGTTAAGTGTAAAGAAAAATCAAGATGAACGGTGCAGGAAAATAATCAGGAATAAACCTTTAGAGTCAATCAAACGAGTTCACATTAAGTGGTCGATTTTGGTAGGTCCATAAAAAGGGCACATAAAATGACTTATAACATTGTAGAAAAGTAAAGTAACTAGACCATATTAAATGGTCTAGGTAGCATTTGGGAGGGTATTCGACATAACCCGGAATTGCACTATTGAAATAAACATCTTCATTCCAAATATTCTTTACAAATGACGCAACTTTACAATTTGTGCTCGGCAGACCTCATAAAAAAGTAAATAAAATGAAGAAACTTGAAATGTTCGATGGTTTTTCGTCGTCGATTTGCCCAAAAAAAAAAAGAAAAAAAAAAAAAAGGACAAAAAAGAAAGGAACAACATTTAAAACACAGAAACGATAAAAACTCAAAATGTTTCATAAGTTCAGTCCAAACCAACATTACAAGACTGATGGGTCCACTTTAATGGCTTGGGTTTGCGTTCGTTGTAAATATAAGCGACGGTAAAACGCTGGATAATCACGTTCGCGCGCGGGATAAACCTCCTCGTGCTTCCAGAGCCAAGCGTACAGCTCTGGGGGGATTTCAAGAGACCACTGCAGTGTTGTGTGTGTGTATGTGTGTGGTATCGCCTTGTACTTTGTTGTACCACATGGCAAAACGTCTTCCAATCTGCTTTTTCGAAAGTCACAACAAAGCAGTATAAGTTACTCAAAATCCCATTTAACAGATTCCGAATGTCAAAATAACGAAAATATCCAAACGGAAAGGTGTGCTTTAAAGAAATCTCTCTCGTACTATTGGTACAACAGTCTTGAAATATGTTTAAATTGTGTTCATGTCAAGATTTTGATGACAATAAAACCCGTGGAGATTTAATTTTTGACGCAACTTGAACAAACTCGGCATTTTCGTTTTTCCTTATGGTTAAATCCTCGTTTTAACACTTTGGCTTTAAATCTCGTTTACCATCGTTTTTGGGGTCGATAAAATGAATGCATCCTGGCCGTTGCGGGGAGAAAAAAATCGTTTCACTACTTTGTTTATTTGTGGACAGAGAGGACGGAGAAACGTGTGGATGGGGGGCCGACTAGATAATTATCGACATAAACCAGGTCAACAATCTGCAATCTGACCGCAATTCCACCATCAAATTCTGCTTCTTTTAGCTATAGAAATTCGAGAAATGTCGTTTACGGCCATACGGAAAAATATCGTCAGAAGTTCACAATAAATATGGCAAAGTGACCAGCCACACCCGGAAACACACACGAACCGGCTCATTTCGCGGCCGTTCTCTGTAAAGTTTTACCCCAGAGCCGTATATCTTGAGCGGACCCTGGTTTTTTTTCCGGGCCTCACTGCGGCAGAGGCACCAGCACTTGGACGTAGTTGATGGGGAAGAAGCCCGACTCCCGTGGATCATGCCCTCGTACCAGTTGTCGTCGATATCTGGTTGGTGAGGTATGATGACGTCGCCTCCTTGAAGCCCATTCCCCTCGTTCTCGGGCTGGAGTGGTAAAGCGAGCGGCAGCACGGCTGGTCCAGCACCTCCGTCTCTGCGGGGGAGCGCGGGGGGGGGGAGAGTTAGAAAAGCGTATACAAGCTGCAATGGAGATGGAATTAGGATGATTCTTTGCTTGAAACTTAGGTTAGTTCATTTAAAGTGCCGATGACAGTTGGACTCATTGGCACTAGAATAATAATTGAGATAAATATGTTTGAAATTGATATATATTTTTTTAATTTCATACCACTTAAATATCCAATTTTTTTTAAGGTTTAATAATTTGAACTTCTGGTTGTAATACAATTATATAAGAGCACCTTTATGTTGTTGAATTTGTTTTTTGTTTTTTTTTGTAAATTCTGCATAAACTTTTGAATGGAGTGGTCCCTGGTGTGATGTCACTTCCTGTCATTTTCTACAGATTTTTTTACTTTTCTCCACACACATTTGCTTGATTGCTGTAAAACTATCATCTATATGTACAACGGGTATAAATACACCAAATAAAGTCAAAATTAGAACGTCGTAAAAACCTGTCATACGTCACTTTAAGGCAGAATTTTAAGGAGAGCCACAAAAAAAGTAAGCGATTCTTTTATTTGTCTTAATCTGAAATCAAACCAGATTTGGTTCAAGATCAAAAGATACAAAAGGAACATTTTGAAAAGCCACGTGAGGAAAAGCTAGAGGATGTTTAGTTTGGTTGTGATATTCCATTCTGTTGAACATGAAATTAAACAGGGAGGTTTGGGGAAATAAAGTATAAATGGAGTCCATAATATTTTAATATAAATACATCTTTAAATAAATAAATAAATAAATAGATAAATGGATAAATACAGAAATAAATAGATAGAAAGGCATGTCGCTGCAGTAAGTGTAATAAGGAAGTACTGTGCAAACAAAAAGCAAAAAGATTCAGTTTGTGCATTGCTAAATCATCATTTGACACAGCTTGAAGTACATACCTTCAACGTTCTCTGTGTGCGAGTGGTTGTAAGAAGTAAAAATCCCTGCTGAGGAGAACAAAACTAAATATTGTGCACAAAGTAAAAAAAAAAAAAGTTGTTTTATTTATTATAGTCATGTTTTCTAATGTTTGACCCATGTTTTGCCACTTTAAGATAATATAGATATTGTTTTTATTGTTGATTTGTTTGAAATACCAGAATTTGTGCATTTATTATTTATGTTTGATGTTTGTGATATTTACTTGAATCGTATTGAAGATTTTGAATTAAAATGGCATAAACAAACGATCTGTCCTCAGTTGTAGTTCCTGCTTTAAAACCGTAAGAACCGATTCGAAAATGGACCTTTTTGACAGACTTTGGACCAAGATGCGACGTCATTTTGGTTTCATTTCTCGCACGTCTTGATTTTGTTTGCTCGCTCTCTGTGTCGCGTCCCTCGTTTTGGGTTTTATGTGTTTGAATCTTTAAAAAAATTTAAACAAAACAAACCAAACACCAGTCACATACAGTTCCTTTAAACTGTCCAAATAGTTACAGTACTATTTTATTTACACTCTTTCATTCTTACTAAATTCTATAAGAGGAATTTGAAAATAAAGAGAGTACTTCTACTCTGCTCTGACACATGTGAAAATAAAAATATATATAAATGAATGATAATGTCCACGTGTACGCTAATTACACCTCCTGAAGTTTGTGAGAGTAAAAAAAAGAAGACAAAAAAACCAAAAGGGGTTTGGGTGAAATGGCGACGTGCGGATGGCGGGTGGGCGAGACTCACGATGGTGGTTGCCGTTGGTGACGGGGCTGTCGGGCCATGACTCCGGGGCGGATGTGATGCGGTCGGCTTCAAGGGAAAAACGCACAAAATGGACACCAGACGCATGAAACACAAAGTGCACGGACACGGAAGTACTTGTAAATAAAAATGTGAATAGCGTGCTTGTGTTAGTAAAGAATAAATCAAAAGTGGATGAGTAGTTTTTATTGTCTCCTTTTACTAAAGTTATTGCTTGTGATAGTACTTATACTTGTACTATCAGCTAAAACTATTGCTTATTGTGACCACTTCAACTGCCACTACTTTGCACTTCAACATCATCAAATAAAATCCAAAAAGTACAACTTATTCAGTCGTCAAAAACCTACAAAAACTTCAAGAATTTGACCGAAAATGCAGTTGCAGTTGCAGTTTCAATCACAAGGGGGCACTGTTGTTTCGTCTCTGGAACAAGGCTGAAGCTGTGAACTGTGGGCACATTTCCCACAATCCAACCCGTTTCCAGCTTTGTATTAAAACCCTGATGTCCGCAGTGCATTTCACCCTCTCCGTCAGAGCCATTCACTCTCACAACACGGGACAAAAAAAAGACGTGCGACATTCGTTTTTTGAGGTTAAAATAAGGGTCAAAGACAAGTGTAGGAACAGGACATGGGTTACTTCATTTTTACACACTCTGTACATCATTTTTAAGCTTTTTTTTAGTTGGTGAAAACAGATTTCATTTCATGCTACATTAATGTAAAAGCGGCGATTGGTTTCTCTGGCAGAAGAAGAGTTCACTCACGGTTCAACAGGCCCTTTAACTGATTTGCACTGAAGTAGCGGCGGCGAGATTGAATTTATCCAAAAATAAACCAAACCTCCACTCAGGAATAACCAAATAAACTCCATTGACGTCTTTTCAAAAATAAGAATAAAAATAATTTATCGTTTAATTTCGTTGAAATGTGATAAAAAACACATTTACTATATTCTTCTAGATTTATAGATATAGTTTGTGTGTGGACTGTGTAGAGTTTTACGTTAGACAGAGGGTCCTAATCTTACAGCGGCGTATTCGTTTCTTATTTGAATTTAAAAAAGGACAATAAAAACAATGAGTGAATGCGGTGTGAAAAAACAGCCAGAAACACTGAAATTAAAAAAGGCGCACGTACTTTTGCCGTTGACTGTGTGGATCTGGACGTCTGCAAAGAGAAGAAAAAACAAAAACACATCATTTGGGCACTTTTGAACCTGGTCCATAGCTTTGCACAAGGACTGCAACATGTTAATCGATTAGAGATAATTGCAAACTCATTTAGTAATCGAATAAGCGCTATTGGGGCTATAAACGGACTCCAAAAGACGTTTTATGACTCGCACAGAGCAGTAATGACGTCAAAACGACACAGAACACGTGTGATTTGGGTGTTTTTGATCAAAAACCTATTGCATCTGTAAATAAACGACCTCACGCTGCGTCGTCTGAACTCCCTCTGGATCGAAAATGGAGGGAAAATCTGATATTTCTAGGCTCTAAACGACGACTTGATTCATCGAAAGACTAATCGCTAGACTAATCGATGAGAAACATGATTTTTTTTTGCGCAACACCGTTTTCAATTAACTGCACACAAACAATACGTCCTACTTTAGTTTTCCTCTAGATGTTTATCCGCTCCCTGAAATGTCTTTAATTCATCAGGAGGTTCAGACGTCGTTCAGTGAATGACTTTTCCACCACAAAAGGCTTTTCATTCATCTCGGTTTGCGCCTATCGTACTCGTCAAACTCCATCATTCATATTATAAAACGATATTGCATGTTTAGTTTATTTTCTTCACCGGGGTTTAGTTGATAGGCAGCCGGAGCCATTGTATTTAATCTGAAATCTGAAATGTTATATTACCACTGTCTGCGAAAAAAAGCTCACCAACTATAATCAAATGATAGTATAAATAAATAATAATCAAGTGTATTGTCTGTAATAAATAATAAACAAATGATATAATAGCAAATAATAGTAATAATAAAAGGGTATTATCTGGAATAATTAAACCAATAATATAATATCAAATAAATAATATCAAGTGTATTGTCTGTAATAAATAAATAATAGAATGTAAAATAAATAATAATCAAGTATATTGTCTGTAATAAATAATAAATAGAATGTAAAATAAATTATAATATCAAGGTTGTGTAAAATAAATTATAATATTCAAATTATTGTCTGTAATAAATAATAAATAGAATGTAAAATAAATAATAATGTCAAGTGTATTGTCTGTAATAAATAATAAATAAATAGTATAATATGAAATAAATATTAATAAAGTGTATTGTCTGTAATAAATAAACAATATAATATAAAATAAATAATAATATCAATAATAAATTGAACAAGAACGTCAAGTGCAGTCTTCCAAACAAGGATATAAAGTGATATTTCGGCACTTTTCCGGTTACGTTTTTGGTCCATTCACGTGTTTGTGTGATACTTGAACCTCAACCATCATTTTTGTTAATGTCGCCCCTTTATATAAAAACACATTCAGGATAAAAAAGATACTAGTTAACATTAAGGGTTTACATTTAAAACTCGATGGGGATATGTAAAGGGGTCTCTGCTCGTTTGTGTCCATGTAACGTTTGGGGGGCTGTACCTGTGGATTTGATGGAGGAGCTGTACGAGAGCCCGTTCTGGTGGTTACTGCCCACCGTCTCCACGCTGCTCCTCACCGACTTCGACGTGAACTCTTTTCTGGGACGACTGTTGGCTGTGGATATCCTGAGATGAGTGCAAAACAGACGACTTTTACAAAAGCAATGACTGCATTTAGTTCCATACATTTAAACGAAAACTGATGAGAGGCAATAATTTCACACTCCATTTCGATACAAGGAATTGAAGCCACACCAAATACTTAAAGTGCCCCCTACAGGTCGGACGACTCATTGAACTAAAATGCAGTTGAGATAAATATATTTAGAATTTTGCTAAACATTGTAAAAATGTTATCACAGAATTGCACTTTTTTTTTTAGATTTATAATTTCACTTCCTGTTTGTAATTAAAGACATCACACGAAGAAATTACCCAACAAACACTAGGCGACTTTATTTTGTTGAATTATTATAATTATTATGAACTTTGTGTAAATTATGCATAAACTTTGACAGGAAGGAGGGCCTACTGTGATGTCACTTCCTGTACATTTTCTACAGATTTTTCAGCGTTTTTTTCCACAAATTTCTCCACAAACCTGCTCGATTGGTGTAAAACTATCATTTATGTGTACGGCAGGTATAAACACACCAAATAATGTCAAAATTAGAAAGGTAAAAAGCTGTCATACGCCCTTTAATTTCAGCTACTTCTTCATGTTGCAGTTAAACATGTTCAGATCTGTGAGGGTTTTCAATTGGACCTTTTTTTTACAGCGGCTGTGCATTAGCCTGATCTACTGTCACAAATATATCTTCAACTGTACGATATCGCCCAGCCCGACTCGATATTACTATTGAAGCATCATAATAACGACCAAAAACCTGCATTATCAACAATTGATAATAGTCTGTTGTGCTCTTGTACCAGTTCTGATTGATAAACGCCATTTCAAAACAGAAAAAAGCACTTCTGTCTGACTTTGTTTAGTGATGATACTTATTGCTTATTAAAATGAGTATCTGGTTCCGTACAACCCATTTCTGGCAACATATACAGTACAGTTAAACACTTGTACCTCATCTGAGACTGGATTAAGGTCTAATGAAAGAGTTAAATCTATCTGCAGTAAATTACACGCATACTTGAGGTTATTCGGGTCACAGTCGCAGCAGGAGAAGCAGGAAATGAAACAGTTTAATCTATAAACCTGCGGCGAGACAATCTCCAAGGTGTTTTTTGACAGCCAGAATACCGCATGTTATATGATATTTAAAAATAACGTTGGAACCAATTCGTCACAAATAAGATTGGTTAAATGAATGCTTTTAAGGCTGTACTCAAAATATCACTTGGTTAGTTAGTATTCTCAGTTAGTATACATTTGTCAGAAAAGACGCACACATTTACGTGACATAACAACATAAATTACACAATTAACGTGCATAATCGAACAGAGGGACGTGGTTTACAGGTTTTTCAGGGTGTTAACGGCTGCAGGAACGTTTTTGAAGATGTATATCATGACGGACTTCTTGGCAAATGCTCAGAATTTAAATCTTCCTTATAAATTGCAGAGTTTTACACTTTAACCTATTGATGATGGCATTAAGGCTGAATGTGCAGGTCTGAAAAGGTGATTTATCCATAGGTCAGTAGCATTCTGATATGAAAAGCCGTGTGAAAATGAAATTCTAGCTGTAATGGCTTTGCACGTGCACTTTCTGTCACTCCCAGTTAAACAAAAGTGTGCGATTGCGTGACCTTTGTGTACCGGGTCTGCATAAAGCGCCGGTTACGGTTTGGGTTGGTCTGAAGCGGCTCACCTCTTCTGCAGCTTCGTGCTGAGCTCCTCCAGGATTTGGCTGGACTGTCGGTGATAATCCAGCGCCGCCTCAATCAGAGCGGACAACTGGCTCACCTGCTCCACCTGCAGGCAGGCGACAGAATGCGTCGTCATCGTTTCCGAAATCAATTGTGAAAATGTAGCCAAGCCGAGACCCAAATATAAAGTTGTAGATGATTAAATACACCCATTTCTTTGTCAATTTGGCGAGTGAAAATACAACATAGTTAAAGGTGCGAGTCAATGTGATGTTAAAGGACACATATTATGCATTATCTGTATTTGTATTGCCTTTAAACATGCTCTTGAGCCCCGATTATTTATTTCGAACTGAAAACAATGTATCTGCGTAACTTTCTAACAGTAAGTTGTTCGCTTATATTGATTTGTGTTAGAACTCCATCTACAGGCAGAAGAGGGAATTACCATGGTGAAACAAACAAAAGCTAGCGTCCCCGGACATGCCAACGCATGCGCGCAGTTGTGGTGAATGCAACTTGAGCCAAAAATGCTCAGAACGTGTCTGGCGATGTCTTATGGACTTAAAAACAGCGCAGAAGATGTCGGGGCTCAACCTGTGATGTCACTAAACTGGGGTGTTAGAAGGAGAAGACTTACTACAAAGGATTCATCAAACAAGCACAAAAGATGTGTCCTTTAAGGTCCTTTTTACTTTTATATTATTAATTATTATTATTAATAAGGCAATTAAACCTGTCTGCATCTGAAACTCCTGAGAATTCACACTTCAATGTGATTGGATGTGGAGTGGGTCTGTTTGATTCTAAAGCTGCAGTAAACACAGGAGCATTGAACGCTCTCTTCTGATTGGCTGTTCATCATCATACGTTTGCCCTCTTTCTATCCTCATTTTGTGTGCGATTTGCTTGATTCCCCTCCGTCCTCACGTCGCTCTCGAAGAAGTGGAACATGCTCCTCTCGGCCAGGTCTTTGCTCTCCTCGAACTTCTCCACGGCCAGTCGGATTTCCTCGTCCGGGATTTTGCCCTGACGCTTCTTCTTGTAGTCGAAGTCTAACCGCCGGCCCTCCAGCTTCTTCAGGTGATGCTGGAATCACATACAGTATCTACAGTTAGTGTAATTTAAGTTTCTATGCTCCAGGTTCAGGTTGGTGTCGTGCGCTAACGGCAAAACAAAGCTAGCGGTTCAACAAATACCATCACTGAAAAAAATATAGCGGTTTACCACAAAACCAAGTCCGCGTTTGGTGAGAAATGATCATCTTCTGTTTATAACTGCTTTTTGTTGTCTAGTTTGTGCCTCTCTGTTTTCTCTCTAGTCCAATCATCTCGCGGTGGTGGCTGTGTCCGGATGTCCACACTCGCCCCCTGACCCCTCATTCACTACATGGTCCTGCACTATTTAGCAGACTATATAAAGTGCACTCAATCACAGAGCGATTTAGACACTACTTTCTCCTTGGTCACGTGACTCTGGCGTCCTCGTGAAAAAAAAGTCTGCAAAACTCAGATAAAAATTTATTCCTGTAAAAAATGTTGGTAAAATCCATCTGGCGCGCACATATTTATGGACTAAAGATCCACATACAAGACATGGATCTCACATTCAACAACAAACGGACTGGATTACTCAACTTTTTGCCTGTGATGGTGACACAAGCTAAGGTAAGCGGCTAACGCTAGCAACTTTGCGGCGTAACGAGAGTCTTGTTCATGTTCTTGAGTCAACAGTGCATTTAAACAGCTCTTCTGCTTCATTCAGTCTGTTGCGTCCGGTTAAAGACCTGTCGCTGGTGGTTTTTTTCGGCTCTTGCGATGCACTTTTCACGGTGCATTGTGGGAAATTTTGAGTGCACTAGTTTTTCCACCTGCTGGACATTCGGACGCCACTACAAAATGACGTGAGCCCTAAATAGTGCCCTCTGTCGGGAATAGCGCGGTTCGGTGCGGTTCACTTAAAACAGCGGAAGCACTTTCGGACCACATGGAAACAAGGCAACAGACATTTGGGGCGTACCATGATTTCTTTGAGGTCCTTGTCCTGTAGATGTTGAAGTGGATCAATAAAGTTTTGTTTGACGCTGATGTCCAGAGAGTCTTTGACGTCAGCCATCTGCCTCATGGCCTCGCCCATGTCCACCAGAGATGAGCCTGAACACAAACACAGTATAGATTCTTTAATGATTAACAAGAACGTGTCCATTTATCTTATCAACGTATCTCAGGCGTGACGTTTTCTTTAGCTTTGCCTTTTGTGTTTTCACTTTAGGTTGCCAGATTCTACGACTAAAACCAGTTTGCAAAGAACTCAAAAGAGCCCTCTGTGACATTAAAAAAAGGCCTAGTTTACGGCCACAAATTGCCTCAAGTTCAGTCGTACCACTTTTAAACTGCTAGTAGGGCTGTTGAAAAGATAAAAGGAAATCAATATTCGGAAACAAATCACTGTCAAAACTAATACTGAAACTAGACTCAAGTATCAATGCTGAAAAGAAAGAAAAAACACACACACATTGGTTTCACATGGGTTTCAAATGACAGTACAACATGCTAAAGGCCAATGTTATTTAATACAAACGGGGGCAGATCAAAATGATGAATGTTCAAAAGCAGTTAGTTTTGTGTCGTAAAGCAAGTTCTGCCGTTCATAGAAACAACCAGGTTCAACATTTATCAATACAACTTTTAGGTATTTGTTGTACTAATCAATGCGTTCAAACTGGCTGGAAATATTGTCACATTCTAAGATCTGACAACCACCAAACTGGACCAAATTGTTTCTAGAATAGCTTATGTAAGACCACATGATGATATATATATAAAAAAAGGACTATTATTTTGTGTTTTGTGTGTCAATAAAGAATGTATTTATTACCGTTGTGTTACTGAAATCATTGTAGCTCATGTCACAGAAAATACCTTGAAATTGAGTACGCTCGTGCACCTGAAGCCATACTAAGACCAGACTGTTTACCGAATATGGAGTCGTCGCCGAGCTCGTGGCCGTAGCGCAGCATGCAGTCCCCCAGGAGCCCCTCGGCCTGTGGGTAACCCGTGGTCTTCACCTGCCCCCGGATCTTTGACACCGTGTTCAGCATGTTCAGTTTGGCTCGAGACGCTGCAGAAACAGAAGAGTTTGTGGCTCTGAACACACAATAAAAACATTCGACTGATCTGAGGAGTCGAAGTTTTGGGGAGACAGAATCTTGACTCGGCTTAAAAGGCCCATGACAGGTTTTACGATGTTCTAATGTTGACTTTATTTGGTGTATTTTAACCTGTTGTACATATAAATGATAGTTTTACACCAGTCGAGCAGGTATTTGTGGAGAAAACGTTGAAAAAATGACAGGAAGTGACATCACACCAGGGACACTCATTCCAGTCAAAGTTTATGCATAAATTACACAAAGAATCTACTTTTTTGACACTAAACCAGGGCTATTCAACTTAATTTTCCTGAGGGCCAGACTTCTCGGGGGGCCGTGGCCTCTGGGCCGGATAGGCTACAAATCAGGTCGGAAACAAGACTAACCCAGAATCAAACCAGGTCTATCCCAGGTCCAAAACAGGTCTGAAGCTAAATTAAATAAGGACAGCCAGAAAAACCAGCAAACCAGGTTTAAACTTGTACAAAGCTCGAATTAAACCAGAAAACAAGAAAAAAAATCTATAATAATAACATTTGGAAGATGGCAAGCGGGCCGGATCAGATCGTTTGGCGGGCCTGATCTGGCCCCCGGGCCTGAAGTTGAATAGCCCTGCTCTAAACATTAATTCAACAAAACATTCATTCACTTTAATTCACATTGTCAAATAGATTAGCATCACTTCCTGAATGAAAACAAAACGTGAATGTAATATAAACAGCTGGATAAAAAAAAACAACTTTGAAAATAGGTTTAGATTTTTGTCGGTAGAAACGGAATAACTTAATTTTGCTTCTAAAATCCACATGATTATTATTTTTGTTAGTTCTTTTTTTCCACGGCACAGATACATTGTAAAAGCGTCTTTTCGGGTGAAAATTAGACCACAGCGCTTTTTCCACGTCTAACTAAAGTGTTTCATTCACAGAGAAGCAGGAAGCGCGTCGTTAGTGTGCTCATGTTTTACCCCGAGACTCGCGAAAAGTTCTGATCAGTTCAATGCGGTGAATATTTAGGATGCTGGGAACGCGTTAGGCAAGTCAGCGACACATGTGGAGCTGTAAAAGAGTACTAGTTTCAAAACAATACAAATCAGGTAGAGCCCCTTTAAATTACACCAGTTATTTTTAAAAACACATGGTCGCTGACTGGTCTAATTTCACAACAAAATACTACAAAATGATATAATGTGTGTTGATTATAAATAGGTTTTGGGTTACCTGGGTTTGGCTGGAGGTATTCTGTTGTTTTGGACAAAAGGTCGAGCACCGATTTGTTGGTGACCTCAATTTTCTGGTGAAATATGTGCACAAAGATAGAAGCAGAAACAGAAAGCATGACAATGGAGGTAAAAAAAAAACATTTCATATACCTCGTTGTCAATACACATATAAACACAAACAGGTCTTTATTTTTCATTAAACGTGCGTTAGCGTCGAATGCACTTGATGTGTTTGGTACTGACCCGCTCCATCTCCAGGAAGTCCTCGTCGAGCTTGGTCCCCTCGGCGCCGCTGATCTTCTCGCTCAGGAGCTGCACAGAACACAGGGAGAAGCACCTTTAAGTCAACCCTTTAACACAGACAAAGACGTACTGTACTTTGGAGCTCGTTTTAATGGATTACCAGTCATTACGCATCAGGAATTAGTCCCAGAGTTCCTGAGAATGTGTTTCACGACGCTCAAATTGTGTGTCAACCATCCTTTTTTTTAACTAATCAAATAATAATAGAAAATAACAATATTAAAAATAATGTTAAAAATAAAATGTAATAGTTTTTAATCACATTGAGCACCAATAAAAGCATCAGAAAAAATATTAATACTTGTTTTGACTTTTCAGATAATGTTATTTAAATTACATATCAATCCAACAGGAATGTGTTAAAACATGTCTTTAAATGTATTAGTTGAGGTTGAATTAGACAGATGAGAAAATAAAATGTATTTAGATTTTTTTTTCTGTAAACGATATATTCAATATTACATGTTTTCATATTTTCAAAACAACATTCCCAATATCATGTACATTTTGATGAATTGACAAAAGTGTCACATATTCACACTGTGACTTCGCTAAATGACCGCGCACAGTTCAAAGGTGAGTCCGAACGAGGTTTGTAAACCGCGGCACCGTTCCTCCACGGATTTAAGCAGGATTAACGTTCACACTGAAACTAAGAGTACGAGAGGGAAAGATTGAGGGCATTTGTCCAGCTCAGCACAGCACGTCTGACTTCTGGAACACGTCCCGGCGGGTCCCGCGCATTCCTTAAGGTCTCGTGACATCGAGATCAAGATTTCGTTTCAGACACATGCGGGTAGTTAGTTTCCACAATGTACAGTACGTGGGGAAAAGACACAGGGAAAGATGTAAAAAGGCCAATGCAAAATAATAATCAATATTATGATTAAACGAAATATGAACACATTTTTTGCATTGCTTTTGACAGATGTTTCGCTGTATATTTGATTTGTTTATTTGTTCCACATCTGTGCTAACATATTGTATTTATTAACCATTTATTATGAGTGTGGGTGCATTGGCGGTATTTGCAAAAAATTGGCTTGACTAAGGTAAATATTGCACACGCACGACAGTATCCCAACTTCAGCTAAAACGAAAACGTGACGAACGCATTCCGTTTTACAACTTTCCTTTTAGTCCGCGAACGCATTCCCAACGAGGGTTTGCCTGGCAGCGGCGGAGAGGTTTAAAAATAGCACAAATGATGATGGAAGCCGGCCCCGCATATATAATAAGTCCAATTAACACTTCAGCCCCGAAGTGCAAGATCCAACGGCGCGACGTGGGAAACCTGCTTCAGAATAGACACGCTCTGACTCACGTGGACCGGGGCTTGATAACTACACGCAGAGAGGGAAAGTCAAACTCCAACAGCGTCAAACAAACGGTGCAGACTTCAAAATGGCTTTAAAAATTGTACCTGCTTTGAACTTCCAATATATTGATAAAAACTCTTTGTCGTGCCAATGCTGTGACTTTGGCCGGAACAGCATTTCACAGTCCGAAACTCTAACGTTAATCTCACTTCAGTCAGTAAAAGCGAGTGTGTTTTGGAGCAGAGTTCAGACCTTGGAGGAAGAAATTTGACTTTAAAATAGTGTTTATGTTCATGAAATAAATAAAAAAGCCAATTTAAAAAAAAAATATATATATATACATACATTTTTGTTTGTATTTTTAAATGTAGAAAACAAAACAGAAAAACTGAACACGGCACAAAGCAAAATAAACAAAAGTGGCATAAGCACAACATAAACGTCCCACTGAGTCCAACATTAGTCAAGTTTCAAATGTCCTTTTTCCCCATTTTTCGATTGTCTTTTACAGTGGTTCCCAAAGTGGGGGTCGCGAGATCATATCAAGATGTAATTTTAACATTTTGACACTGTATTAAAGCTACGTTTTAGTGAAATTGGGTCAGATAACACAATACACTACAACAAATAAATACAAATAAACCTCATTTTAAAAAGGTGTACAACTTTAAAATGATTACAGACGTCCATTTTGTTTTACTGTGGGGGTCCTGAGTCAGTAGCACAGTTATTACAAGTCTTTGATATACATAGACATAAAGACAGACGACAGACCATCCAAAAAGTGGACTCGATTACATTTCTAGGTATCTACATAGACCATTCTTTAAACTTAAAAAAAAACACATTAATGAGCTTGTCAAAAAATGATCTAAATTTGTCGGTTTATTCTTTAAAATAAGACATCTGTGACCAACAAACAAAAACTACGGATTTTTATTATGTATTATTACCTTTATTATCTTATCTCTTATTTTAATCTCCTATTATTTATTATCACTTTCATAATTTATATATTATTATTATTATTAATATTGTTATTGTTATTATTATTATTTATTATTATTTTTCCTTTATTTATTTTATTTATTTAAAAAAAAATCATTATTACTTACGTTAATAAAAATGTGCCACTTGATTTCCAATTAATATTTCAATCACACCAAATTGGTAAACTGTATTTCATTATTTTAGAAAACCAAATGCAAAGAAGATTCAATGAAAGAAACCAAATTAATTTAGCAAACAATGAACTTAAATTGAATGTAATCGAACAAAAATGAAAAGACATGGAACATAAGTGTCAGTATTAAAGGGAGGGGAAAAAAAGGGAAATATGAAGAATTCTAAATCAGCCAGGCATTAGCATTTTTAACTCACAATGGTGGCGGAACCCCATTTATAAGCATTTATAAGCTTCTCAGGGGGTCAATTTTTCTGATACTGTTTTCATCCAGATATGTATATGCATATATTGGGTGTAAGTGCATGTATGCATGTGCTTAATATAAAAGTGTAATATTGATATGAATGTGTATTGCATGTGTTTACGCCATGCAGGGGGGAAAATAAAATTAATTGATCGTCGGCTCAGTTTCAATTTCTGTCAGACTTGAACCGTTCACTTGCTGCACAAAGTTTTTCTCAATATGTTTTTCCAGACTGAGTCACCGTCAGCTGCGCAGCGCTCCGGAAACAACAGGAACGGATAATAGCGTTTCTCTGAAGTGGTCGCCTGGACACACGACGACACATCCTGCCACGACGACACACGACTAGGCTAAAACTGTTGATTGCTTTGCGGACACTGGAAGAAAAAACAAACTCTATAATACTAACATAAAAAGAGCTTGAAAAATAAGCATTGAGCATGTTTTGTCCGTCTCTAAATAAGATTGCCAATAGAATGAGCAGAAAATGTTCCTGTTTGACTTCAAATAATTAGAAGACAAGCATTTTCCAACTTGAAATAAATCTAACATGCAACTGCACTTGAAATAATAGCAAAACGTACTTGTTCTACTTGCAAATGTTGTTTTAAGAAAGTCAAATAAAACTCAAATCAAGATAAATACTATTTAATTCACTCTCTTTTTAGCTTATTGTCTTATTTAAGATTGCATTTTCCCCTCCAAATGTAGTCGAATGCCACGATTACTTATTTTAAATTAGTTGTTAAACAATTATTAAAATTAGAACAGGTGAGAAGATGGTGACTGAAGGCTATTAGAAAGACAAATTAAATGTATCATTGATCAAAATCACAAATAGTTTATCCCCGTTTGACGTTTTGATTGAATAATGCCACGGTCTTTGGTATAAACGGTCTTTTGGCTTGTGTTTTAGACTCTTTGGTCCTTTTGCAACGATCAAAATATAATTATTTTAATAGTCGACGCTTCACGATTGTCCAGAATAATAATTGTGGCTCTAAACACAAAATGAGACGAAGCAGGGTTTAGGTCTAAGCCTCGTCTTCCACTGACGGAACATATACGTGAATGTTAACCAAGATAATGTGTGAATAAGTACTTGGATTTATTAGTAATTCATCTTAAATCTTAATGTGGCTATATTTTTACCATCTTCAAGTACGATTTTTTTTCTTTTTCTTACTTCAAGTGCAGCAGGTTTTTTTTTGTCGTCGTTGCTCATTTCAAGTGAGAAAATGCTTGTGATTTTCTTATTCTGAGTAAAGATCAAGATACATTTGACTTGATTCAAGCGCTTAGTCACTTAATAACTTAAACGCTTCTTATAAAATGCACTATAAATGAAGTGAAAAGCCTTAACTGTATCAAAGCTGAACGATTAAACATCATTAGAACGTACAAAACACCTCTCCTGGTATTTCTTGATGAGGGAAAAGCCTTTCAAACTATAAAAAACTGTGGATATTGCTTATCTTCTAGGATGTAACGTGGTATAACAAATACAAGTCCCATATAAACCCCTTGTTATGACTCTTATTGCTCTCATATCCTCCCTCAGCTGGAGTTCTTGTAAATCCTCCGCACAAACACGCCTTCTCCGTCCCAGTCCCCGCTCCAAACCCAAAACAGCGGGGGCCACGTGGGCAGCCCCCGCTCTCCGACGGCCTGGCTCCGCCCTCGTGTTACTGTAACGCTGTCGGCACATCCGCTCTGGGCCGTTACATAAGCGCTGACGCAACAGGACTGTAAAGGACAATGGCGCAAGAGCAAGGCCAAGTGGAGCGCGCTCGAAGGCAATCTGTGCATGAATTACACTACAAAGAAAAGTGGATCAGAACAAACGGCCGAGACTGGCACGTGGATCAGTGCCACGCCCAAAATGTCAAGTCAACAAGCAAATGCATGAAAACAACAAATACATGTTTAGTGCAGTTTATTTACCAGGGACAATGCACAAAAAACATGCTTTTATGTTTTTATTGAACCTTCATTCCTCCAGGTGCTGTAGGTCTCATTTACGACGACAACCTGAATGTGGGTGAGAGCAAAGTGGCTACGTTTCACCTCATTTCCACCATAATTTGCAACAATACTTCGGTAATGTGTCTTATAATAAACAAAAAGGTGCTTTTCATACTAAGCTGAGTATAGTCCTGGTGTTCGGGGGGTTAGGGTTGGTGTTCGGGGGTGAACGCGCTCCCCCTACTCTCTACTCCGGATGAACGCCCCCTACTCTACTCCGGATGAACGCCCCCTACTCTACTCCGGATGAACGCCCCCTACTCTACCTCCAGTATTGAAAACTCCGTGACGCCCCTACTCTACTCCAGAGAACGCACGCTTCTCCTACTCTACTCCAGATGAACGCTCCCTACTCTACTCCAGATGAACGCTCCTCACTCTACTCCAGATGACGCTTCTCTACGCTACTCCAGCATGAACGCTCCCTACTTCATACTCCAGATGAACGCTCCCTACTCTCTCCAGATGAACGCTCTCTACTCTACTCCAGACGAACGCTCCCTACTCTACCCCAGACGAACGTCCCTACTCTACTCCAGATGAACGCTCCCTACTCTACTCCAGATGAACGCTCTCTACTCTACTCCAGATGAACGCTCTCTACTCTACTCCAGAATGAACGCTCTTACTCTCTTCCAGATGAACGCTCCTACTCTACTCCGAGAACGTCATCTACTCTACTCCAAGATGAACGGTTTTATCTGCAAATGGAAGCGTGTCAGTCCTGGACATCGTCAGCCTGTCCGTCTGTGGGAGTCCGATCACTCCTTCACTGTGGTTCTCCTGAGGTTTCTACTTTCTTCCAAAGGGTTTTGCCAGTTTTGTAGAAGGTCTAAGGACAGGGATGCTATTTAACATTTGACTTTCCTCTCACCTAAACTGGACACTATAAAGAATGTTCCTGATCCCACTGAAGAAAAATAAACTAAAAAAGCATAAATGAATCGTGAAGTCTGCACACATTGTATTCACATCGAGATCGAGGCCAAAACACACTTCTCTCTACTACGTTTCATATTTAAAGAACAGGGTGTTTTACTGAAGCAGTGCAGGAGCAAGAGGTTTGTGTGCCAATGCTCCAAATAAAGAGCTGCATGAGGAGAGCACCAAGTGGGTCAGACCGGGGTAAATTTAGCCCGCTCAGCGTATGGAGCTGGAGCTTTCTAGGACAGTGGAGCAGAGGAGAGGGCTGCAATGGAAAGGTTCCGAGGGCTCGACTATGAAACATGCACAACAGGCAAAATCCTATAATGTGGTCCTGACCAGGTCCAGTTCAAGAGCAGGAAATGGGGAATCAAACCTTAAAACTGTTTCATGAGAACACTGAGGAGGCGACAAAGGTACAGTAATGTCCACACGCAACAATCTGATCATTATCTGATTTCTGGAGTTCTCAGATGAATACAATCCGATGTCAAACCGTTCCATCTGATGTGGAGTAATCGGATTTCTTCTTTCTGACTGTTCACACACATGCAGGTTTTGACAAGACAAAATGTCAAAGATTGAAAGAGTTTCAAAAAAAAAAAAAAAGTTAAACTGGCACATGTGACCAGGTGTTTTTGATGGTCAGATTTCTCTTCATGTAAACATCCACCTTTGATTTATGGGTCAAATCAAAACGTTTAACATCCTCTTGAATAAGAAGAACTAAGGAAAGGACCAGGACGGCAGGAGGACAGGGACAGACGGAAGTGAGTGCAGCAAAAACGATTGGATCAAGAAGACATGCTTTCTAAAGATGATGAGGGAGCTGCAGCCAGTGAACAATAGGATGCATGTGACCCATTATAGGCCTGGTAGGGTAACAAAGAAGATTGCTTTCAGGGAAAACTTAAAACAGTGCAAACAAATAGATAATCAGGGCAGGGTAATATAAGGAGGTTTCGCCCGGCGGGAAGGTATTTAGTGTCATCTGATTTAAAGTGTTTAAATTTCTAACAAATGTTTGAATTGTTTTTATTCAACATTTTAGGTGCAGGATTTTGCAGTATACAGTTCCATTGTGTTTAAAATGTAAAAATTCTCCTTTCGAATATTCATTGCATTTTCAAGCCCTCAAAGTTCGTATTCAGAGAGTAAAATTTGCAGTTATAAATATCATAGACGCCAACTTTAAAATCTATGCATTGAATATTTAAAAAAGGTGTATTATTCACTGCAACATTTTAAACTGAGAAACAAACAATGAAAAAATATACTGTAAATTAGATTCCAAATAGAAAAAAATTAAAGCATGTTTTTTCAGAGTTAGAAATTCTATGTGGCAAATTTGGCACCATTTAAAATTCAAAATCTGAAGAAACGAAAGAAATGATCTTGCATTATAATGTACTATAAACTAAACAATTGTATGACTCCAATTTTAGATTATCGCAGGTGCAAATCCAAGCCAAAATATTCAATTAATCACATGACTAAACCAGATATATATATAGAGTAAATGAGGCGTTTGCAGGAAGAGGAAGAAGTCCACAGCCCAAAAGGAAATGCAGGTGACCACACTCATGTAATCTGCACATTACAGCTGCAATCAGACTGGAGACCGCACAGAGAACATGGAAAACAACTGAAAATACACTACTAACTAACCATTACGAACCTAAGGACACTACTAACCATTATGAACCCAAGGCTGTTTGGGACTAAAATGATGGCTAATAAAATAGCTGTAAAACTCGTCTCACATTTGCCTCTTCACTTTACGGCGTGTTTTGCGCTTGTATCTGTAATGATGATCTAATTAGAATGAGCCCGTCTGGTGCAGCAAAAACTAATTAAATCCAAGCACCTGAACTGCAAATGAAGAATTGTTTTTTTTCCCAAAGTTTAATCCGTACGTGAGTTTGACTTTATCCTGAGACAAGACCGACGCGCCCCGTGTGTTCTGGCAGATTAGTTTTACAGGTTAATGACAGAGGCCAGATAAAGTACAGACAGGTTAATTTAAGTTTGTCCAAAAGGGCTCTGGGAACTAAAAAAAACAAAAACTTTTCAAAGATTCTGTGCAGTGTGGTCTTCTGCTCAGGCTTCAGCACAAGGATTCCCTCCTGATTTGAAGGACGTGACATGGCAGCACTAGCACAATTCAAATCAAAATATTATATCTTTAAAATGGGGAAAGGTTCTCACTAATGCAAATCAGTTAATACGTAAAATGTATTTTATTTGTTATACTTTAGAATTTAAATATATTTATTTTATTGATGCAGTATTTTAGAATATAAATGCATTTTATTTCATTAGTTATACTTTAGAATTTAAATGCATTTATTTTAATTAGTTATACTTTAGAATTTAAATGTATTCATTTTAGAATTTGTAATTATTTTATTTTATTCATGTTATATTTTAGAATTTAAATTTATCTTATTTTACTAGTTATATTTTAGAATTTAAACATATTTTATTTTATTTATGTTATATTTTAGAATATAAATGTATTTTATTTTGTGTTACTGCAGCGTGTTGCAACCTGCTTTACCACACAGACATGCAATCAACACGAAACTTAATTAAATGAAACATGGTCCTACTTCAATTATATAAGATTGTCATTTTATGGTTACGTAGGAGCGTTTTTTTGTTCTTTTTCATCCTTGCGAGAGTCAAGATAAGAATAGTACAAAAATGTCACATCACCCAGCACACAGTACAAGCATACATTAAAGGGTGACTCGACGCTGTGACATTATCCCTTTGGTTTTGGCAGAAAAGGCTGAGATTCTGGTTCGAAACATGTCGACACACGGAGTGAGAGCGACTTGTCACGCTTCAAGGACCGGCCGCCTCGAGGAAAAAAAACGGCTCAGAAGAAAGCAGAAAATACTATAGAGGAACGTTATGTGACGAGAGGTTATGTCACGCTGGGAGTTCGTTGCGTGCGTCTCGTGTTTAGAGTCGTATTTAAGAAAGAAACGCACGATTGTTGAAGCACATCTTATATTAGAAAGTTTCAGTTACAGAATCTAGCTTTAAACGTTTATATTGCATTTGTTTTATTGCCCAAAAAAAACAAGCACTTTTAATGTGAGCGGACACGACTCTCCACAGATCTGACCTGTAACTCGGCTCCGTATGTTTGAGATAGTTTAAAGCCATACTGTAGAACATTCCAGGCAAACAATAACAAGAAAGTGGCCGACTCTCAAGCAGTCACGATAGAAAACCACACTACGGAACATTTTCAGCGGAAACGGAGAAGAGTTTAATGCCATACTGTGGAATATTATAACCAAAGTAATAACAGTTCCATGTATGAGTCGGGTTTGTGGAGATGAAAACTCACTCACAGCTTTCCAGTGCAAAAAAAAACAACAACATGCTTTTATTTTAGTGTGTTTTTTGGACCGAAAATACTACATGGTGGGGCTTTAAACTGCCATCTTGGTAGCAACAAATATTTCACACATATTCCAAAGCTTAGAGTTCACACTACAGATAACTTGGGGGATAGAATCGTATAAATAGCAAAGCAGTTCTTAAAAACACACAGAACTAGTCGGAAATACGGATATTTTCAAGAATCATTAACAGCCGTGATACAGTTCTGCGCCGCTTCCTTTCAAAACAAACTCTCCCTGGCCTCATGGACGTCAGTGTTATTGTATTGTAATGATTATGAGTCTCAGTGGAGCAGCAGGGCGGGACACGAGCAGCAATAACAGGCTCTGGAGCTCTAATATAATCTGCTGCAGGTTAATTCCGTATGCGGCAGTTTGTTATCGTTTCCCAGACTTCAGGATCAAGACATAATGTAACATAGGGAGAAGATTAAAAAAAAAAACCTGGGCAATAAAAATGTTGTGTTACTGTTAAACATTGATTTATTAGTATTGCACTGTGACAACATTACTGCAAATACAAAACACTGCATATCTATGGAAATAACATGGTGCAGTGACATCATCAGTTTATATACATAGATTATTATGTCTTTCTTTATATGTTTGCATTAAATTAGTTTATATAAATATAGCAAATTAGAGTAAACTTCACAAATTAACTTCGAACAAAGTAAAATAATGACATAATGTATTCATCTAATTTGTTGCATGACTGTGTAAAGACGATTAAGCCAGATTTTGAGCCTAATTGCGCTTTTGTTTCCATTTTCCCTCTTTAGGCCCTGTTTACACGACAACTGTCATCAGGACAACGCACCACAGACGCATGATTCGATCTGCGTTCAGGCGTAAATGTCGAGGTGCGAAGACAAACCAATTTAGGTGTATAAAAAGCTGCAGTACACGCGTTTGGCCGCTAAACGGTGCTGTGTTCCCGACTGACACGCTGCACGTCACCGCAGAAGTAATCTTTCATCTCGTTTACAAATTAAATAGACGTTTCGGACAATGTTCTTGTCTGGCGCACTCTGGGGTAAACGTAAGGAATCGTGCATTTTTTCGGGACAGTTTCTTGCGTAGATATAAAACGTACGAAACAGCCAATCACAGGACAGATCGGGAAAGGGTTTTTGTCGAGTATTTATGAGCTCAGAACTCGTACCCAAAAGAAACTACCTCTCCCAGCGTTTACGCCGCAGCGCGGACCGACTGAGACACGCAGCCCGACGTCGTGTAAACGCGACGTCAATTCGATATCGAGACGTTGCGGATTCGTGAAAACTCGTGGACGTCTAAACGGCGCCTTCGTCTCTCCAAAAAGACAAATCTGATGCGCTGAGGACAAACTGAGACTGACGCACACACACACACACACACACACACACACACACAGAGAGACTGGGGCAGAAAATATGTCGGAGCTATTGGCAGGACGCTCAAATCGCACCAATATCGATATCTGGGGAAAACCCTTCCGAGACCACGCTACCGATATTCTAACCTAATCGTTTGCCACCCGATCCGGCCGCGTGTCGAGTTGTGTGTGTGTGTGTGTGTGTGTGCGTGCAGAACAGCAGCAGGACAGACCTTTGGACCTGTTCGACCCACCATTGATTTCCAGCTGCGGGCAAACAAAAGGAGAACTGCGATACTGTAAAGGTCTAAAAGGGGCACGATGGAACTTTTCTGGTGTCGTGGTCTCCCTGGTAGAGATGGTAGGTCTCAATCACGGTACGACATCACAATATTCATTTCTTATTCATATTCATTGTGATATTTGAACACAATTGTGGATATGCCACTTTTTGAATGCCTTGAAAAGCTTTTGGTTTGAATTATTACTGTTATAACCCAAAGATTTAAGATATAAAATAGCTTAGAAACAGAATGATCAGGGCCCAGTTTTGTCGTGTAGTAAAGTAGACAATAGAGACAATCCTTCAACAAGTTTCAATCAACATATTTATAACATTTACTGTGCAATGGCCTCTCAACCAGCCAAACAAAAGTATTACTTCTTCTAGCACAGAGTTAGCGGACATGTTACAATTTTCTGATGTCCAATTAGTAAAAGATTAAACTAGTGGCAGTCTTAGAGTTGCAGGTAACGTCATTGTGCGAGAGAGGCATAGTTTGAATAGCACAGGAAACAGAAAATTGCATTTCTTTCAGTATCATCCGAGCTCAGTTTGCTAAAGTAACTGTATAACTAAAAGCTGCACGTTACAAAAGCCACAGTCATTTTCCCGGTTAATAATTGATGTGGCGATTAGTGGGGTTTCAGATGGTTTCAGAGTGAGTCCTGGCCCCAAGCGGAGGCATCACCTTCAGCTCGGAGAGATAAGCAGCAAGAGCAAACCAGAAAAGAGATGATTTAAACAAACATACTTCTACTTCCTGGGTTTGTAGTCGACTAACGATGTTGACGGTCGACTAAAAAAACCCAGCCCTGTGCATCGATTGGTCGGCTAAAGGGGAGGACGGTGTGAAACCAGCAAAAGCTCTCAGTATCTCTACGATCTGACACAAACAACACTCTCAGGACTACAACCGCATTAAACACAGAGAAGTATGAGGAAACTGTGGAACGGAATCGTCTTTTGAAATACTTAATCTATTCACAGCTGTAATCATTGTGAGAAAAGCTTGGGAGCCTTGCAGCAAAAAGACCTCAAATATAGAAATGCATTTAGGGTTTTCTACCTTCAATGCATTTCCCTGCAGTATTTCAATGGTGAAAAAAAAACTCCCATTGAATTCCATCCTAATGTATTGACCTTGTAAAACATCAAAGTTTAAGCTGCTATAACCAGAAATCTGTGTCTGTGTGCTTCATTTCTGAAACCTCTGTTTATGCGTGAACAATGCCTGAGGTTAGAGTGGAAATGCTGCGGCAGGAAGTAGGAAACGGTGAAGCAGACACTGAAAGCCAAGTACAAAACATGCCATGACAGTAAGAAGTTTGAAATTACTTTTAATGGGCTGTGAATTGTTGCATTTTGGTTGGAACTAATGACATCGATGACGAATGATGACAATTTGATTTATACCCGTGTCTTGTGACTTGATAAAGAGGTATAATGTTCCTTTAAAGCTGGGGCATCTGATTTTTACATCATGAAATCAAAAGTAGGTATTCAAATGTGTCAAACCGAGCTCTCACAACGGATTTGGCACATCCTTTGCATTTCTTTTAAAAGGCGCACGCACAGCTTTAGAACAGCTTTTTCCAGACAGCAAAGTGAAAGTTGGGGCGGTCCACCCAAGCACGGCCAATCGGAGCGCTGCTTCCGTGTTGACGGGAAATAAAATGCTTTATTGTTAGCTGCAGACAACACGTGATGGTCTCATTTTGTCACAGAGTGCTGCTTTTAGAATATACTCTCTGGTGGAAAACACAAAATGAACTCCTTTGCAACAAAAAAGTCAAGTAGCCCAGCTTTAAAATCATTGGTGGATCAGTCACTGCTGCTGCCGCTTCAGGTAATTGGTTCATTAGCGACACGTCCAGAGCATTGGTCACACGTGTCTCACTGACCACAGAGTTAACAGGATCCAGTCACAGATAAATTCATTATTACACCTTCAATTAAATTACTTTCAAACATGGAACCATTATAAAAAAAAGGGCAATATTCAGTATATGCAAATAGTAAAAACTACGATTACAAACTCAAATAATGTTCAGTCCTGCTGGGTTTCTTAGGAGATATGCAAAATTACAATATCAAGTTTTGTCTATAATGACACTAATAAAAAGGCTTCAAATACAAACTTAAAAGGTAAACAACTAAAGCGATTTCTGCACCTTTGTAAATTGCCATAATACTCTCTGAAAATCGTATATTTGAGTGAAAATACAGGTTCAAAAATACAACAAAACATTATTAAAATCTGATTGAACACGTTTTTCAGGTTGAGCTTAATACCGTTATCAGTTTCATGGTTATTTTGGGGGTCCCGGCCCCGTTTGGGAACCCGTGAATTACATTGTACTAAAATAGTTTAGCAATGCTGAAGAAGTTATACCCCAACACAGAATCACTGTCAAAACTCTCCAGGATTAAAATGAGCATTCACGTAAACATTACCTCAAAAGGAACAATACGTTTTACTTAAAGCCTGCAAAATGCAAAAAAAGAGTTTGAAGGAACAACATAAAAGGTAAAAGCACATTATCTAACCACATCATTTTATAAAAAGGCAGCAGACTGATTGAAAACGTGAAATCTCGCAAAGGTTGTATAGATATACCATTCAAAATGAAAAGGGAACAGAAACTAGCAGTGTCATGTCACAAAAAACGGTTTTAAGTAATATTGATGTGGTTAATTTTACATTCAATTCACTTTTTGTCCAAGACTTAACCTACAACAAAAGTTAGAGGCATTTCTAATACATACTGTAATCTGGACATTATAAAAACAGTAACATTTCGTCACCCAGGGCCATTGTAGTATAGCGCAAATACTGACATGAAAAGATGAATATCATTATCACACAATTAGCTTCTGCCATGTCTGTATTTTGTCTCGATAAAACCAACCAGTCAGCAACATCCAAAGTATTTGAGAAACTTCCCCTCAGTTTTAATCCACCACAGAATCCTCAAATGCCCTCGGCTGAACCACATCAATTCAGACACTTTCTGCAGAGCCGGGAAATTGCCTCGTGCTTCTGCTACATTCAGAACTGCAGCGAGATCAAATTCTTGAAATGCATTTGTGAAGAAAAGCTGGAGTTTCAACTGCTGCTCCTTCGGGACGAGCCGCGACTGTAAAAAGGACCCGAGTGTCGGACGCTAGCGAGTCGGGACAACGGGATGAAATGTTAATGAGCAGAACAGACGAGCCGCCAAGACCACCCGACGACGCCCACAACAATGTGTCATTTAACATTTACCCTCCATGACTAAGCCCCACGCGCTCAAGTGACTCAAAGACAAGAACATTTCTGACTTTTATGTGATATTATTAGGATTGAAAGAGCTTAAAGACGACTCACTGGACTAATATGCAGTCAAGATAAATATATTTTGAATTTGGCTAAAAATCATAACAATTTTATCTCAGAATAGCTCATTTTTTAGGTTTATGATTTCACTTCCTGTTTGTAATCGATGACATCACAGAAGGAATTACCTAATGTCACAATTATTTTTTTATTTGACAAATAAAAATATATGAGAGCGACTTTATTTTGTTGAATTAATGTTTAGAGCATCAAAAAAGTTGTTTCTTTGTGTAATTTATGCGTAAACTTTGACTGGTGTGATGTCACTTCCTGTCATTTTCTACAGATTTTTCAACATTTTCTCCACAAATACCAACTCGATTGGTGTAAAACTATCATTTATATGTACAACAGGTATAAATACACCAAATAAAGTCAAAATGAGACAATCGTAAAAACCTGTCATAGGCACTTTAATCATCATAATAATAATGTTTAGTTCTTTAATTATTTAAACTTTTTTGCTCTGAAACACCCACTAACACACTCGTCAACTCGTGCACATCCAGGACACACACAAAATAGTGGAATAATGTAATATAGTTGTTGTAAGGGTACGTACAAGGCGCTTTATGTCTCCAGCACATTCCGTGTATACATGTAATGCAAAAATGTACTTTATATACATGTATAATATTGTGTTCTAAAATAAATCTGAGTTAATCATCAACAACAACAACAACAAAAACAATTGTTGATATTGACAAAATAAAAAAGGGCAAATTGGACCTTTGCTGAATAGTTTTATTCTTCAAATGTAAAAAACACAAATGTACAGAAATATCACTTTACTGTACGTACAAAGATTCCACCACAAGCTTCTAATTAATTATTAATCAGCTCTCTTTGCAGCCTGCAACAGTTTTTATAATATCATTTTAGAGCCTCTACGATCATCCGCAGAGCGCTTTGAGTGCCTTGAAGGTGGAAAAGCGCTATATAAATACACTGTAATAATAATAATAATAATAATAATCAGTTCAAGTACTTTATGACTGTTCCTTTTTCAGTTCATGAATCACGTAAACGTCTCGATCCGACTCGTGGCTGTTCACGCGTCGCTGTTGTTGTGAGTGGACTTCGCACCTCAAAACGGAGCAGCCTGGATCACGTCACGCTTTTAGTGGAACCTTTTTTTTTTTTTTCCTTCCTTCACACGTGGGTCCATTCTCGCATTGTTCTGACCGTTCATTAATGGATTAGTCACAGTTTCACAGGTCAGTAGTGAGTCAGGACGTTGGTTTTTTTGGTAGAGGTGAATATAATGTCGCAGGTGTTTATTATGACGATTTATTATCTAAAATGAAAACTAGTTTAAAAAGAGCACATTTTATGGCTGTAGTTGACCAAATAAAAACTTGGTTGAGAAAACTACAAAGTATCTCCATGATCATAGTAAATGTCTGACCCAAACCGCACTCACAAGATCATAAAATAACTATTTATAGAGAAAAGTACATGTAAACTAGGTATTTACATGTAGAAAAGACAAAAAAGAGACAAATAAACTCACAACCCACCACAAAAAATAAAACAATTAAGTCGACAAATATAAATGTTGGTCGACTAAAACACCATGGACTGATCAATCGGCTATGGCTAACAGTCTTAGCACATTGAAAATAAAAACAAACTTGCAGCGTAATCTCTCAAAAAGAGGGTATAAAGTGATACTTCTGCATCTGTTGTCGTTTGTTTTGTTTTATTGTGAAACATTTGAATTGGCACATTTTGGATGAATTGCCATAATATTGTTTGAATATCGTCATCGGAAGAATTTCCCAAAAATAAATACATTTATGTTTTGTTTACATATTTATTCTTCATTAAATAGGACATATATTGAAAGGGTTAGATTCTATCAAACAGCGATGGGATTCTATAACTTCTGAAATAATTAGGAGAAAAGAGTGATCCTTGAATGTTTTTTTCTGACATTTTAAGAACTAAAGTATTTGTAATCTTTTCCAAATACTTTTGTCTGATGATGGGGGGAAAATTTACTATAACTTGCTTTTCAGTCAGTATTTTAACATTGGAATTGATAAGAAATAATAAATAAATTGTAAAACTTATTGGTTTATATTTTCCTCCTATAGATCGACATTGAGTTTCTTTTTTCTGTTAAAAAACAAGCTAAAAATGGCTTTGAGAATCAATGTCATGAACAAAATAAACAATAAACTTTTACTAATTGCCATTTAACGCCAAAAAATTGTCTCAGTCGTTGAAATTGTCCATCAGATTTTCCGGCGTTCACCTCAAAATGACCTCATTTCTGTTTTCCCAGCCTCTTTCCTGTTTGCACCTGTAGCTTCTGTTTGATGTGGAGAGCGCCATGTTTGATTTGCGCAGCCGTTTCCTGACTCCGGTGACGGAATATAAGCAGAATAACACGATATGAAACCACACGGCGCGTCCCGGGCTTATCAGGAGCGCGCACAAGAGACGACGGGCGGCGGACGGCGGCGGCGGCTTCTGGATCCGCTTTGCACGAGACTTGAAATGATTGTTTGGCGGTTCAGCTGTTTCCTGGCGAGAGAGGAAAGAGAGCGTAGAGAGAGAAAAGAGACCTCGGTGTAAACGTATCAGGCAAAACTGGGACAGGAAACGCTTCTTCTTCCGCTCGGAGGCGAACAATCGGCTACAATCACTGTCCACATGATGTCTTGAATAAAACGAGGTGGACGAACAGCAACTCTGAAACCACCAACGATCGTCACGGTAATAGTCGTAACCAAGAACACAATCACAACATGCAATCGGCAGGAAAAGAACCTCATTTATTTCTATTTTTAGTGTTCAACAAGTGAGAATTGCTGCACTTTATATTATGTTTTGTTCTCTGTCCACCTCTCCACGGTTCAACTTTATCCAGACACAGTCAAAAAATATATATATATTATAAATGATATACGTTTTGAAATTGTAACTTTCTTTCTCTACTCTCTCTGAATGCGTACGTTTCTGTAGGTCACAAACAGCAATAGGCCAATGTTGGAGGGCGTTTTTGGCTTTAGTTTTAAAAAATGTGTCCAATTCGATGACACCGTTGCATTTAAACCTGTAGCGTTTTCACAATTTCAAGAGCCTCTGAACTCATTGAACTAAATGCAGTTAAGATAAATATATTTAGAATTTTCATAAAAAAAAAAAAAAAAGATAAAAATGTTATCACAGAATTGCAAATTTTTTCAGGTTTATAATTTCACTTCCTGTTGTAATTGACGACATCACACTAAGAAATTACCCAGCAAACACTGGGCAAAAACCCATCTAATGTCACTTTTTTTTTTTTGACAATAAAAATATAATGAGATGTCACTTTTTTTTTTTTTGACAAATAAAAATATATGAGAGCGACTTTATTTTGTTGAATTAATGTTTAGAGGACTTAAAAAGTTGTTTCTTTTGTGCAAATTATGCAGAAACTTAGTCCCTGTCCCTAGTGTGATGTCACTTCCTGTCATTTTCCACCGATTTTTCGACGAATACCCGCTCGATTGGTGTAAAACTATAATTTCTATGTACAACAGGCAAAAATACACCAAATAAAGTCAAAATTAGAACATCGTAAAAACCTGTCATACGCCCTTTAACCAAACCACAAGGCGACTGGGGCATTATCACAATTATTTACATCCTAATTGATGGATTATTTACTCAGGGAGTGCGATCAGTGAGCAACGTTTCCACTCAAAGAATCACGTGTGTGCGCTTTGAATGAACACACTTAAGAGTTAACGTTAATGATGGCAATTTTGTGCGTTTCTTTTCAAAAATGTGACGTAAAATGACCTCGTTGACGTGTTGTTGCTCTCGACGCTGGCAGCTAGCAGTTCATTTGACATCTTCCGACTCATCGATTTAGTAAAAAAAAAAAAACACATTTCGCAACATTTCATCCAAGACAACCCTCCAGATGCCCGCAATCCTAGCTCGAGGCCTTACACACGGAAATCCAATCATATCCTATTCAATAAAGACGATCTAATAAAAGCGGCGCGCTAATAAGACACGTCGGTTTGACATTTCTCTTGTGCGGCGAGAGGTGACTTTCCGCAGCCGAGTAATCACATTAATCACACCATTATATTCCCAGTGGCTTTAATATCCCGACGGCGACAGCGCAGCGATTCTTTCGGCCTGTGACGTGGACAAAGAGTTAACAGATTCACTGCCCACTGGTCCCAGCTTTCTTTCTGTGCATTCAAATCTATAGGACTCCATTGTTGTCGACTGAAAATATGATTCAGTTGAAAGTCAGCGAGAAGGAGACACATTTTCACAGAGAATAGACAAAAGATAGCCTGGTTTGGAGTGGAATATTAAACGTGAGGCTCAAAAAAGTTAATAGATTAATCGCAACTAATCGAGTATTGAAATAATCATCAACAATGTTAGTTTTTGGACAATTACAAAGGCTCCCAAACACGTCATGAGCTGAGAAAAGTGGTTTTACGACTCAAAACAAGCAGTTCATGCATCGAAATGGCACAGGAAGTGTATAAATGCATTGTTTTTTTAAAGAAAAACCTTATAGTTTCTTATGAACAGACCTGTTTTTGTCAAACCATGACCGTTTGGGCTGCACTCAGACGTGTCAGAAGTGTTACCGTGTCGTGTCTGTGCAGCTGATTAACACACAGATGTGCGAAAGGTGTGACGCCCCCTCGTCCCGATTCACAGTCTGGTGAGCGCGTTTTCCGGCCACCAGACACGTCACAGGAGCAACTATAGAATCATATCAGAAGACTTAATGAACCTAATCGGACCATAATGAAAGAAATAACTGTTTTATTTGTACTTCACACCTTCAGGACGGCCTCAAGCCTCATTTTATCTTCATCTGGGGCAAATATTGTAAAAAAAATGTCATATTTACAGGTCATTTGCAATCTAAACTACTAATCAAAATGAGGTTGATCAGCAAAAGTCATACTGTTCTTGCTGCAATTACTGCTACTTCTGCTAACAAACTGGAAAATATAGATTATAAAGTACAGAAATATTTAAAGTTTACAACATGGCCTTTTTGTCAGGTTTGAACAGCTCTTTTTGTTTGATCAGCTCAAAACAACAATCACGATTTGATCTATTGCCACACTGAAACTATGTTGTCACAGTAACGTTAGAGCAGGAAACCCTCAATAAACCCCTTTCTAACTGCACAAAAAGTGGAATTAAACACTTAATTATTCATTCAGTATCTATAATTAGTCATAGTTGCTTATTTGACCCTCTACAGATCAAATATTATCGTTCAAAAAAAAAAAAAAACTAAATACTGAGCCCCAAAAATAGCAAGCCAGTAATTAAATAAAGTTATTTGTAAAGCGCTTTTCCCAGGCAACAATAAAACACAAGGTTTTCCATTGGGCTAGAACGCTTGTATAAAGAAGAGCCTTTAGATTTAGATGCTTTTTTAAAAACATATGGTTCCAGCTTTTATCTACTGATCAACATGTCGATATAGTAATGCGCGCGATAGGCCCAGATGAAGTGATTATTCAAGGGTCGGTGGGAAAACTGAGGTTACATCTACAATAACACGACAAGCAGCCAAACAACTTAAATGGATAAACATTTTAAAGTTATTGCAGACAACATTCTATTCTGACATTAATTTGAAAAGAAGGAAAGAAATATTGCTTAAATTGTAGATTCAGAATGACCTCAGATGCGCTGCCTTCATGATAATCAGGTCTGTTTTCCAGCTGGACCGGCACATCTGGACTGTGGTCATTAAAGAGCGACCTGCTGCTCAGGGTTAAACAGAATCCAGACCCAAACACATCGACACCAGGAGGAGCATCAGGAGGAGCACCAGGAGAAGAACCAGGAGGAGAACCAGGAGGAGCATCAGGAGGAGAACCAGGAGGAGCACCAGGAGGAGAACCAGGAGAAGAACCAGGAGAAGAACCAGGAGGAGAACCAGGAGGAGCACCAGGAGGAGAACCAGGAGGAGAACCAGGGGAAGAACCAGGAGGAGAACCAGGAGAAGAACCAGGAGGAGAACCAGGAGGAGCATCAGGAGGAGCACCAGGAGGAGCACCAGGAGGAGAACCAGGAGAAGAACCAGGAGGAGAACCAGGAGAAGAACCAGGAGAAGAACCAGGAGGAACAACAAACTGGAACCTCTGTGAGCCTCCGGGGCTTACAGATGCGTGTGAGATACAAAACACTGAGCAGGTTGAAGGCACAAAGAAACAGCAGAAAAATGTGTTGACTCTGAATGTTTGCTGTGAGACGTTCTGACCATTTTTGATATTGAACAAAGAAAACATACACATATGTCAATTAAAGATGCCCTGTGGAACCTTTCTTGCGGAGGCTCCCCCAGCTCGTCTCCTGCTTGTTTTTGCTTCGCCTGGAACATACTCGACTACCGCCACTGATATAAGCAGACGAACCCTGCTCAGTCACCGTCAGACCAGACCAGACCAGACCAGACCAGACCAGACCAGACAAGTTACAGAGTGCACCTTTAATACCAATACTAATACACCAGTGGTCATTTCAAAAGGGCAACAGAAGGATTTGAACCTCAAAGTTACCAGTTAGAGGTCGTCCACAGTCGCCTGAGCTTTTGAGATGGTTGAAATGCTGATGATAAAACTAGATTATGATCCATGATAAATAAAATCCATCAATCGCAAACGTATTTCTCTTCGATAGAATCCTTATGAAAGACTTTAAAAATATACGTTTGCAGACGTGTATTTTGAAGCTCGAAAAGCGCGCCGTAGTGACAGAGTCGTTCCAGCTGATGAGATTATGTGGGAAATGCAGTTTACGACTCACACAAATGAGGCGTCTTATAGAAGCCGGGACAAAGAGGATATTATCATGACTCCGAGGTCGGGAAGCGTCAGCTCGACCTTTGACCTGTTTAGCCTACTTCCAAATGTCAAACACTCGCCACAGAAGGCCAAGTGAAGCTATCTTTGTTACAGATAATATCGTAATAAAAGACAATGTAGTTCAAGCTGGCATTCGTCACGTTGTTTGGACTGGAATCTTCACATTTCAACGTGCGCGCGCCAAAAACACGTCTTCATGAGGGGAATTCTACAATATTACAAGAAAACAACATGGCTTAAAGTTCAGAGATGAGTTAATTCAGGTTGAGGTAAGTGACAGTCTGAAGGAAATGTAATAATAAAAATATTAAAAAAATAACAAATTACAAATTACAAATAAAAAAATACAAATTAAATAATAATAATAATAATAATAATAATAATAATAATAATAATAATAATAATAATAATAGTACAGTAAAGTTGGATTTTGGGACATCCATACACACAAAATATTAAAATTTAAGCAATTATTATATACAAAACACAGATTTAAGATAGACATAGGAAATGTTCACTAATAATAATAATAATAATAATAATAATAATAATAATAATAATATCTGCAGTCACATTATATCAAATTACAGGCTCTTCCTTACAAAAAAAATAATAATTCTTAAGTCTTAGCTCTTTCTTGTCAAGATTATATGGGACGATACTGATATTTGTTCAGTTTTATGGATATTAATAATATTAATTTCACGTACAGTTCTATAGGCTTTTTTTTTGTTTTACTCTTACGGATAAGTAGCTTTTTCTGGTGATAAAATGGCAACAGTCTTTATCAGCAATTATCGCGGTTCTACAAAAAGTACCACAAACAATGACTGTGCTCGCTTTTTACATCTTAAAACAATATTATTTTCTCAAGTCAAGACATGTTAAACGTCAAATGTGGCACATCTGAAATTCTGTCAACTCCAAAACATCTCAATAATTGAATATAGAAAAGAGATTTGGATGTTGAAACAATCAGAAGTGTAGATGCTTTTAGGATCAACAAAAACAAAAACATGATGTCGAGTTATCAATAGGAATGCCAAGAATATTCGGTTAATCGATATTCGTCGCAATATAATCGTAAGAACCAAAACATAATAACCGTAACAATTTTAGCAGCAAACTTTTAAATTTTTTGTTCAATATACTGCTCAAAATTCGACCAAAATGTAAAGAACTTTATATTATCTGTCCATTTTTGTCACGTTTGACTTTATTTTGTCTTTCAGAAAGTAACATTCATATAAAATCGAAGTATTGAAACTAAAAAAAAACAACCAAATACGACCTTTCCTGAACAGTTTCATGAGGATTGGTTGAAAAATCTTTTGTGATTTAACAAAAAAAAAAAAAGAAAAAAATCATTGTGGTATCGAAATCGGTATCGGCAGCGAGGTGTGTGATTTCAGTTGTTGGAGTTCATGCATGGAATAACATTTGGGCCAGGAGTTAAAAGACTGTAGAACACAAGACACGTTTGGATAAGAGCAAAAATATCAAATCAGATGTGGAAAATGAATGCAAATAATGGTGGGACCTTTTCCGACTTTATGTACGTTAATTTTACTTCGTTAACCTTTGGGGAAATGTGTAAATAAACCAAATAAGCTGACACTGAAACCAGAAAAAGGTCAACAACAATATGAAGACAACACAACCTTAACACAAAGCTGATGTCTGCTGGCAAACTAAGATTCTGAGAGTTTTCCTGACACTTTTCAGCCATAAAACTCCTAAAATCGACAGATGAATGCATTGAAAAATCCACGTGGCTTTCCGTTTACCTCTTGTACAGCAGTGCTTTCAAATGCCAAATCTATTTTCGGCGCATTCATAGATTTAGAACTTGGAAACCCGCACGAAAACACAACCTTTTTTGACAGTTCCTAATGGAAAATAGAGGTTTTTGCAAATGAACTCTCGCCATAACTCCGCAACAAAAGACAAAAACAACGACATAATCCGAGAAAATCTGGCTTGAAATTGCACAAAGGGCTGCGACTAACGATTATGTTGCTAATCGATTGGTCTAGTTAGCGATTATTCTTTTCGATTAATCGCTTAGACCGCAAAACATACATATATTTATTTATTTTTTACTAAATTTGACGCAGACGAAGCCGAGATCAGTCTGAATCGTTAAACCTTTCCTCAGAGCACATGACACGTTTCGGAGTCCGGGTAACAATCATTCGAAGACTAAAATCGGTTGACGATTATCTCAATGATCGATACGGTATTTGCGATTAAATTAAACAGTTCCCTTCAGCGACAGATTCAATGGCACAAACTAAAGCTCGGACATTGTATTCAAATGATGGATCACTTCGGAGCTATTCTTGTTTTGAAGCGTGTGTTGAAGTCCCTGGAGATGTTACACAATAGCCCTTTAACAATAAGCAACAACACACACTCGTCTTCTCTTATAACCGCACTTTTTGTAATCCTATCATTCCACTAGACTTTAAAACACATAATACTGAGCGTGTGTAACAGGATACTCTTTTTAAATGGGAAGTTTTGCCACATTAAATGAATCGTTTCGCCAATGTTTGTAGACATCGCCATGGGAGCAAGGTGCGCGCAACTACTACAAATGCGTCTGGAGGACCAACTAATGAACTTTGCTCCGCGAGACGAACAATTTGAGCGTAATTATCACAGCCGATTGCTTTAAAGTAGGTTATTACATGCTAGGCTGTCCTCATTGTATGGAACGTTGCAAGTTTTCACGTCTTGCGCGCAGTGGACGCGTTAAGTCGACGCGTTTTTCAATTGAGTTTTGCGTCACGCTGCGCAACTAACGCTTTAAAGCTGGGAATTCGCTCTGAAAATGGTGCAAAAGTGTTGAAACTAAGTTGAGTCGAGAAAATGGACAGTTTAAAAGCTCGATTACTTATCGACGCCGTTTAGCAGAGCGTTGATGTCGATAACGGGCGCACAAGAAGAAAACATGTGTCGGTGTTGGCGAGCGTTACGAACCTGACTCGCTTTGTGGAACTGCTTCTTCAGCCCGGCCACGGACATTGTTGAACCCGAGGACTGGCACTCCGCGTCCGGGGTAACAAAAGTGCGGCTGAGACGAGGTGGAACGAGGAGCCGGAGCGAGGCTAACGGGAAGAGACGAGCCCGTACGTATCTATCCACTGCGCCCGTGCCGTTGTGTTGCGCTCATCCGTCTCCAGCGTTTGAGGTTTGCGGCAACATCACGAGCGCAGTCGAGTTGACGCACGGACGCGCGCGCCTCAGCGGAAACGAAAAGGTGGTCCAGGAAATAAAAGAGGAACCTTTAAAATGCTCAGACTAAAAATAAATAAATAAATAAATAAAAAGGAATAATAAAATAATAATAATAAAATCAAATTGAATAATAATAACAAATAAATACATGAATAAATAAACAAATAAATATATACATAAATGAATAATTATAATAAATAATAACAACAATAATTTCCAGTTCAAAAGTGTATCTGATAAAATAGTTTTGGTGACCCTAAATTATCTGTAAATAAAATTAAAAGCTATTTTAGGTAACTATTTCTGTAAGCATTTGACCAGTAAAATACCCCCCCAAAAAATCAAAATTTTGCCTTCATCAAAAATGATCATAATATAACATCATAATATATCATAACATAAACAAATCATGTAAAATACAATAAATGTCTTTGGTGGTGTTAATTTGCCAAATAGGTTTTTCATATTGTGATTTTCTGTGTTCCACTGCCTCATATTCAGAATTTAGAATGTATTTTTTGCAAACTTTTAAAGGGTCATTTGGGTCACTTGTTATTCTCTTTCCACTGGCCTTACATATTATAGTTTGTAAAGGGGGATGAAGACAGAAATCAAAGGTACACAAGTCACTTTTCTGGTGGACGGCACTCCACTTGCTTGTCTCATAAAATGGTCCACCGTATGGCATTAAACTTATTTCCATGGAGACAAGCAGGTGTCTTCTCCCTGTCCACGGTCTAAAACAGGGCATTTCTTTACTTTATTTTGAAAGCTCACGGGGGAAGTGTCGGTGTGAGGAGGTCGCTTTATGGCGGTGCTGCTGCGGAGGAGGAGAGGGTTTCCTGAACAGAGATGTCGCCCTCTTCTGAACGCTCATTGGCTGAAAGCTGCAGAATGATTAACAAAAACAAATAATCGAGACACTTTTGAAATTGGATTTGAACTTTGACTCAAATTGGTTTAAGAATGCTTTGGGGGTAAAGATGGGCTAATTGGGAATCATACAAGAATACAAATGATCTTATATCTTACTTATGTACATCTTCGAGCTCTGTGTTTAGTTTACAGGGATCGTAGGGAACATAAAACAGTTTACTGCAGCAAATAATTCAACATCTCACAACATAAAAGTAGAGCTGTCCCTGTGTTGCTTGCCGGGGTGACACGTAGCGCCTCTACAGGTCACTGAGGTTATCGTCGCTGGACTTGTTTCTCTTCTCGTTATCTTTATGGTGTCAAAGGTCACCTGCAGTTCAATCAGTCTATCAATCAATCAATCAAATTTTATTTATAGAGCACAATTCGTACAAAGTGCAATTCAAAGTGCTTTACAACGTTAAAAACACATCAAAAATACAATACAGTGCACGGAACTGAGCTCGAGGAGGCAAGGTGACCCCAAAAGACCCCAAAACAACAACAAAGGATTATTAATTTATGGATTATGATGCTTTTGTTGTAATATATTTTGTTTTACTCTATGCATTTTTGTATTTTAGCTGTATCCAGACTGTGTTATAATAATGTAGTAAAATGTTTTTTTGTTTTTTTGTTTTTACTGGACAATTTTTGCTGTTCTTGAAATGTGTGTATAATTTCCCCCACTGTAGGACAAATACAGGTTAAATAATTGTATCATTTATTGAAACCAAATTTGTGCATAATGTATTATTTTTGTCACCTTTTTTATTGTCTTTTTTTTTCTTCTTCTTCTTCTTCTTCGTCTTCTTCTTACTACCAAATCCTTTAAAAGCTGATTTTAGAGTTTTTAAATCTAAATTGTGACGCTAAATGCAGGTCCCTTGAGTGGGCACCAGAGGGTAGCAAATCCTCACTCTTCTTTAATGCATTAAACGTGCGACTCGCCGTTAGAGGGCAGACTTGACCTACAGATGCTCTTTCCAGATGCTTAAGAAAAATGATGCTTTTTCCCACTGATAAAAAAGCCCCAGAGGTTTGACACTGGAAATGAGAAAACAATTCACTTGTAATTATTATTTATAGGGCGTGGCTACATGTAAAATCAGTCTTTTGTGTGAAAAAAAACTAAAGCATGCTAAGTATAGTGAAAATGTGTGGATAATGCATTATGATATGGGTTAGCTGCAAAGACAATTTCACAGCTATCTATTTGGTGAAAAAAGTAAAAGCATTCAACAATAGAGATATATAGTTACTCAATGAATATAGTTGTTGTTGTTGTTGTTGTTGTTGTTGTTGTTGTTGTTGTTGTTTCCTTTTTGTTGCACTGCTTTTAATGGATGATTTTCAACTTTGCTTTTATTGCTCGACTGTTTTCTCCAAACGCTTCCATCCTTCTTCTTCTTCTTCTTCTTCTTCTTCTTTTGCGTTGTTTTGCTGCAGTGGGACATGTCAGGACACAAGTGGAGCTGGCGAACATGTCCCTGCTGCTCCGAGTGCCAGAGGAAACCATAAACTTTCCCTTCTGGGACTGTCCAACCCTCCTCGTCTGTCTGCTCTGGACCTTCATCTACAGGACTACTAACAGCTAAAACGACTTCAATTCAAAATGTGCACGTGTCTTTTTTTCAGTCATCATATTTCCTCTAGATTATTTTACGTGGGAGGGAATACATGGCTGTCATTAGATAAGTACAACAACAAATAAATAAGTAAAATACAGATCATTTTGTGTGAAAACTTGATTTGTTGTTGTAATTTGGGCCTAAAACTTATCCCATTTTGTTCTAATTTTTTGTTTAATTCTGATCAAGTACAAGTTTAGTTTTTAGGTTTAGTCCTACTTTTGAGGAGTGAATGCAACATAATAACCCCAAAACATATTTGGAGAAACTGAAAACATATAAGAGTAAGTAATAAAGAGTAATTGTCTGGCTGTAACCGTGTTATGATTTGAAAATGGAAGTAATTGAAAGGTCAAAAAATTAAATCATGAATAAACTTCGGTTATTTCTAAAGCGCAGTGCAAGATACACAAATGTTCAAATTCATTTTATATTATCACCATAAAGTTTTCGTAAAAGACTCGCTCACGTTTGTAAGAACCAAAACCTTTGCTCAAGTAAAAGTGTCACTTCAAATTAAATATTACTAGGAGTTGAAGTATGCAGTACAAAAACTACTCAGATAAGTCCTTGACATTTGTTATAGTGTTTTCGACCAACAAAAGTCATCTGCTCTCCATCTGGCTGCTGGTACTGCCCTCCGCGGCTCCTCATACCCCCGTGGACAATCCCTTCCTCCCCCAGAGGGTCCCAGGACGGAGGGGCCGGATCCGGTGTCAGTGCCCCAGAAAGACCCCTCTCTCTGGGATGTTTTGTGGGAGGGGAAGGGGCGGGGGGCGTCGGTGGAGGTCAGCAGCAGCGGCTCAGTTACACGCAGTGGGATTCCTACAGTAGTGAGCACATGCGCTGCTGCCTCCCAGGTGTGGCCCCGCAGAAGGATCAGCGTTTCTCAGGAAAAATGAGGGAAAAGTGTAACGTAAAAGAGTGAGGAAGTCATACTAAAATTACATGAAAAACAGAAAAAGCAGGGGGGGAAAAGCCGATGCGATGGCTATGTTGAGAAAAGCATGTGTTAACAATTTACTGCAGTCTGTTCAAAAAGCTACACTATGTGACTTTTCTGGGGGAGGGTCCGCTGTCCACTCATTAAACGTATGAGTTGACAGCGGGCTTTATTTCATTTGTTTTGTATGTTTTTATTGCCACATAATATCTTAAAAAACATGCATTCTTACTGCGAGCGGGGTCCCCTCTCCACAGATCTGACTTGTAACTTAGCCCTAGCAGGAAAGTGTTTAAGAAAAGCAACACTTCATCGTAATGAGCGTATCACATGGTAGTAAGTCAGCATTTCCATCTTTTGTCCTTTGACGGGCTCATGGTACAATTCAAAGGTCGCGCATAACATGAAACGCAACTTGATGTAATTCCTCATTCGTCCAGCAGTGGTCCATGGTGGACAAAATCTGGACGTTTTGACTTCCATCCTAACCTTTAATCTGATGGAAATGGTTTATATGGTTAAGCATTTCTGCTCAAATCATGTTCAAATCAGACCTGAACAGAGGGAGGAGTTATCACTGAACCATCCCCTTGTTTACAGGTCTGTCAGTTTCACTCTTGGGTCATTGAAGCCTATTGGGTCCGGCCGCCTCCCTCTCGGAGCTGTCACGCACCTCGTTAGCATTTGGCTCGTTTGGTTTCTATCAAGGCCTTATGACGGCTATCGTAGACCGAGGGGAGGTTTGGTGGTCTGAGATACAACCTCCCCTCAGTCTACAATAGCCTCATAAGACCAAGTTAGAAACCAAATGCCAATCCAGTTTTGTTGAGTTAAAGATCCCACCTTTACTTCATGCGACACCAAATATATTTAAAACACTGTCAAAACGTCTCTGTTTTCACAAACGGTACCCCAGAATCAACCTTCACCCTATGATGTGTACATTTTTGTAGTACTCGTCGCCATTAGAGACAGTGTAATAACATTGTTTTCCTTACATTGTCTTTTGCTAGTGATGATGACAAAACCAAAACCCCAAAAAAAACACTCTTCAAAGTTGGTTTCCTTCAATAAAAAGGGGCTTTTTCAAAGCAGTTCTTTTAAGACACTTTCAGAGAAGCTCAAATAGAAGTTGGCCCTCATGTGGAGAATGGACCAGTGTATTTTCAGGGTAAAGTTTCTCATAACAAGCAAAGACTTTCTACAGTAAAAGATTGCTCTTCAAAGTGACGGGACGAGAGGGCATCTGATCTTTTGTGTGAGACCTGATCTGGGTTCAATGACAACTTCAACTCCCTTCTCTCAGTATAATACGTTTATACTTCATCAAGTGTTTGATAAATGTCTATTCAACACGTGACCTTAAGTTTTAAGCCCTCAGAACTGAATATATTCACTGTGGATTTTTTGTATCCACATTTTGTACTGAGTTAGTGTAGATAGATGTGGCAGAGTGGTTAGCTTTCCTTCCCTCCCTTTCCTTCATCTGCCAAATCATGAATACAAGGAGAGGAAGGTATGTACGATTTTTACATGTTCACATCAAATATAGTCAAATTTAATGCTGATTTATTATTAATGACATAAACAATGAACACAAGCAGAATGAGCCACATGGGTCTCATTTGGGTTGCCAGTTCCTACAACGTAAACCAGTTGGTTCAAACACAAGCCCAGCGCCTGCAGACAATCATTTATCTGTTTGAGATCAGCGAGGCCTGTGCAGATCCGATCGGTGTCGCTCTGACGTGGGTCCGACTCCGCCCAGACTCGCTCTGACCTCCACTGGTGAAAACAGGATTCCTCAAACATGCATGTCCAACTTTGAGTCAACCAACGATGAGCGAACAGTGTTGGAAAATGGGTAAAAGCTCAGACAAGTTTGCATAATGTCTCCTTTAAACGCTGGAAGACCACCTTGATTTGTAGTAAACATACCCTCAGTACTGCATCCTACTCAAAATAGTGCGTATGATAGCGGAGTCAGGATGAACCAGCATATTTGTAAAACACATTCATTTCCAAACCAGCTTTAACCTCTTTATTGGTAGACGCGGTGAACCTCATCCAAAACCAGGAAACAAGTCTCTAAACCCGTTGGCAAAGGGCCCTTGGATCCTTGCGGAGGCAGCGGCGCTCGCGGCTCATCTCGGTCCCAGCGCCGGATCCCGTCGCCTACGCAACACTCGTAGGACGTCCCGGAATAACCCACGCCCCTTTTCACGAGCGTTCTCGAGCGCTCGCCGGCCACTTGTTTCCGCTAATGTACAGTAGATACGACGTGGGCTGCGGACCGGGGAGTTATTCAAAGCTCTCTGCGGCGCTGTGTGAGTGACACTTGCTCCGATTACGTAAAATGCAGCTTTCTTTCTTTTCGAAAACTGGCGTAGTCCTGGCCGTTTCTGTGCGCGCCCTTTGACCCCGCGCACCAGGGCTGTGCGGTTAATGCTGCTCTTCAGGTTCGTAAGAGCCTTTTTAGTGGAACAATGGAGTGGGGATTTTAAAGCTATGCTAATTCCACCACTCAGATCCACTGTTATCTCATTGTGCGTTTTGAAGAGCAATGGAGGCCCTTCAGGGAAACACTGCGGCGCACAAACCGACCATCGCGCGTGATCCTCGGTTACACAAGTTAGACTTTGATTTGAGCTTTGTTTTCTGGTCAGTATCTCTGGACTTATCCGTATGAAACAACGACAAAAAATATGACACGGAGTCTTCTCTGTCTGTGCGAGTAAAACGAAAATTGAAATGATATCGTCACATTTTCGGGCATTATTCACACGCAAACTAAAGTCGCGAGCGTCGTGAGTGAAAAGGAATATGACGAGTTTGTGGAGCAAATCGCAAACAAACAAACAAACAATTATCGGTTTCAAAAATGTGTCGTATTGTGTTATTTCTTTCCAAAACAGCGAAGTGAAGATGTGGCGACGTTTTAGCTTGGCCTCACCTACGCCTTCACCTACGCCTTCACCCGCCTTCACTCGCCTTCACCTACGCCTTCACCCGCCTTCACCCGCCTTCACCCGCCCTCACTCGCCCTCACCCGCCTTCACCCGCCCTCCTCTGCTCCGATAGGCCGAGCTGAGCCTATCACAGCTCAGCCTGCTTGTTTCAAACTCCGTCCTCCGCCTCTACATGCAGCAGTTCAGCTCGCGCAGCCCTCCTCCACCACCAGCACCACGTTTACGGTCTAATTATCTTTCAGGTTTTTGTTTATTTATTTTATTTCTACCACCACCAGTGTTGAGGCTCTGCACCGTCTGCGCCCCGCCCATCTGGGGCCGGGGTCTGCGCGCCGGAATATATCAAAACTATGAATACAAATCTGTAACGTCATCGTCTCCAGGTTGAATATCCCATGGCGTTATTGTATATTCATGGGTTTCAGCTTCCTGTTTAGGTGATGCTTTGAGTTTTTCCCCATTAAAAATAAATGTTTTATACTGTTAATCTCTGTGGCAAAGGTCCTGTTCTCTCATCGTCCTGAACCCCAGGGATCGGCACCTGCCCCCCGTCTGAAATCACGACAGCAAACGTGAACGCCCATTGACCTTTTCATTCATCAAGACGTTCATAGCTTCTTATCGCACGGCATCAGTTTTGTGGTCCAATTCCAGCTTCCGACCAATGATCCGAAAGTCAAACCAGCCCCAGGGCAGCCGTGGCCACTAGAGTATCGCTTACTCCAGAAGCTTGATTGTAACTTAATATAAATCTGATATTGGTATGTTAAAGGACCCGAGAGAAGAACAAGCAAGTCTCTCCACTGTCGCACCATGACAGAGACACAAGTGACAAGGGTGATTGTTTCCATGGTTCCCCTCTAACGCCACGCTTTTTAAACCGTACAAGTGAATCCTTTCAGTCGTTTACATTGCGCTGCACGGTAACGCGATAGATATACAGAGCAAACGTTTACATTTCGAGGTACCTAAAGGAGACGTGTTATGCAAACTGGACTTTCAAGCTCTTTTTTCTTTTTTTTTTTTTCGTACCCACTGCTGTAACTGTTTTCTCATGTCTCATTTACCCCCTTGGTGTTGTATTTAGATCGATCCGGGCGGGTTTTGAGTCATCTTTATCCTCCTGCGGACATGACGACATCGCGCTGACGATACGCTGACATTTGGTGCTCCGATCTTTGACTCGTTTCTGTGATTCAGCCGCGTTCTGCGCCGTCATTTCGCCACAAATGGTCCTCCACCGGGAAGTCAGCTGATCTGTGTCTTTTATAACGTTTTTCATTATTGTGTTTGAGCTTAAAGTGTCCAAAATGCTAACTTTTTTACTAGCCAGTGAATAGGCTGAGGCTTGTAAAACATATGGCTCTTTATTTAATTGTATGGATACCGTGACATTAACTCAATTGGACACTTAGCAACATGTGAGGGGGGGTTTCTGCTCTTTTTTTTCTCTTTTCAACAAATGCGTGTTTTCAATATTTCTCTCATTTTATTTCATTAAAAATAAAATCAGAACAGAAATACAAAATATTTAACCACAAGACAATGTCCATTTATTTGTAAGTTAAAAAAACAAACAAAAAAAAACAAAAAAACTAACCCATGAAGCTAACATTAGTGGTGAATTCATTTATACTGGATATTTTTTGGTCTCTTTGAAATAAAAAAAACAACATTATTCACATATTGTACATTAATAAACAGGGCGTGGCTGTGCTCTTGTGTTTGGGGCTTCGTATAAATGGCCTCTGATTTGGAATGGGACTTTTCAGTGTTGGACTTATTCACAGTATATCACACAGACCAAATCTCTTCTGTCACAAATCTGATGTTTCTGCAACATTATTTAAAAAAAAAGAAAAAAAGAAAGAAAAAAAAGTGGCGTTTTGGGCAGATTGTCACATTAAGTTGCAATTCAAATAATGTCTGTATTTCAGTGTCATGAAGTGGATGTGATAATGACTGAAGTGGTTTGAGCTCAGCTTGGACCAACGCTCTGGTGTGTTCTTGGACAAGACGCCTCCCCCTTCTTTCTTCTGAGTGTGTGTAAGTTAGAGTTGATGGTTGGAGAGGCAGATGGAGCAGATTGGCAGCCTCAGGGCAGCCTCAGGGCAGCTGCGGCTACCGTGTGCAGTGAGTGAATGAATAATGTTATAAAACCTAACATTAAAAACACAGTATTTTTAAGGTTTGATAATATTATTCTTTTTATACCCAAGTCTAATCATAACTTTTAGTTTTTCCTCTTTTGATCATTTTAGTCTTACATTATCGACTATATTTTTAGATGTGTGATCGTCATAAGCCGTGGTCGGTTAAGGCCGGTTCACACTTCATCTGGAGGCCACAAGAAGAACATATTTTATTCTTGACACATGGGCTGAGCAGAACTTTGATATTCTGACAACTGTGCTGTGAATGGTTAGAGTTTCAATATGGGCATTGTTCATTTGAGATATTTTTGTGAAATTGTGAATAAATAAATCATTTCAGATTGAGTAGCCTTGAACAATTACTGCAACAGTGCTGCCACTGCTCTGTTTACCTTCTCCATAGTAACAAAAACATAGTAACAGTAACAGTTGGCGCAGATGATTATTGCGGAAGCAGAACATCTGGTTTGAAATGTCCAAACCTAAAGGCAGTTTGTTCTTGTTCTTGCAATCTAACGAACAAGAACAAATATGTTGTTCCTTAAGTATGAATTTGAGCCAGGGTGGTTGGTTGGTTGGTTAGTTTGGTGGTTGGTTGGTTGGTTGGTTGGTTAGTTTGGTGGTTGGTTGGTTGGTTGGTTGGTTGGTTAGATTGATGGCTCTGGTTCTCGGTTTTTGTATGAAAAGTGCTTTATTAATAAAGTTTGATTGATTGATTGAAAATGTTTTTGTGGAGGAAATGTTACAGTTTTCATCACCACAGTTCATTCTTCATTCAGAGGTGAGAACTGTTCATTGAGCTTACTTACAATCAACAGATGTACTTTATGGAATCAGCAAATGATTAATCACATAATATGATCAGAAAATGTTTAAATATGCCATATAAATGAGCAGAAACATCAAAGTGTCACAGAGAGGGCTGGACAGAGGCGGAACATCTCCAGTCAGTCAGGAAACTACACAGTAAAACAAGAGCGCGTCAAGTTTTTTTCCTTAAGAGAAGAGATTTTGCACCTCCTCGATCAGAACAAGTGATTTATTTACAAAACGCCAACGCGGCATCAATACTGTGGTCACAAATCTAACATAAAACGAGGGCTATTTGATTTAATACTGCATACCCCTTACTCTTTATAAGGGAAATTTCTGTACAAACCTGTGGAATGGCAAAATCTTTGGTCAAAACATTGGCAACAACCAAAACAGGACAAACACCGTACAATAAATTATCGATCACAACACATAGATCTTCAGCCAAAGAATCGGATTCATTTTGTTCAAAAGAAATGTCAATGTCAAAGTCACTTCAAACTACTGAAAGTCCAAAACACGTTACATAAAACCGACCACAGGGAGGACGTAGGAAACAGGACCGCTCACAACAGAAGTTCGGACCACACGGTGACAGCGGGATGTAACTGGGCTCGAAGGCAAACCAACAGTTAGTTACTACGGTTTTAGGTCGTGTTTGGGTCAAGATTTTATACGGAACAAATTAAAATGATCATAATACAGTCATAAATACAGAAAAGTATGAGAATTTTTCAAGCTGACTCTTTGAAATGAGTGAAAAGTCGTTCATATTGTCACATGATTTGGATCAAGTATACTTTTTGGCACAGTAGAACGTTTTGAATTTGTGTATTTTACTTTTTTCCAACCCCAAAAACTCAAATAAATAAAAGAAATGCTTTTTGATCTATGGTGATTTGGAAGATTTTATGTGATCACGTGATCCGGATACCTTCTGGTCCGAAGGCCAATGCTTAAAATCTGTGCCACCGTCATTGGCAAAGAGCTCAGGGAATCTTTAAAAGTACGTTACAAAATTCTGTTATTTTAGTCTAAACAAGCGGAAATTTAATTTTTTTTCATTTAAATCAATTGCGACGATAAACAGTAAAAATACCATAATTATCCCATGAAAGGTTATTGAGAAAATTACTTGATTGTCATTGAATTTCTAGCATTTCATTCCTATTTTACCATGTAGTACAAAATCGATAAAGTCATAAACAATGTTCTTACAATATGAAATTCAATCTAAAGCGTAGATATCTCCATGATTCTCAGTCTTGCGTACAGTAATGCCAATGTGAAATTTGAGATCAGATTGAGTTTCAATTCAACTTGATCAAATTTAAATCCCCAAAAATGTTATAAAAAGGTTAGGATCTACGTTTATACTTTCTACGTTTTATGAAGAGGTATAAAAAAGTGCTGATCGGTGAGCCTTTGTGTCCCAGTAACACATTATCATATAAAACATACAAACATTAAACACAATAACATCCCATATTTTCAGTCGCGATTCCAGTCCAATCTACTCTTGGTCCATTTGCGGCCCTGAGCTCACGGCGAGGTTTCTGTGTAGATTTGGGTTTTGGCTGTGCCTGTTCCGACTGCGCACCGACGAAAACGAAGTGTCGCAGCCCGGCACCTTGCACTTGTGGAGCAACCGCAGATGCACCGTTTTGTAATGCGCCCTGAACGTGCCCTTGTTGCTGTACACCTTTTGGCACACGTGGCACGTAATGGGCGACCCCACGCCGTTCGCCTGGGCCCCACCTCCCGCCGCCGCCCCCTGTCCAGCGCAGTTCGCCGCTCCGTCCGCCGAAACCAGCTCCTGGCTTTTGCCGTTGATGCCGTCGCAGCTCTCGTCGCTGTCCCCGATCGGCACGGCGTCCAAATCTTCCATCCCCTCGTCGCTGCCAGCGCCGTCGGAATCCCACGAGGACCTGGCGCTGCCGCCGCCGCCGCCCCGGACCGGGCCGAAGGAAGACGTGCTCAAATCGAGAACCGCGCCGTCTTCGCCGCCCGCCGTCTCTTCGTCCAAATTGTCTCGTGACGGGGAGTTGTCGATGCCGTTTGCGATGCTGGAGAGTTTGCTCATGGGGTAGACCAAGCCCATTCGGTTGTGGCCCCTGAATATGACGGAGGTCTGGCTGTTCGGGTCCCGGGACAGAGGGTCTCGCGGGTCCAGCGGGTCCGGGTGGAAGTTCAGAGCAGAGTCGCGGCAGAGGGACACGGGGGAGAAGCGGCCGCTCGACGGGCTGTAGGTGTCTTTGGTCAGGAGCTTGTGGTGGAGGTTCAGGTTCGAGCTGTGTCTGCGGACAGAGTTGGAAAAGGGGATTTAGTCTGGTTTTGTCCAATTGTTCAAAAAGAATCAAGAAACAAGCAAATGACAATTCATGACAAATTTATCTTGCAATTTAAGTTTAATGATAGAAATAAATGTAGATTATCTTCATATTGTCACTTTCAATAGGTTGAAATGGGAGATTTAAGTTTTTGGACAGAAATATCCAAAATAGAACTCCGCAAACGATGAGCCTTCTCATCGTTTGTTTGGGATTGGCTCCACAAATGTGCAATATTAATTTTACGGTTTTATGTCCTTTCAACTGACAACCATCGTGCCTTTGAAGTTGAATAATGGCACCACTTTTTGAGGCTGTTGTTATTTAAGCTCACAAAGAAGACATTGAACTTTTGCCAGTTTTTGTCTCATGTGGATCTGCTCAGTATCTACAGAGATATTAATCATAAACCAGGTCAACAAATCTATAATCTGACAGTTAAAAAACAGCAATTTCTGGAATTCTGACTTGCTCCAGCTCAATTTAAAACTACAGGAATTCTGGAATGTTGTGATGTTGTGAACACAGCCATCCATTTATATGTTTTTATTTTTGAAAAGTGGCTTTGTGACATTTTTGAACCCGACGTGTATGACCTGGAGTCTTTATTTGTCGGATAATCCAAGCTAAGTGCAGAGATGTGGGCGGGGACAGGGGGTAGGTGAAAACTGAAATGTTCTTTGCACTCAGGCCTCAGTTGCAGGACAATAGTCAGACATGAAAGAAATCAATCCAAATACAAATCTGAGACAACTAACACTAAGAAAACACGGCTGTAGCGAGGTTAAAAAGCTCATTAAAGTTGATGCATAAAAGCCCCGCTGCGTAACATTCATGATGGCAAATTAAGTTCTATTAAAGTGACTATTTTGGTAGAGAGTCAGCCACCTGGAGATGTTGTTGCATTGCCTGGAAATGTTCCGCAATATGGCATTAGACGTATCTTCATTTATTCATTTACAAGTGTTTTTATTGCTCAAAACCACTTTGACAATCGTTGTTCCTGCCAAAGGAATAACATTTCCATGGAAACAAGCAGGTGGCTGACCCTTTATCAGAAAAGCTACATCGTGCACCTTTAATTAAACACATTTGCACCAGCGTAAACCATTTAAAATCACGTTGGTTTGTGTTTTAGCGTGATTTTCTACTGTGAGAATGTGTTGGTGTAAAATTCAATACTGATAGTTGATGAATAAATATAAATGGTGGTTCATAGAGACATGTTGCCTTGCCGACTCTGAAGACACTAAACTGTTTTCTCACAACACAAGAATGCACAAATCGATATCTGACCGCGCTGACCCGGCTTAATAACAGCTGCCGGAGTGTGTTTTTTTTTTTTTTTTTTTTAAGTTATGCCGTTTTTTTTTTTTTTTAAGTTATGCCGTTTCTGGCACAAAACACGACATCTCGAAGTGTCTCTGCACTTTCTGTAACAGTGGAAACTAAATATATGTGCACGTCAATATATTATAATACTGTAGAAAAGTCTATATTTGTCAATTCAATAAGAAAACAACATATTATAATTTATTCGTCTAAATATTTCAGCACTTCCCACGACTGCGGAAAGCTGATGTTTGGACTCACAAAATCCAGTAAAAGTCCTGCAGCTGTCACTGAAAGTCAGGTCTGCGCTGTCAAGCATTGATTATGCTTCGAAGCAAAGTAAACACTTTTACATTGTTGGAAGATATAGCGCATTCACAGTGAAAGGAGAATTGTAATATTGTGTTTTGTTTACAGTAGAAAGCAAGTTGTCACATACTTGGTCAAAGCTCTGAAAACTTCACTACTCCAGATAATTAAAGACCAAAATAATTACCACAAATACATAAATGACTGATACAGATTGTACCCGCTATGCACTGAATAAATACGCAATGTTTATCTATTTATGTTCATGCATTTCCATAATAATCACATTTCAAGAAAGCCAGATTAGTAATTTTGTTTGAATTGAGTTATGTTAATGTCTGCAATATTATCAATAAATATGCTTTTTGAACAGTTTCATACTTGCATCATCAAAATAATATGAAATAAAAAGTTCTGTCTCTATATGTCGTTATATTTGAATGAGAAACCACACCCAAATTGACTTTGCGTATCACCGACTGCACTGTAATTCTCCCCTCCTTTCTCCTCATCTGTTTGCATTTATAAATCCCGTTGCACTTTCTCTGGAGCGTCTTTGGCCCTGATCCAGACTTCAGCCGACGGAACAAGAGTCAAACACAGAAACACAATGAATAAACCATTAGCAGCCGTGGCCTCTGTATCGGCCGCACTGCTGGTCCCACATTTACACGCCGTTTGTAGTCATGTCGGACCTCGCGTTAACTGCTGTGGCAAACCAGAGCACAAGCACCAATTTCAACAAACCGCTCATCCCACCAAACCGCAAGCGAAACCGGAGGCCTCTTAAAATCCGGTACTTTGGGTATTTGTAAAAAAATCAAAGTGGTTTTACAAATGATATTGCTTGTTTGAGTCTGGATAAACTCCCGCTGACATATGTTTATCTCGTCACCACAACAGATTTAAAGGGCCTGTATCTGCTTTTTATGTCTACCAGATCAGGAAAAGGCCTTTTACTCCACTGTATATTGAAGTTATTTGTGAAAAAATTTAAAATAATAATAAAACAATATAATTATTTCCTACAAAAAGGCATTTTGTTGTTTGGATCTAGCCTAATGTTTGTCTTTTCTTTGCATGTAAAGCGCATGTGAGTGTACAAAATGTTTTATTATTATTAGTATTATCATTAATTTATTATTTATCTATTTATTTAATTTGTATTATTATTATCATTATTATTATCATTATTATTATTATTATTATTATTTTCATTATTATTATTATTATTATTATTATTATTATTATTATTATTTAGGATGAGAACAACAAGGATGCTTTTTTTGGGTCTGATTTCCTATGTATTTTTGAGACTGAGAACCATATAAATATTTTGTGAGTTTGTTTCTCTGCCATGGTTCAACGTCAGAGTGAAAGAAAGTGGGCGTGGCAACGTAATTCTGAAACATGTTCTTCAAAATTTGCCCTTTAAGTCAGGAACAAATAGTATATTATTATGGAAACTATGTCTCATAACATATTGCTCTTCTCTCTGCTAACTACTGTTGGTCCTTCGTCGTTTCCTACTAAATACAATGGATAAGTATACAATAAGTATTTAATCAAAATAACAAGAACGGTCAAAACAAAGCTTATATGGATAATCATCTAGGACAGATGTGTTTCAAGCTACACTGTTGTGCCAAAGCTTTCTGCATTTGCCGCTCAATCAGTCACCTCTCAATCCGTCCATAAATGCATTCCCTTTCATCTGATTCTTCTTGCCGTTTCAGCTACATTCTACAACCATCAACATGTTCATCTTTCTATCTCATTTTACTCACTTAAAAGCACATTATGCATAATATGTCCCCCTGAAGCTTGTGATAAGTAAACAGAATGGGGTACGTGCAATCAAATTCTTATTTTGTTAGCTTGAAATAAGGGTATCACTTCATCCTAAGACATGGATACAAAGCTTTTAGAAATATTTGTTAATCATCAAAAAATCTAATAATTTACACATGTTTAATAATAATTTGCTGGGTTAGGATTAAGGTCAAGGTTAGCGTTAATGTTAATGATCAGTGAATGATTACTAAACATTTATAAATGTTTTGTAGATATGCCTGAGCTATTGATTAGTTAATTTTATTTGTTCGGGATTTTGTAAATTATTGTTAAGCATTTGTAAATGATTCGTTTATTTTTGTCAATGATTAGTTAATGATTAATAAACATTTACAAAAGCTTTATTAAGTATGAATCAGGCTTAGTAACTACTTAATGAAGGAGTTAGTGTTAGGATATAGTTAAGTGAATTCAGTCTTTGTTCATGCTTTATAAAGGCTAATAAAAGAGTTATTATAAAATTTGACCTCCAAATTTAACATTAAAATCATATGATACGACCTAAAGTTCTCCTATGTCTCACCTGTCCCTGCTGCGTCGTGATGGGAAGGCCGCGTTGCACCCCTCCACGCTGCACAGATGCATCTCCTTCAGGTGCACACTTTGGTAATGCATCTTCACGCTGTACGGGTTCTTGAACGTCTTGCTGCAGATCTCACAGTGATGCGGCGTCTCCGAATTTTCATCGAGAGTCGAGTCCGCAAACTCTTCAAGTTCTTCCTCTTTTTCAGCGTCCACATCTTGGGGCGAGTTCCCGTTGGTCAGGTCGCCATTGTTCCACCTGTGCTCCGAAATCTTGTGCGCGGTTATTTCGTCGCGTTCCTCATCGCCGTTCATGACGTTTTTCTCTGATTTCTCAAAGGGCGACGTCGCACAAGTTATCACTCCAGTCTCCAGTTGCCTGCCATCTTGTTTGTCTAAATTGTCCCCCAAATTCTGCTTGTCCATACCTTCGAATTCAATTTTTCTTGCAAATATATGATTGTCGAAGTCCTTGTCGTGTAACATCTCGTCTTCAGAGCTGCTTCCTTTGTCCATAAGTCCATCGTTCAGCTCCATTGCCTCTTTCTCTATCTTAATTGGCATGCTTGATTTGCGCGATTTTTTCTTTGGTATGGGGTCTAAAATACACGGCTCTTGCACCGCAGTGGGCTTTACTGGCACAGACGACGACAAAAGTGGCAGCGATGGCAAAGTTCCCGGCGTATTCGCAAGTTCAGCTGGCGTCACTAAACTACGGTAGAACGGTAACACTGGCTGAACTGTTTTCAAATTCGGAAACAGTATCCCGCTCTGCCCGATGCTTGAAAACGATGTGTTTAGCTTTGAGCCGTTGTCGATTTGGCTAACCATATAGCTTGGCATGGACTTGTGAGTGTCTGAGATCGGACTTCCGTAATCGTTCCGCCTTTCCTGCGAACTCTCATCCGCGGACAAGCTGCCGCGCAAGTCCTTGTCCCTGTTGTTCCTGTTCATCGGCATGTGCAGGCGGGGATTGGGGTTAGCGCTGTGACGGTTGCGGCTACGTAGCGAGCTAAAGACCATGTTGCAGCCTTCGATTGTGCACTTGTGTTTGATTTTGAGATGAACGGCGTTGTAGTGGATTTTCAAAGTACCCTTGTCGTAGAATGTCTTTTCGCAAGCGTTGCAAAACACGCGACCTTTCTTCAGCGAGCTCAGTCCGCCTGCTCCTACTCCCCCGTTGCTTGTCATAATACCACCTCCGCTGCTTGGCCCGTTTCTATCCAGGGAGCGTATCTTTCCCTCAGGCGACATCTGTGCTACCTCTGAGCTCATTGAGGGTGTACAGGGTGTCGAGGGCCCATCTGAGTAGTTATCACTAGCAGAAAAATCCTCAGGCTCTATTTTTGTGGTGGCGCTTCCTTGGAGACCGTCCAAATGTTTGTCAGAATCCAAATCGGAACCGAACGTCGCGGAGCCGGACCCCAAGAGATTGCTATCATTTGCATGCGAAAATGTTAAAGAGTTTTCCCGTGCAAGGCTGTCCCGACTAGCTTCGTCTCGCCTTTGGTTTTCCATCGCCCCGCGCTGCTGGTGTTGCTGGAGCATGCTATTTTGCGAGCCTAAAAACGGAGTCGGTACCGAGCCAAGGAGTTGAAAGGGAAGCATAAACGCCATGCTATTGATGAAGTTCTCGAAATGGTGCATGCTGTTGCCGCTGAGCTTTTCCACGTTGGTGGTAGTCAGGTTTGCGGTGGTCCGTGGCGTGTTGCGTTCGATGAAAGTGCGGATGTCGGAGTTGGTGCGCGTGCTGGGGACTAAAACGGCCTGGCCCTCCTTGTCCTGAAGCGCCATGAGCTCCACAATGGATTTAGTTTCTCCAAAACGAAGGAACTGCTGCAAAGTCGCGATCTCCTCTTCGAACGTCATGATCGCCCAACGGTCCAGAACCTTCCCAGCAACATCCTGAAACAAGACAAGGAAACAAACTAGCTTTATCGAACGGTTGCCATCATTGTTGATAATTGTAGGTTGGACAAGCAATGTGTAAGAATCCTGGTAAGAAATCTTTGGAATACCTTTCTGTAAAAAAATACTTTTACACGATTTCAATACTAAGGAATACACTCGACACCAATTTTGACATCACAATGACAATTTTCTTTTTTTTTATTCTTTCTTTATTTTATTATTTAATCTTACACCAGTTCTGAAAAAGCTTAAGATGATTACAGAGGCAATTTTATCAAATATTTTCAATATCGATTCTAATTTGAGCATGGATACTGATTGTAAATTTAACTTTTAACAACCTTACAAGTACATTATGACAACCTACGTGCCATTAAAACAGTTCACATGTACAATTACTTATTTTTCAAGCAATGTCTGAAGAGGTGGCAAAAGGTGGGCCAAATGCTATTTAAAAGCTTGTTGCTTTTATTTATTTAGTATATATTTCTTCAAAAAACTACATTTTGGGCTGCCACCGTCTTGTGACTCCAAATGGGTCAATGGACTTTACATTTTTGATGTCATACTTGGAGTAATAGAGCTTCATAAATTCACATCGTTGGCAAGCAAAGCAGCATTTAGGTTCCCAAAGGACAACAGAATTTCACCGCCACAGTCACTGAAAATATTCATGCATTAAAACAACAATTACCTCCTCTTATACACAACTTTGCTTAGAAAAATCTTTGCCGGCGCCAGGGGACAGAGCAAGGTTAGGGTGAGCAGGCGGGAGCGTTCAGATCATTAGTATTGTGCGTGTATTCCGTTCCTCATACATATTCAAACGGGCCTTTAGATGACATAACCCATGAAGTGGAGTGGCAGCGCGGCTAAATAAAGGAATCAGAGTTAGCATTAATTGCAGCGGGCAGCCCGGCGTTTCATCTCTCAGGTCGTTCCTCTTCATTTGAGTCACTGGAGTTAGCCGCCGTCGTGTTGGAGCCGGCTGTGACATACGCCCCGGTGCGCTCATTTAGCTTCCCATCACATGGTATATAGATGCACAAGCAACTGTATGTATGTATGTATGTATGTATGTATGTATGTATGTGCAGGCAGCGTGTTTTCTCTGGCTATTACAGTAATATAACACTGCACATGATAGAAAAACACTGCCTTGACTTTGATGTTTACTTGTGTTTGTTCATGTAGAAAAACTAGCGTTGAAAGTAACATAAGTTTGCTTTTGAAAATGCTCTACAGAACATTTCAGAGGGGTTTGTGACCTGCTTGTCTCCGTGAATTGTATTGCTGGCATTTTCCTCAATATGGTATTAAACGTTGGCATTTAATGTTAATTGTTATTCTTATTTATCAACAACATTTCTAAAGACTTTATGGAATTGCAGCCAGCGGCTTTAAAGCTTAGTCAAAGCCTGCATTTTCATAATTGTAGCAACATTTCTGTCTTTCACGAATATTCTGAGCTCAGGTACAGGCTCATAAAGAATGAGATGATTTTCTGTTATGCTACAGTGGATTAATGACTAAATATCCTGTATAATAACAACACTTTCATTAGCCGTAATAAAACATAAACAAATACTTCATTAATTCATAATGAACAAAGAGTTTATTAAGAATGATTAGGACTTAGTAAGTATTTAATTAATACTCTAACTCAGGGGTGTCCAAACTTTTTTCACCGAGGGCCGCATTTTGAAACTTATACGCAGCAGAGGGCCACATCAACCCAACAATGAAGTGAATCATTTGAAATATTGCATTTGACTTCAATGGACCTCCAAACCTGTAATAAGACTTGGGACATTAATATTACGTTGGTATAACATATAAATGCTTGAATGTCTCCAATTTTACTGTAAAAAGTACTACTTTTTGTTGTTTGGACCAACTTAGCAGGAAGCCGGAGGGCCGCATTTGGCCCCCGGGCTGTAGTTTGGACATGCTCTAACTCCTAATAACTTATATAAGTCGTTACGAAGTTTGACTCATTCTTAATAAACTGTTTGCTTCATTAGTCATAGAGTCTTTGCTCATGCTTTATTAACGCTAATTAATCTGTAGTTATTATCATACATTTGTTCCGATTTATGTATTAAAATGATCTATAATACAATCAAACTATTGTAAAGAACAAAAAACACCTTATTGTAACCCAGCATTTATGATGAACCAAGAACAAAATGAGTTCTGAACGAAACTGTCAATATTGATTCCTGGTATATTTGAGTGAAAATGCACTCTTTGCATTTGTTGTGTGGCTGAACCAAAAAAATCCTTTACTCGTAGATAAATATGTGAGTTGTATGAAGAATATCTGTGCAATTCCGCTTGAGTAATCACATTTTCGACACTAACCAGCACGCACACGGCCGTACACACATCCAAACGTCCACGCTGGAGTCTGTGATCGAGCCGGTCCTCTCTCCGCCGCTCCCCGCTCTAATCACATGTGAGTCGGGCGTCTTTGAAAAGCGTAACCACGTTTAATATTTGATCACACGGCATCCACTGAGCGCCTGTCGAGGATTCTGACTCCGCGCTGGCCATTAGACGAGCTAACATGAATTAAACGCGCCCCGACCGGAATACTTGATCGTGTGGTAATCGGGAGGAGGGGGAAACACACACCCACACACACACCCACACACACACCCACACACACACACACACACCCACACACACACCCACACACCCACACACGCAAACACACACACACACATGCAGACTGCGCCAGTCTCAAGGCCGGGCAGCTTTTGGCGCCATCATTAGAGGAAATCTCAAGTAAAAACATAATATTTACAAATGTAGTCGGCGCTGCTCGGAGATGTCCCCGGTTTCGGAACAGCAAAGTGGCTACATCTCGCCCCCGAACTCCCTTTTTCGTCAAAAATTCCTTCAGTCCCTCCCTCCGACTCGACCCATCGCTCATCAGCAGCGTCCTGTCGTGAACTACGTCAAGCCAAAAAAACATCCTTCTAGTTTTTTCCCCCTTTGAGATGAAGATGGTTTCGACTTATCTCTGAGTTTATTTGACCATGAAACCGTTGAGTCCTTGTGTAAAACCAGGTGAGCCACAAAGTAAGATTATTATATTATTACATGGTCTCGTTGCATTGTTGAACGACCAAGTATCAAATTTCAGCCAATTTAATTTGAACTAAAGATCTGGTTCTATTTTATCTCTACCATTAGCTGCCCTTTCTGCTTTTGCGTACAGTAATCTGCATACTGGTACTGCGGTTTTTTTGCACATTGGGCAGTAAAATCTCTATAGTGGCCCATCACTGTCTTATTATTAAATTACCCTCCATAGTCTAAAAAAAACCTGGACTACATTGGCATGACAACATCACACTGTTGCTCTTCTGAACATAAAAAGTAACTACGGTATATTGTTCGAAAAATACAGTTTAATATAGTAATGAAGTGATGTTTATACACCAAAAAATACACAAATTGTATAAGAAAAAACATGAATATTATAAAAAATGAATGAATAAAACACTATGACCAGAAGGTTGGCAGTTGGATTCTTCACGTCACGTTTTCATATTGCCATTGTGTTTCTGGGCAAAACCTTTCACCCACTCTATGGATGAACGAATGAATGAATGATGCAGTGGTCGTAAAGGTAATAGTCAATAAAAAGGCTTTAAAAACAACGTATTCTTCTCTCTGATCAAGGTTTGGTTCCAGCATGATTGGGCTCGGTAAGTATTAAATTTCATATAATGTCTCTCCTCAATCTTCACCCACATTTCACATTGTTGTTACAAATGTATGAATGAAAGTGAATGAATAAAGTTGCTGATCGCGTTAATAATGCCCTTTAGTACACCTCCTTCTCTGTGTGGAAAATAAGCACCGAAAATAAGTGCTAATTTAGAGTAACAGTACAGTTACTCTTTCGTTTGGCGCTGTTCAGAATACAGTTACTTTTCTACCTTTTGCATTTGATCTTGAAATTGATTAAATTAAGACTTCGAGTTGCATTGAATGGAAAATGCTCTTATAAAAGCAGTTTTAATCCAATATCACGTTTTCATACTATAATGTAATGACCGTATTCAGACTGTAGTTCTCTGATTAGACCAAGTGACAGAATATGTTACTAAATGAACTTCCGTAAACCCGTATTCTGTAACTAAAAGCAAAGTATTCTTCCCAATCACTGCTCCTTCTTGACGCAACTATCAACGCCGGCTTTGTGATAACATCGTGCCCTACAGGAATAACCGCGCACTACAATCCTTACCCTCCCCGTGCCGTCCCGTCTTGTATCGTCTTACCTGGAGCACGTATCCGCGTATGTAGTCCTGCAGGGTCCAGTCCAGCGCGTTGAGGATCTGGATGACCTCTTCTTGCTTGAGGACGGAGAAGAGGCGGTCCAGCAGGATTTTGAGGCGTATGGGGATGGCCTGGGTCCCGTAGAGCATCAGGCTGCAGATATCAAACACCACGTTGGAGTGCACGATCTCCACTTGGCTGCTCTGGTACATGTGGTGCACCTTCAGCTTGCTCAGGGCTACAGCAGGGACACACAAAAAGCATGCAAAGAGAGACGGGGTTATACCAAAAGGGCCGAGGAGGGGAGCGGCCCCGGCGCGTCCCCGAGGCGGCGCGCTGGGACGGGAGACGGGACGGGAGCGCGTGGGGGACATAAATGAAAAGATGTCCAGTTTTAAAAATGCATGAGGTGACCAGAGGGCGAGGGGAGAGGGCTCAAAATGTGTACAAAAACAAGAGAGGGGCGAGAAGGAGAACAAACTTTTATTTCTTTGAGCAAATACAGTGCAAAACTGTTTTCTGTCTCTTGGTCACTAGCGTCACTCAGCAAAGTCATTCCTTTTGGATTTAGTCAAGGTTTTAGAGTTGATTTAACGCATCAAAGACACTCAAAGTTATTTAATTATTTCATTCAAATTTACATTTAAAGTGCTTCTGACAGGTTTGGACGACTCATTAAACTAAAATGCAGTTAAGATAAATATATTTAAAATGTATCTGAAATTTATACAAAGTTTATCAAAAAATAAAAATGTTCTTAGGTTTATAATTTCACTTCCTGTTTGTAATTTATGACATCACACTGGGAAATTTATCTAATGTCCCGTTTTTTTTAATTTGACAAATAAAAATTTTGAGAGCGACTTCATTTTGTTGAATTAATGTTTAAAGAGTCAAAAAAGTTGTTTATTTTGTGCAAATTCTGCTTTAACTTAGACTGGAATGAGAATCCCTAGTGTGATGTCACTTCCTGTCATTTTTCTGCAGATTATTCAACGTTTTCTCCACAAATACCAAATTGATTGGTGTAAAACTATCATTTATATGTACAACAGGTAAAAATACATCAAATCAAGTCAACATTAGAAAATCATAAAAACCTGTCATAGGCACTTTAACCCTTAATATGGTTTTATTCCGGGTTTTGTGTCAACATGTGTTAAAACGTAAACACAGCCACATTCACACTGCAACGTCAAAGTGAGACACGCTGAACGCTCGGCCATTGTCCTCCAGCTCTTTCCATGTTGCATCTGAAAGCCTAACAAGCGTAAATAATGAAGTAGCCTGTAAAAAGTCTCACCGTGAGCGACCCATCCGTGTTTGCAGTTATCGCACTGTCGCCTCTTCAGCTTTCCCGGTTTGAAGCTGTCACAGTTACAGTTCACCAGCGTGCAGCAGATCGCCTGAGAACGCACGAAAGACAGATGAAAGACAATTAATAAAAGACGGTAGAGGGATACAAATGTACTTTTTTTCATTCCTGTGTCTGGCCCTGCAGGGAAGACGAGCGAAGATGGATTTCTCACATGGAACTATCAATCAATTATGCATTATATATAAGAAACACAGGATTACACTATACGAGCAGAGGTTGGAGGAACTGTAGCAATTGTACAGTCTTATTTTCAAGTGGGTAAAGGATTAAATTCAAATGTTTCAGCTTGAAGTATAGCAAAACAACTTGTAGTACAATCTCATAAAGAACGCTTCTTTTTTGGTGAATGAAGAAACCAGACTTGGCTCATTCTTCACTTCCTTTGTAACGTTGGGTCCTGCGTCTGCCCAGGGACGAGGAGGTGAAAAGGTGGCTTTACTGTGACATACATACAGGGAAACTTTTCTTCTCATCGCCATGGAGATGTTCTTAAGAATGTCCCGCAGTGGAGCTCAGCAGTCCCGCCCGCTTCAAAGGCTGCGGTGGTTCTAGACGTACATTTCCCATTAACTGACCCCAAAACGTACAAATATTAAAAGTTTAGAGCCACAATGAGGCTAAACTAATGTCCAAAAAAACAACTAAATTTGAGACTTAAAATTCTTGAAACATTTCAATAATTTTCCTGTTTAGAAAGATTCAGAAACAAACAACTTTTAGTCTAATATAACATAATATAATTTACATCCAGAACCAATAGTGGGCCATCACTGCTGAGCACATGGCATAAAACATATCTATCTTTGTGAGGAAAAGCAGGTAATGTTACCAAGACAAGTTACTGGTCAGATCTGTGGAGAGGCGAGTAGGAATCCCTGTTTTCAAAGGTGTTTTCTAAGTATTTTAATAAAGTAGATATGTTAAATGACAGACTGGCATTCCAAGTGAAATAATAACATCTCCATGGAGACAAGCAGAGGGCATAGTGCAGTGGTTCCCAAACTGAGGGTCACGAGGCCTATGCTTGGGTTTGGAAGATGATTTCAAGATATTTAATCTACTTCATCAATCCGTCTGATTTTCCCTAAAAGGCCTGTCTAAGATTCTCCCAGATCAAACTGAAGCTGTTCCTGAACCTGTGGAGAACAAACGATTGGTTGGACTCTTCGTGAAGCTGAGACTCTGCAGTTTCGGCCTCTGATGCCTGATTTTCTCTGATTTAAAAGTGGAAACAAGCTCTGCCCAGAGGAAAGTCCTATTTCATAATTCCACCTAGGTTTATTTGGGTAAATGTATGAAAGAGTAAAACTGCTGTTGGAGGTCTGGACAGACATCAAGCATTTGTTGGGTTTGGACAATTAACAAAGCTGAAGATAATTTCACAAAATATTAGATGTAAGGATTTGTATTTATTTATAGATTTGGAGTTCAAACTGACTTTCCCAGGAGCTTGATTTTATTTATTTTTTATCAGATTTTTTTTTCAGATGGTGGAGAAAATGTAATAAATGCAGAAAATGCAGAATTTGAGGGATCAAAATATTTAACCTGATTTAACAGTTGATTTGAGTTTGAAATTAATAGAAGCATCAATTTCATCCCCCAGTGGAGGTCCTGAGTCACTTGTTTGTTTATTTTTGGGAAGCCCTGCCTGAAACCTTCATCAAAAATACTCTCAATGTCCGTTCTACTGTCACACATGGCACATTCTTATCCTTCCATCTCCACAAAACCCAACACGGACACAGCTAATTGGCCTGATTGTCTCACAGCTGGAGCCCCGTCCTGTCCTTTTGTCCCGTGACTGTGGCCTCCTCCTCGGGACGGGCCTGAGGTGTGAGCGCTCCCTCTGCTCCTCTCCCTCGCCGACATAATCCCGTCATTACAGCGCACACAGAGCCAACACGGCCCAATTAGGCTAATCCCATCCCCGTGTGGGACGCCCCGACCCCCCGCTGCTCCCCAACCCTCCCGCCTGCTGTGTACGTCTCTATTCTGCACCTCCGCCCTCTGCCCCGTCCCAAGCAGAGGATATCTACACTCGGCACAAACTCACCCCTGTCCAAGCGCCTCAGAAAGCAGACGTGAGACTAAATATAAATGATTAATTGCGCAGATTAAACCGGACCCTAAACCTTGACCTAAACCAGGACTAACCATGACCAAACCAAGTCTATCAGGACAAACCGGATAAAAAAAAAAACAGGACCAATATCATGTTGTGATCCTGTGCTGCTTTCAAACGAATTTACTTACAAAAAAGCACTGCAATATAATAATAAAACTAATCATATCAAAAGGTACGCCACATGCTTGTCTCCATGGCGATGTGATTGCTTACCTGTAATGTTCCTCTGCATTGGACAATCACACAAGTTATCTTTGAGCAATAAAAACCCACAAAATCTTCAATTGAATAAATGCAAGATGGACAAGTTTAAAGCCATACCGTGGAACATTCCAGGCAATCAACAGACAAAACAACTCCATGGGGACAAGCAGGTGGAAAGTTACATAGCGCACCTTTAAGCAGATGTATAGTTGTTTTTCATGGTTAGAATTCAACGTGAATCTGAAAATATTTCACAATATATATAAATTACATTCCTTAATATTCATTCTCCTTTTAGACAAAACTCGTTGACTTTGTGTCCACATGTGACCTCCCTGTTCCCTCCCCTGTTCTCTGCCCCTGTTCCCGCCCTGTTCCCCCCCTGTTCCCTGAGTTCTCCCCCGGCCTTCCCCTCTCTCTGTCTCCCTGATATTGTCACAACAAAGCCTGACTGCTCATCACAGACGGCAAACATAATTGAACTAAATGATCCCTCTAAAGCGAGTGCCAGGGTCACATGAGCACACTGACACAGCACACCTCTGACACCTGACACACACCTTTGATAAACACTGACACACATCCTCTGACACACATCTCTGACACACCTTGAACACACCTGTGAAACACACCTCTGACAAACACTAGACACACTTGAACAGTCGACCACACACCTTTGACACACACCCTGTGACAACACTGGACCATCTCTGTGAAACACAACCTCTGACACACTACTACCACCTCTGACACACAACCTTTGAACACACCCTGTGACACACACCTGTTGAAACTGACACCTCAGACATACACACCTCTGACACACCTGTGATACATTCTACACTGACACATTGCCACACCTGTGAAACACACCTCTGAACACATGTTGAAATACCTCTGAAACTGACCACACATTTACACCCCTGGACACACACCTCTGACACACTCGACACACAAACTCTGACACACTGACACACACTTTTGACACACCTCTCGACACAACCTGTGAAACACACTGCAACTAAAGCTGACCACCCCTGAAACACTGACTACACCTCTGACAACACCTGGAACACCCCTCTGACAACACCTGTGACACCACCTGTGACACACACCTTGAACACACCTCGTGACACACTGACACACACCTCTGACAACAGACATACCTGTGAAACAGTCAGAACCTGATGAACACACTCTGACCACACTTACGACACACCTTCTGACCACACACTCTGACACACACACCTTGACACACACCTCTGCACACTGACAACGCCTCTGACACACACCTCTGACACACACCTGTGACACACACCTGTGACACACACCTCTGACACACTGATACACACCTCTGACACACCTGATACACACCTCTGAGCACACACCTGTTGACACACACCTGTGACACACTGACTAACACACCTCTGACACACGCCTCTGACAACACACCTTGACACACACCTGTGACACACACCTGTGAAACACACCTCGACACACTGAACACACTCTGAACACACTGGAAAACACTCTGTAAGTGACAAAACTTTGACACACACCTCTGATACACGACCACGCCTCTGACACACACCTCTGAACACACCTCTGACACACACCTGTGACACACACACCTGTGAAACACACCCTGCTGACACATACCCTCTGACACACCCTCTGACACACACCTGTGACACACACCTGTGAAACACACCTCTGACACACTGACACACACCTCTGACACACACCTCTGACACACACCTCTGACGCACACCTCTGACACACGACAACGCCATCTGACACACACCTCTGACACACACCTCTGACACACAACTGTGACACACACCTGTGACACACACCTCTGACATACACACCTCTGACACACACCTCTGACCACACCTCTGACACACCACTCTTGACCAACCCTCGACACACACCCTCTGACACACACCTCTGACACACACCTCTGACACACCACTGTGACACCATACAAACCTGTGACACACACCTGCTGACAAACTGACACAATTTAATTACCATAAATAAATAAAAAATCTCATTTTTCCCTCGTGCTTATTGACCAAATCTCGTGCCGTGTCTGTTGAAATTGTCTCGTTTTCGCTGCGCTATTTGTTAATTTCTAATGTCTTTTTTTCAATTTCAACAATCTAACGTCACACGCTCAAGAAATCCAAGCCATACAGTATGTTGTAATAGATTAGATACATAGTCAGTAAGTTCCTGTCCACGGGTTTCACATTTCAAAACGCGCAATCAACATTCTAAAACAAAGCGTATTATCTTTTTTTCAACGGTGAAACGCCCTCGAAATGTTGTCTGTAACGAGAAGCTGAAGCGCGGATGTCTCTCCGTCGTTCGTTTCGTTGCAAAATGCATGAAACTGACATGTTACCGCTGCTGTCGGCCTGAAAACATGTCGGATTTCTGACTCCTTTTCGCCGCCGTGCCCCTGCTCCGCCCGTCGGCCCACAGTCGCCGCGCGCTCGGCCTCAGGATCATCAAATATTTATGCGGGTTATCGATCACAAAGGGGCCGATACAGCACGAACACATGTGCGGCACGGAGACGGAGAAACGAGGCGGAGAAACGAGGCGGACAAAGGCTCCGAACACCCAAACACTGAAAATAATCACTCATGTTTAGCCGTTGGTAATTAAAGGTGCACTATGGAACTTCTCTGGTGGAAGGTCAGTGCCGCTCTTGTCTGACGTGGCACGGCTTTGTCGAGAACGTTCCACAGAATGGCATGAAGCAGCGATCCAGTGTGCATTCAATTGCAGCGGTGTTGTGAAAAGCGTGGCCTCTCCACAGATCTGACCTGTAACTTGCTCGTTAAGTTTAATGCCATACAGAGGAACATTCCTGGCAAGAATAACATATACAAATACATGAGGCTAAACAACTTCACCATCTTTATTTATTTACTTATTTACGTATTTATGTATTTATTTATTCATTCATTTATTCATTTTATTATTTTTTTATGTATGTAATTATTGATTAGATCTGTTCTGGGATGAATTGAATGAATGATTTCATTTAAATGTTTTTGGATGTTTTTTTTGTTGTCGCTTTTTTCAAATAATAAGCATTGATTTTGAAATAAAACGACACTCAAATATATCATTTCGAACATTCTTCCTATTTTCCGTACATCTTAAAATTAACTTTGCAATAAAATAGCAGTGACTTCAGAATAAATGGAATGAAATCTGCTGAAAATTCACACAGAGGCACGACACTTACGGTTCATTCAACCTCCAAATGTGAGTGAACTTTGCCCTTTTGGATTGAAAGAGACAGAAGTTTAATTAGAGATCTGAGACCAGAGAAAGACCAGCCCAGGGACAACGTGGGCCTGAAGGACGTTAGGTTTATGAATTTGACACAAAGAGAGGAATTTAGCTTCATGTTCAGACCAAAGTGTATAGACGTAGTGTAAAATGTTGTATGCTGTTTTAAACCATTGATAAGGAGGTACGAAGGTGATGGAACAGGTTTTTAATGGACCCTGGCCTCATTCATGCCACGTTCTTATGAACAAACTTAAGGTCTTCTTATGAAAATGTTTAACATTCACAACAGCGATTGTGTAACTGAAAATGTTCTTCTGGCAGTAAGCGCTCTGGAACGCACTGAAATTCTGCTGTTTTAGAAAGTTGTTACTGCTCTTCCAGTGCGACCAGCTCCTGCATGGTTGTACACTATATATTTTACTCATAATTATACATAAAAATGATCTCAAAAGGTCTGATCAACAGTGACATAAAGAGTACTGGTCACTTTATAACCCCCCCACACTGTTAAACCCCCCGACCACAGCACTCGTCTTTCATCCTCTTCTCCGTTATTTACTGTGACCACGGAAAACGCAATAAAAGTCATGAAAGCCCTCGTTTATTTCAGAAAGTTGATGACTTAAAAATGCTCCCACTGAGCGTGCTCCTGTGTTTTTGGACATCTAGAATCTCTGCTGAAGCACTCCTGACTTCCTCGTTCACCCTCTCACTCTCTCACTCTCTCACTCTCTCGTCCTGCCGAGCCCATATAAGGACGTTTAGAGGGCGTGTCTTAGTGAATACATAATCATATACTGTAAATAAGATGTAAATGAGTGTTGTGTTGTTTGTGGCTGGACGTCGAGTTGTTATGTTCGACACACTTGAGACACTGTGAATCGGGTGCAGATCTCTCTTAGTGTCTTCTTTAAGGTAAAGTTACATTCTTAATTCGTAACAGAAATAATAACTCTATATGTGTCTTAAGGTCAGTCTGTATGGACTGCATCACGGCTGGGAAAAGCTGTGAGTGAGTTCTTATAGCGACATCTGAACCTCTCCGACCACTAAAGCCTTTCAACCGTTTCACTTTCTCCGCGTCCTCCTCACACTTTGCACTTAAGGTTCATACAACCTCGAGATATGTGTGAACTTTGCCCTTCTTGGATTGAAAGATGCAGACGTTTGAACAGAGACCAGAGAAAGACCGGCCCCGGGACAACGTGGACCTGAATGTCTTTGGAGCAGGTTCATGGACTTTGACACAAAAAGAGGGATTTAGTTTCATGTCTTGACAATATTGTGTAAAATGTCTTCAGATTCTGTGTAAACTATTGATGAGGAGGAGCAAAGGTGACGGAGCGGGTTTGTTAATGGACCCAGAGTCTAAAGGACGCTATCAAAGCTTTATTTATAAACTGTTAGAGCTAGAACTAAAGCAGGATTTAGGACTTAACCAGGACTAACACATGGATCTGGTAAGTTATTTGAATTATGCAGTTTGAAATGTTTTAGACCTGGTTTAGTCTCTGTTTAGTCTGGTTTACTGTAGTCCTGGTCTCTAAAAGATGTCCTGCATGTTTTAGAATGGTTTTTAGTCCTGGTTTAGTCCTGGTTTAGTCTCATGGTCTCTTAAAGAATGGTCCCCTTGCATGTTTTAGTCTGGTTTAGACCTGGTTAGTCCTGGTTTAGTCCTGGTTTAGTTCCTGGTTTAGTCCTGTTAGTCCTGGTGTTTAGTTCTGGTCTCTAAAAGAATTGCCTGCATGTTTAAGGAGGGTAGCCTGGTTTAGTCCTGTTTAGTCCTGGTTTAGTCCTAGGTTTAGTCTGGTTTTAGTCCTGGTTTTAGTCTGGTCCTCTAAAAGAAGCGTCCTGCATGTTTTAGTCGCCTGGTGTTAGTTAGTCCTGGTTAGTCCTGGTTTAGTCCTGGTTTGTTCCTGGTCTCTAAAAGAAGGTCCTGCATTTTAGTCCTGTTTAGACCTGTCGTTTAGTCCTGGTTTAGTCCTGCGTTTAGTCCTGGTTTAGTCCTGGTTTAGTTCTGGTCTCTAAAAGAAGTCCTGCATGTTCCTGCTAGACCTGGTTTTAGTCTGGTTTAGCCTGGTTAGTCGGTTAGTCCTGGTTTAGTCCTGTTTAGTCCTCGGTTTAGTCCTGGTCTCTAAAAAATTCCTGCATGTTTTATGTTATCCTGGTTTAGGCTGTGTTTAGTCCGGTTAGTCCTGGTTCGTGCTGGTTTAGTCTGCTTCTCTAAAAGACGTCCTGCATGTTTTAGTCCTGGTTTAGTCCTGGTTTAGTCTGGTCTCTAAAAGAACGATCTAGCATGTTTTAGACCTGGTTTAGAACCTGCGTTTAGTCCTGGTTTAGTCCCTGGGTTTAGTCCTGGTTTAGTCCTGGTCTCATAAAAGAACGGCTCCGGCATGTTTAGACCTGGTTTGAATCCGGGAGATACGTGGAAAGCCCAAATATTTTCCGGGGCTGGAGTCGGTTGTTGAAAAGTTCAAGAAGCACTGGGCCACTGATCTGGAAAGTGACTCGAATATTAGTGCGGGATTTGAACCAACAGCGGCTCAGCGCTGAAGCCACCGTCACCACGGCAACATGTTTATGCTCACGTTCAGCCTTGGTTCTGTCAACGGAATTGTTTCTAGTTTTAAGCCATTTTAGATTAACATTGCACTTTACAAAGAACAAAAAATGTTCTACAAAAAAGGTTCAAAAAAATGTAAAAAGTACCTGAAAAACCCCCAATATGCCCATGACGTCAACAAGAAAAGGTCAAACTATGAACAGCCATAATAATAACACATGAACTGTATGCATTCATTCATTCATGCAACATAATCAAGCATTTGGAGTTTTGCATTTCATTTGTTTTGTCCTTAAAATGTCTTGCCCAAGGACACGGAGCTGGGATTTAATCAACTTACTTTGTACTATTTTCCTTTTTATATCTAGAAATGTAATTGTTTGCAATCCAACTGAATGACACTTTTTAAATGAACTTTTAGCTGAAACACAAAAAAAAACCCACAAAAAACACAACGCACTCAACAATAAAGGAATTGAACTACAAACTTCACGAAACCTGCTCAAATCATCAAAACGAATCATTTTCAACCAAACAGAGCTCAAATCTGATGAACAAACTCAACCATAATCCACATTTCTGTTGCAATTCATCTATTTTCCCCCCTTTTCTTCTCCTTTTTGTTGACACGGTGTGAAAAACCCTCACACGGAGCCATGCGTTTGTCAAGAGCCGTCGAGGAATGCTGTGGGAGGACACTGTTCCTGGTACGACTGACTTCAGCCCCCGAAGAAGCCCCCCCCCCCTGCTGCGTTCACTGAAGCTGGGAGTAAATCACGCTCGCTGCTGCCCCCCGGAGCCTCGGGCCCCTGCGCGGTGTGCGACGTGGCAGTAAATTGTTAATTGACGACAAGTGTTAAGTGAAGGCACCGCGAGGAGATCCGGAACAGTCTGTCCAGGGAATTTAACGGGGCACGGAACATTAAAAACACACCAAAAAAAAAGAACACGGGAATTGACAAAAACGAATAGTCAGGTGAATTTAGCTCAAGATTTAGGCCGCGTTCACACTTATCCGGCTTTGAGTCCGGCTTAGCTCTGATGTGGACTCGGTTTAGTCCTATTCTAGTCACGGTCTAGTCCCGGTTTAGCTGCCAACCGATTGTAGGAATTGGAAACGGAATACAAATACTGCTGTACGTCACTGTAACTTTTCTGAATACATTTCTAAACCTGCACTTGTGGTTGTACCGACAAAGCGCACACACAGCGTCACTACATCGCCTGTTCTGATTGGCCAGAGCTCGGATGATATGCAAATTAGGATTCAGAACAACTTAATTCAGCTTCATACAGTTTGCCTAATCATGTTTTGTGCAAAAGATTGAGCTGAAATTATACTAAAACTGTGTTCAAACGTAACTGCTCACTGCTAACTAATTATAGGGGGGAAATGTTGTCAATAATATTAATAAGAAAGACTAACAAACAGTTTAATGAGCTACTTTTAGCATGTAAGTAAGTCACTTTTAGTTATAAAGCTCGTTATGATCAACTCACAAGGTTTAAGGATAAAAATAATACATTACAAACATTATAAAATCAAATAAGAAGACAAACGTTTACAAACACAAGTAATGAATCTTTAAGTTAGATTAGAAACACAATGGAATAATATGTCTCTTACTGTTTTGTGTATTATATTACTACTTTTTTTTTTATACCTTTGTTGAATTGAAATCGTAATATAAGTACAATTGTCAATGAATTAATGTGCTTTTACCCAGATCCACAAAATGACCCGCATCACCACATTTTAGAGCTGCCACTTTGAGTTTAGAACATAAAGCTGCTTCTAAACAACAAGATAAGTTGAAATAAGTACTACAATTACCACTATATAAAAAGTTAAAGTAATATTAACAAACTGAAACTAAATAGTTTGTATCGTAATTTCCCCTTCCATCCACAGAAACTCGCATTATGTCTTTACAATCGTGATTTATTTATTTTTCTTCCTTCTTTTGAGTTTGACAAAGCTTGAGAAGTAAATAGCGCAATTATTTTAAAAATCTATTTAAAGGTGCAGCGCCCATGTTATCGACACCGCGTTAAACGTGAGCTGACCCGACACACACGGTGGGCTTTTCCGCGTTTTCATCCAGGTTTGCTCTCTCTCAACATATACTCTTTCATGTCATTTTAGTCTCATTTAATCAACTCGCATCTCAGATAGAGATATAAATATGACTTACTGACACCAAACGTGACAATCTTTACGTTTAAGCGTAAAATAAAGGCCAAAGTGGAATTTTCTTAGTGTTTACTGATCAATGTGTTGTGTCTGGAATGCCAACTATTTTAAAACCTGGCCCTGTGCATTTTTCTGATTTATCTCGCAATTTTATTTAAAAAAACATTACAACATTTCTTCCAGAACAAATAAAGTGTGTCCGTCTTTCACATTATTACCAGATATTGTGTGACTGTGTTGAGATGAGCAGTGCAGGAGGGGACGGTGCAGGTCGGGGCACACAGGGGTAAGAGAGGGAGGGCAGAGGGGGGTTGAGCAGGGGGGCTAAAGGGGGGCCGGAGGGGGGCCGGGGTGGGGCGAACACGGCTCAAGGGGCTCCTGGGGCTATAACAAGTCTCTGGTGCCGCGGGGACACGATGACAGCTAATGAAAGCCAAAAGAAAAGCCAAACACAACAGCTCTGCAGGACCTACCGACAGTAATTATGAACATTTTGAGAGGGCGCTTATATAACTACATAGAGGCACTGCGGACGCTAGAACATGGACCAGCCTCGCTGCTGGTGCAGAGTCAAGGACTAAACATGGACCAAGGACGCGTCTCTGCTGGTGCCGTCAGAGTCAGGACCTAAACATGGACCGGCCTCATTGCTGGTGCAGAGTCCAGGACTAAACATGGACGGCCTCCTGCTGGTGCCAGAGTCAGGACTAAACATGGACCGGCCTCTTTGCTGGTGCCAGATCAGGACTAAAACATGGAGCCGGCCTCCGCTGGTGCCCAGAGTCAGGACTAAACATGGACCCGGCCTCCTGCTGGTGCCCAGAGTCAGACAAACATGGCACCGGCCTGCCGCTGGTGCCGAGAGACCAGGACTAAAACATGTGACCGGTCCTCCTCGCTGGGTCTTCAGGTCTGTAGACGACCTGTGATGACAGTGACAAGAGACTATGGCGTACGGCCTCTGCTGGTGCCAGAGTCAGGACTAAAACATGGACCGGGCCTCCTGCTGGTTGCCAGAGAAGTCAGGACTAAACATGGACCGGCCTCGCTGGTGCCAGAGTCAGGACTAAACATGGACCGGCCTCCTGCTGGTGCCCAGAGTCAGGACTAAACATGGACGGCCTCCTGCTGGTGCCACGAGTCAGACTAAACATGGGACCGCCTCCTGCTAGGTGCCAGATCAGACTAAACATGGGCCCGGCCTCCATGCTGTGCCCAGAGTCAGACTAAACATGGACCGGCACTCTTGCTGGTGCCAGAGTCATGGACTAAACATGGACCGGCCTCTGCTGGTGCCCAGAGTCAGGACTAAACATAGGAACTGCCTCCTGCTGGTGCCCAGAGTCAGGACCTAAACATGGACCGGCACTCCTGCTGTGCCAGAGTCAGACTAACATGGAGCGGCCTCCTGCTGGTGCCAGAGTCAGGACTAACATGATTGCTCTCTTTTCTTTTAAAGTAATGTTATAACGATTATTCATGTTTTATTCGTTTCTTGATTTTATGCATATTTTTCCTTCTGTGCAAAACACTTTGAAATATTTGCCTTGGTCTATTAAAAAAAGCTTGTTACTTTTCTCATCCAAACAATTTAATTAAAACTATTTCAGCATGTTTTGTCTTATCGAGCTATATGATGGATGTATTAAATGTACGTCATTGTAACTTGTTCTAAAAACTTCAAAGTGCTTAGTTTGACGTTATTCTGGCTAAATGTAAAAAAAAAAAAAATACAATCAATAAACTGAAAATGTCTCCAGAAACTCACAGATTCCACCAAAATGATTACATTTCCTGCTCAGAGAAGGAACAAACACAAGGACTCGCTTTTCAAACCCGACACACAGACCAAGACAAAAGGCCCGTGACTACAACTGAGTGTGCTAGCCTTAGGAACAGCGCCCTCTTGTGGTCATCTCGTGCGTGAGGTTGTGCTCAAAGTAAAAAGCCTGACCTCATCAAACGGGTGTCAAATGTAAAAACAAACGCACACATTCACACGCCGCTGATGCACTGACTGAAACAGATGGACCAACTCTCAGATTGAGCTTCTCCTAGATGTATTCGAAATAACCTCCGCATCAGATATAGATTTTGTATTGATTTGTTCGCGATATTGGATTCGAGACAGAGAAAGAATCCAAAGCGGTGGGGCCTTGGAACGGTGCTGAAATGCTCCAAATTCAAATGTATTTTCATCCTTTTGGTCGCGAGTGCGTTTACCGATTCAATATATTTTTCGAGCTGAAAGTTGTCATTTTTAAGTATTGCTCCTCCAAAAATGTAAAGAGAAAACAGGAAAAAACACAACCATTGAACTAAAAAAATATATATATATATATACATAAAACTGTATGAAACTGAGAAAAGCAGCTGTCGAAATGCAAACATTGTTTTCACATTTTTCATTTCCAAACCGCAGCAGCACATTTCCTTATTCACATAAACTATAAACGCGCTGGGGCAAGGTAAGTTACACATGCTGCGAGGTATTTAAAACGCAGAACGTGAACGTAAAAACGCTCAGTTGTTTCACGTCCAAGCACTTGACGCACACGTTTTTAGACTTTTTCCCCACTTTTTGTGCAACATTTTTTGGGGACATTTACGAACAACAAAAACGACAAACTGTGTGATTGTAGAACGAAATAAAACGATGATAAAAAACAATTCAAACTGGCAGACACAGGTGAGCAGAAGTTGCGTTCGAGTAAAAGGAAACAGGCCAGCGTTTGTAGCAAGAGATGCACAAAAACGACAAACAATCGACAGAAAATAGTGCTAAAATTTGAATGATAATTTTGACATTTAAAAAAAATAATAATAATCTCTTTGAATTGCTTTATCTAGATCGGGGTCGTTTTGTGAAGGAGTCGGTTACATTGAGCTCTTTCTGAAGCTGAATGTAACGGCTTTGGAATAAATATTAGAAGCTGTTGTGTCAGAGCTTTTTGTACATAGATAATAATGAAAATAATAATTAGAATTGCAGTGTAAAGCGAGCACATGTGTCAGTCGAGTCATTTGTAGACACTGCATAAGAAACATTAAAAAAAAATTCCCTGTGAACGATTAGAACAAACGTGTCGGTTTGTATGTATTTGTGTTTGGTTGTTAATCACATGTGACGTTATAAAGCGCAGTGTTCCTAAATGTGAAATTGACAGCAAGATTCTGTCTACTTTTCTTTCAAAATACAAGTTTTTTTGTTTTGCCCGTTTGTGGATATTGTGCCATTTGCCTTTTTTTTTAGATTCCAAAACGCTTGAACGGTGCATTATTCAAACCCTAAAAATGCCATATCGCTGGTTATCGATATATAAAACCCCCAACACAAACCCACTGCAGACATTTTACTCTTTAACATTTGAGCTTGTACAGTTTATATCTAAAATGTTCCTTATTTAACTGTTGGAAAAAGTATAAAAACACAAAGAGGAGGAAAATGTTAAGTTATCAATATCAACTTTGTGCCCTTATCTTTTTATTCTGCTTTTTTGTTTTATGATAAACATATTTTCGTGCAAAATCCTATCATATTTTTTCAAAGCAAATTTATATAAAATGTACTTTTTCATTTTTGGAAAAAGCTAAAATATGATGAATTTTTTTTTATTTTTTTAATTTAAATCCCTATTTTCTCTGAATTGTTGCAGATGAGTAACATTTTGAAATAATGTCAAAAAGCCCTAATATTTTTCTCTTTTCCGAACCAGTTCATTTCAAACCCAACAGCTTCAAAACTTTTTAACAGCAAACCAACAAAAAAAAACAAAAAAAAAGCTTTCACAGCGACAAAGTAGCAAAGTAAACCAATGCCATTTGAAGTCGAAAGTCATTGCAACGTTTTCCTTTTTGCAAAAACCTCAAAGTTGAAACAAAATGATGAAACTCCGAAACACTTTTAGTCCCGTCGCATGAATAAACGAACATGCTCTCAACGGTCAATCCAAACACAAACAAAACCACGCGCGATCTCAAAAAGAATAGCGATATCGGACGTAAATGAACTTAAATAAACTCACCTCAGCCATTGTCATTAGTGGGACGTTTCCAGGGAGACGACGGAGTTTGCCATTCCTCGCAAGTTCCTACAAAACAACTAACTCTCCCTTTCTGCTCCTCTCTGCTCTTCTCCTATCGCAGAACAGCCATCGAGGCGAAAAACGCAGGTAGTAGGAGCAGGAAAAGTAGTAGAAGTAGCAGTAGTAGTAGCAGTAGTAGTAGCAGTAGTAGAAGCGGTCGTGGTAGTACTGTCTACCTCCGTGGTCGTGTGTGTCTAAACTACTGGATGTGTGAGCGAGTCGGGGAGAGGAATGAGAGATCCTCCCACTCGGAGCACCTCAGGATCTGCCTCAGCCCCCTCCTCCCTCCTCTTCCAGCTTCTCGCTCCTAATTCCTTTCTCCTTTCTCCTAGATCCTCTTTCCTCGCGCGTGTCTCCTAGTTTCTGTCCTGTCTCCTCTGTCCGGTTTAAAACTCAATCCCTTTTCCACGGAAACACGTTTGATTTCCGCTATTTTTCAGGCGTAATTTGCATGAATCAAGTGATGGCGCTGGGAAATAGTGTTGTCACAGTGTTGGACAATGTAATCTCAAATCTACTATTTTTGGGCAAAGTCCTTGTAAAGGCTGTTTACCAACGGCTCACCAACTTCCTCTTAATAAACATCTCATTTGATGTTTTCCAGTCAGGTTTTAGACCTCATCACAGCACTGAGACTGCTCTTGTCTAGGTGACAAATGACATCCTTCTGAACACTGACTTTGACACTGTCGATCGTGGGACCCTCTTACAGAGACTGGAGGACTGGGTGGGCATCACTGTCTGGCACTACCCAAAATTGGTTAAAGTCCAATCTGGAAAACAGGAAGTACTTTGTTAAAAATGGTAACTGTGTCTCAGAACAGATGCCCCTGACCTGTGGTGTGCCCCAAGGGTCCACCCTGGGACCCCTTCTGTTCAACGTCTACATGCCGTTAGGTCGGTTAGTATGTAGTGAACATGTGTCCTATCACAATTACGCAGACGACACTCAGATCTATGTTTCACTGACGGCAGGTGAATATGGACTCACTGACGGGCAGGTGAATATGGACCGGTATTCACTCTGTCACTGCATCCAACAGATCAGTGTGTGGATGCAAAAACTTTCTCCAGCTGAACTCAGACAAGACTGAAATCATCGTCTTTGGCCACAGAAACAACAGTCACCTCCAGAGTCTCGCTCTAAAACCTACACATCAAGTTAGAAATCTGGGGTAATAATGGACTCAGACTGGAACTTTAACAGCACGTCTAATCAATAACGTCAGCAGCATCCATGTGAGAGACTTATCCATGCGTTTGTCTCTAGTAGATTAGACTACTTAACGGCCTGCTCACTGGCCTCTCCAAACGAGTTGTTAAAACAGAACGCTGCTGCGCGCGGTCCTGACTAGAACAGGAAGTACGATCACATTAGTCCTGTGCTCAGGTCTCTGCACTGGCCTCAGCTCAGTTAAAGCAGCTCTGCTTGAATACAAGTCTCTCCATGCCTAGCACCAAAGTACATCTCGGACATGTTAGTGCCATATGAACCATCTCGGACTCTGAGGACCTCAGGGACTGGCCTCCTGCTGGTGCCCAGAGTCAGGACTAAACATGGACCGGCCTCCTGCTGGTGCCAGAGTCAGGACTAAACATGGACCGGCCTCCTGCTGTTGACAGAGTCAGGACTAACAGTCTTCCTGAAGATGTGAGACAGGTTCTACTCGGACAATGTTCAAATCTAAACTAAAAACAGTTCTCTTTAGCTGTGCATTTGGACTGACATGATTTTTAGCCGCTCTTTTCTCTTTTATAGTATATTTTTTAATGATTGTTTAATCGGTTTTGTGATTTTAATGCATCTTTTTTGTTGTGCGAAGCACCTTGAATTACTTGTGTGTACGAATTGTGCTACAAATAAACTTGCCTTGTCACGATACTAACGATTTTCACACTAAGGAATAGGCTTGATGTTTCTAAACTAATTTCAATACCACCAACGATCATTTTAAAATTGACTGTAATTTTCAACGCAAAATAATCACTTTCTTATTGTAGTTCTGATGAAGCTCAAGATCTTGTTCAAGATTTTCACACTTTGAAAACCCCATGTCTGTATTTTTTATGTTTCACATTTCAGTCTTAACTTATTTGTTCCACATTATTGAAACCGTCTTCTATTTTCACCTGTTTTCTTGCATCATTATTTGGTCCTAAATTGAACTCATTTTGTCCAGATCTGGTCCAGGTTCAGTTTTAGGCTTGGTCCTGGTTTAGTCCCAGTTTTGGGGTGAATGGTACACTTAACCTGCTGTTTATTGCCATTATGTCTGTTTGTATATACATTTTTTGCTACAAAATTTTAATCTGTTTTTCTCTCTTTTTTCTTTTTTTTTTTTTACTTTGTGTTGCAACTCTGAAATTCCCCCACTGTTGGACAAATAAACACACGTTGTATACGTACATGTAAAATATTCAAATTGTAATTAAACACAATAATGGCAAAATCTGGCAAAATCAAGTTGGTAAAATGTAAAAAAAAAAGTGAAAAATGTAATTAAATAAAAATCTCTTTTTGCCTCTGTTTCTTTCTCTTTCGTGTGTCTTCCACTCATTCTTCTCTAACTATTTATTTTCTCTTTCTTTCTCTCCTTCTCTTCAGCCCTCCATTCTCTCTCTCTGTCTCTTTCACCCCTCCACGCTCTCTCTCGCTCTTCCTCTCTGTTTCCGAGACTTCTCCTTCTCCTCTCTCATCCTCCCTGTCTCCTCTCTTATACTTTATTTTTCTCTCTCTTTTTCTCCTCCTCCTTCTCGTACGCTCTATTTTATCTCTCCTCCCTCTCCCGCTCTATCTCTCTTTTGCTATCTTTTCTCTCTCTTTCTCCCTCGTCTCTTTGGGCCTCTCTTTCTCCTCTCTTTCCCTTTCTGGTACTTCTCTCTCCGCTCTCATCCCATCCATCTATTTCTCTCTCTTTTTTACGTTGCTCTCTCTACGCATGCTCTTCGTCTCACCCTTTCTAGTCTTTCACGTCATTATTCTTTATTCCATTTTGATCAGTCTTTCTCACTCGCTCTTCTTTTGCTTCGACCCCTTTTTCTCTTACACCCCTGCCACCCCCTTTCCCTCTCTTTTCTCACTGTTCCTCCCCCTCTCTTTATTCCTCTCCTCTCTCTATGTCTCCTCCTCTCTCCTTAACCATCCTCTCACTGTCGCGCAATTATTTCTTTCTTTCATTACGATCAGTCTTTCTCGCTCGCTCTTTCTCTCAAACCTCTCTTCTCTTGCACTCCCCTTCTTCTCTTTCTCCCCTCCCCTACCACCCTCCTTTCCGTCTCTTTTCTCACTGTTCCTCCCCTTCCCTTTATTCCTCTCTTCTCTCTGTGTTTCTCCAGCTTTCTCTCCCCCCTGCTCTCTCTCTCTCACAAACTTCTCTCTCCTCTCTTCCTCTCGCTCCCTCGCCTCTCTCTCCCCCTCTCTTCTCCTCTGTACCATATGTGCTGCGGCCCTCCGTTTCACGGGCCAGTCCCCTCACAGCTGGCTGGACCGAGGCCACGACACTTCACCTTTCACAAAAGACCTGATCAAAAGGCCACATGTCCACGGAGAACCAACCCTGAGGCTACCATCGAGGATACCACATCGAGCGCAGCACTGCCCGAGCTGTAACGGTGGAAAAACAATAACCTACTTAGATCTATAAAATAATCCCACGGCCCATCCAAAGTAACACCTGATCACACGACATCGAAACCATACATAAAATTTGCACTATCCACATCCCCTAGACAGACACGACTATCTGCTATTCTTCCTCTAGTCCACAACCTCCCTTCCTTCGAAGTCGAGTAGCCCATGAGACCATGCTCCTCAAACAATCACCACAAGACCCCCCGAGCCAACAACCCCTTCCCCTCTCCCTCCCCTTTCTTCCTTCCCTCTCCTCCCCCCCACCCCTCTCCCCTGTGTGCCAGACTAATGCCCCTGAATCAATGTTTGGTTTAAGAAAGCATGGGATTCCCTGGTAATTACCTCCGCCAGGGCTGAGTCCAGGTTTGATGGTATGTTTGTCCAGTGTCCATCAAATAGTTTCGCCGTCAGAAAGTCAAGTTAGGAATGAAATTGTCCTGTATTCTGACTTTTAACTGTTAAAAGTAAACTCCAGAGCACCCGTTAGAGTTTTATGTTTTATGACTTGACATTAGGGCGGCACAACATATTGCAAAATGATCAGTGTTGCAATAATCGATATCACAACAAGCTAAATATATATCGCCATGACTGACAAAAGAATATAAAGGTCCTCCGTATGACAGAAATGTACTGTTGTTAATATTTAAACATTATAAAGGCAGATTTGTATTAATAATTTTCCTTTTTCAGCCTAAATTTGCCTGGAGTTTTGTCTCTGTTTTTATTTTGACTGATTTAAGACAGGCATGTATCCGTCTTAATACTACTGAAATTATTGTGTCACAAAGTACATTAATATCGCAGAAACAGTTATATTCTAATCATTTCAAATATCGCGCAGCCTTTCTGTGTAATGTAAATCAGAGGGAAGGAAAAGTCTGTGTTATCTTGCATTTTAAATAAGGCTAAAATCACAGCTACGAGTCGTGAGTGAGACACGGTCATCCTTTTCAACGCTCGAGCTCGTGTGAGGTCGAAAGCGAAGCAGGGCTGAGCCTGGTTAGACTGGGATGGGAGACAGTGGGAGGGGCCACAAGCAGTGACTGTCATTGTGTCCTTAAGCAAGACACTTCATCCTCCTTTCCTTATGAATGTGGTGTGTGAGCGAGTGATTGGAGGTCGGAGCGGCAGATCGTGCAGATTGACAATTATGAGAAAATGGTCTGAAGCTCAGGAACGAAGAATGTCACTCGGTAAAGATCAGTATTTTTAAATAATAACTATAGTTTATTGATCAATTGAACAAAAAGCATAAACAAAAGGTAAATTAAAAATGACTAATTCACAAGAGGCTTTATCAGCACAGAAGACACTCAAGTTCAGGACCCCAGAGCCCTGTGCATCTTCATCTTAAAGCCACAAACATCTCTATTGAAGACAGTGAGGTGGAGATTCGTGAGCAGGAGAAAAGAGATGGTTTTGGACAGAGGAGTTTCTTTGTTAAAAAAGAGAATCCTTCATTAAATTGTAATGGAGGTTTAAGATTCAACCTTCCTGTTGTTTATAATGGTCTGCTGAAACCATGGAGACGGCCGAGGCATTCGGATGCTAATCAGGTACTCAATGAGGAGGGAGCGAAAGTAAGTGTACAATAGAATGTAGATGGCCCATGTCAGGGCTGTTAGTGGTTTCAAGTGAAACCAAAAACTCCCTTCATCAGGAGGTCCCGCCCTGTGGGCAGGGCTTACACGGAGGAGGATATAAAACCTGAGTTCCCAGACTTGATTCACAGATTGAGAATGACTCTTGGATGAGAGTCGACATGTTTTGTTTTTCTAAAACAGTCCAGATGACTACAACTGAATCTTTTTCTACTAAATTAAAAATGGTATAAAGAAGGCAACGATAATTATGTTACACACATTGAAAAGCATTTTGTGATTATCATTGTGAAATCTCTGAAATGATCTGAAATTATATGAATTTAAAAAACAGGAGCCACTTGTACATTCATGTGGATTTATTTTTTTATTCTCCCGATCTTTTTTTAAACAATTCAAATGTGAGGTTTGGTCAAATCAAAGACAGCGTATCACTTTACTACCTTTTTGCATCTTTTACGCAATGTTCAAATTGTCTTTATTATTTATGTATGTGATTTATTGGAATGTGCACGGATACAAAAACATTGACAGTTCGATGCGTGGATCATAATGCTACTTGTCCCAAAGGAAGAGTTTAACACAGAAAACAGAAGAACACAGAGAGACACATTATAAACACAGGAAAACCATGATAGATTCTGGGCTTTGTCACAGGTTTTAGACGATAATCCCACCCATATCTACACACAGGAAACAAAAACGTCAAAAAGATGGCAGTTAATCTTACATAAACTCTGCATGAGAGTAACATTCAACCGTTTGTCTTTTCCTCCTGGACGTGGCTTTATGGCAGAGTTTCTGTCCTTCCTTCAGTGCAGCGTACGAAGAGAGACCAGGGTTTTCAAGAGTGTGAGAGCGACTCCTGGTTCACCTTAACACGAGCGCGTGAACACAGCCCAACAAGTCGTGCCTTGTGTGGACAGGAATGTGTCTGGAGCAGAGCGACTTCACACACGACAAACACCGAAGGAGCTGGGGACCTTCACCCGCCAAAAACACCCGGCGGACGGAGGCTTTGCGCAGGACTTCCACGCCTTTTGTACATGTGGAGAGGAGTTTAAGGGAGAACACGTGGCTGAGATTGTGTAAGAAAACAGAAAATACACTTTTATAGCAATACAGGAATACATTATTAGAACACATTTAAATCTAGGACTGATTAATGAAGTTCTGATGAGTAATCTGTATATTTAAATGGCAAACAGTTTGATCAGAAGCTAAGCCTGTAGTGCCCAGTGGTGTTTGTAAATGCCCCTGGTCTTCTCTTGGAGCCACAGCTGCCCTGGGGCTGACTGATGGATATGGCAGCCAATATGACCTCTTTAACTTAACTTTACGCTCAGACGCAGCTGCACTATGGGGTTTTCACACTGTAGGAACCTTCTTGGTATGTTTTTATTAGTTCCGGTCGCAGAGAAGATACTAAGCACTGGGGCCACACTATGAGGACTTTTTTTTTTAGCTCTTGCTCTGGTGCAGGTACTTTCCAGTCAGAGCAGGAACCTTTTGTTGACACATGTACAGCTGCCTTTGTTGGGAAATATGTTTCATTCATTCTCCGACTTAGACAAATGCTATGGATCGACTAGACAAGATACAGTTGCTCCAATGAATGCAGCAATAATTGTGTTTATATATTTCTGTTTGGGATGTTTGGGCCTCACAGTTTTACGTGCATTACAGCGCTTCGTCCACCATCTTGTGCCTTGCTTGTCTCTGTGGAAATGTCATTTTCAGGGTTTCTTCCCTCCACAGATCTGACCTGTAACTTTTGCCACTCCAAAGGGAAGTAACCACAACATTATTTCAGGGAAAGTATGGTCCATAGTGAGAAAAAAAAAAATCATTTCCACATAGTTTTCGCTCCTGTTTTGGTCTCGTCATTGTCCTGGCCTCATCGCCGACTGCATTTCCATCAGAATAAGCGTTTGCGTTGAGGACTGTCACACCTATTTGTATGACGTAATTGTCTCTATTATAGACATATATTTAAGGACAATTTGCAGATTACAGGTTCACTTCTGCCACTTTAGTTTCCCTCTTTGTGCTGTCTGTCCTGCCTGTGTCTCGGGGGTGAGCGCGGATGATTTTTACCCATTAGAGGCATCTGCTAATCCCCAAATTGCAGCGCGAGTCGGGGCAGGTTTGTGCAGGGATGTGTGTGTGTGTGTGTGTGTGTGTGTGTGGCAGCTGCAGCAGGAGAGGTGAGGCATAGGGGGAGGGAGAGAGGTGCGTGGACGGGCTTGTCACCAGGTGGAGGGGACGTCCCGTACCTGTGCCATGTGTAAAGATAAATCCTCGTTTGAGCACAAGAAGAGGCCGCGTTCTACTGCCAAGGTGTTGAAGTAGTTCATTTATTTATGTATTTAAAGTCTTTTATTTAACCTGGAAAAGCCTCACTGAGATCAGAAATGTCCATTATATTAGCTTCAAAAGATCAGTTAAAACCACTACACCCTGTTGACACATTTACAACTGGCTAAGCTAAAAAGTAGAGACAATATTTTTCTTTTCTTCCTTTTTTTTTTTACTGATATTTTGAGACCCTAAAGTGGCTTATTGGACTTCTCCTTCAACTTTATAACTGATTGTTTTCTTATCTCAAAACACTATACGCTTGAGCAGCTTGACACATCTTTTCATCTTAAGGCCGGTGGCGATTGTTGGCACAAAATGGACGCCTCGTTTCCATTTGTCTGGCCCGACTGTGCGGCTTTTGTCCACAGTTTGCAAGTGAACTAAAAATGGAGATTTGAGTAAAAAATCCATCTTTATTCATTTCAGACTCCAGCTCCATGAAAAAAAAATTAAAAATACACTTTTTTATGTATATAGATAGATTTTTGCTTTTTATTGAGACAAACAAACAATAACAACATAAAAAATACACAAAAAAGACAACAAAAAAACATTAAAGAAGTGAAAAAAATACACTTTTAATGAATTATAATCATCGTCATATTCTCTCTCTATGTTTTCATTTCTAAAACGTCTACTTCTGTGGAAAAGTGGGTTGTACGTAGGGAAAAGTTGCCGCTTGTTCCAATGGCCTGATCATATTTGACCGTTTCGATGTGGTTTTGTTGTCCCTTGTTTTGAGCAGTTGCAGTAGTACTTCTTACTTATTGGCCTGCCGCGGCTCAAACGTATCCCCTCTTTGTGAAAAGGTTGAAGTGCTAACCACTCTGCCACGCCGCGTCCTCTTTGATAGTCTGTTTGAATCACCTCACGGTTCACCTCTCCGTTATTTCTGGATATTATTTTGTTGTGCTGTGGGCTATGTTAGGGATCAAGGATAGACTCTTTCTTTGCCAAAAGGACTGGATCACAGCCATCTATTGAAAGATTTGTGAAAAAGTACATGCTGTCCCTTCATGAAAAGCATCTCGAAATGTAAATACTGTCCACAATGCAACCGATACAAACAAACGAGCGCACTGGCAGAGTGGTTAGCGCTCAAGCATCAAGGTTGCGGGTTCAGTGGGTTTTTGTTGTCCTCACTATCTCACCAGAGCTTCAAAATGCGTTCTTATCTCAAATGTACAATACACAGACGGCATGATGGTTTAGAGCGGCGTTAGAGTCAAGTCAAGCGCTGTGTGAGGCGCAAGCAGGTGGCGCCAGGTTACAGGTCAGATCTGCGGTGAGGCGAGCCAACTCACGGTGAGAATGCGGTATTTTTCAAAGGTATTTTTTTGCCAATGAAAAAACACAGACTTGTATAAAGTTTCTGCTCCTTTTCATTTTCATTCATTTCTTTTAGGCTTAACTGTAGATTATGTCTTTATATGTTATGAAATAAAGAAATAAATAATAAGAATGAGCCAGGTTTGGTATTAAGTAGTTACTAAGTGTGAATTATTCTTAATAAACTATTTGGTCATTATTAATTAACTCTTTGTTCATGCTTTATAAAGGCTATTAAAAATGTAGTTAACATCTCCATGAAGACAAACTGTGCATTTTTAAAATTAGATGATCAATTCTTATAGTTGTGTTAGATCTAGAGACGTCAAGATTATTAGGTTAATCGATAATTGTGATTATTCAGGTCACAATATAATCTTAAGAACCCAAAAATAATAATCGTGACAATTTTAGAAGATAAACAAAGTCTTTTTAGTTCACGTACTTAAATGAAAATAACGTTTGTTTAAAAAAAAAAAAATCTGGCTGTTATTGTCGTATTTAACTTTATTTTGTCGTTCAGAAAGTTACATTTCTCTAAAGCCGGTCACAAACTGGAGGAACAGTGACATGTCAGACCACGAGAATGAAAACAAATGAAAGATTTCACTGTCGTTTAGTCAGAGTCTCAATAATCGTGAATAATCTTTAAATCGTGGTTTGTTTTTTTCTCACAATAATCATACTTTTTGATATCGTGACATCCCTAGTTAGATCCACGCAAACGCCAGCCTAAAATTAAAACGTTTTATACCTACAAGATGCAGCTCGTATTAAGCTCCGAGTGTGAGTCTTATTGGATTCCATTTTCATAATACATATCCTCAAAATGGTATTAACTTTGTGTCGGCGAAGGCTCTGAACGTATAATCCTGTTTTCCTCCGTGTACTGAACCAGCGTCAGTGCTTTGCTCAAAGGCAATCGCGCCCGAACGCTTTGGGAGTAACTCATCACCTTCTCTCCGCCCCACAATCGCCCCTAAAACCGTTCCTCACCAATCAGCGCGCGCCCTCCTCTGCATTAGCCCCGCCTCTTTCTCGCTTTGACATTCAGAGAACTAGGTCCCGATAAAAACGCGGGTAATATCCCTTGAAGTTGGACATTAAAACTGCATTACTTTTACTCGGGAGATCAAAGCCGGACTTATTTGTGAAAAACCGTACACATTTGGATGAGGCGCCCTGCCGAAAGCGCGGGCGAACTGCCCGGGCCACTGCTTTACTGGACTTGTGTATATTCCACACCTAAGGGATGCATACCAATCATCGCCCCAAAGCCCGGGCGCTGCCGAGGATTACGGCCTGTCAGATCGAGCTGTGGATGCCTTTGGGGGGGGGGGGAGTGAGGAGGGGGTCAGAGGAGCAGAGCAAATAAACTCTGTGTGCAGTAGTGAAGAGGAGAGAGGCAGAGAGAGAGAGAGAGAGAGAGAGGGAGAGGACGAGGAAGGAGAAGAGAGGTGGTCCGGCGGCCTGCTTGCATGTCCATCGTGTTCGAGGGCCGTGGAGAGGAAGAGGTGGAACGTTATTGAGTTTTGGGGTAATTTTTTCAATACCAATACTCAATGCCGATTTAAGCTCATGGGTAAAGTCTTCATCAGACAGGACAGTGCGTGAAATGGGGGGAAGAGAGGGTAGAGACATTCAGGAATGGTTGAGGCCGGGAAGCCAACTCGGAACGCCGAGGGGATTTACAACCTTTTTCTCCCGAACATCCTTTTCCTGTGAAGCGTCTTCTAAAGAAAAGTATCAGTATTTTCCGGTTAATAAAGGCGTTACTGAAGCGTGAACATGTTTATGAAATACTGTATGGAAGTAGTTACCATGTCCTTCCTTCATTAAACGAACACAAGTTTGAGCCTCTTTTCTAAGTCTAAGTACCCCTGGGGTCATTTCAAGTAATAGTAGTAGCAGTAGTCGTGATGACTAGTATCGATACCCAAATGAGTACTGAGTCAATATATCGATACTTGATATCAATATTCCCATTCCCAGTGGAAAGACTGTCGCTGGAGCAGAGGAGGAAGTAGAATGAGGTGTGGCCATTACAGTCCACTGTAAGGGTATTTACACACACCTATATACTGATCATCTAAAGGTGCACTGTGCACACATGGAAATGCAGAAGGCATAAAAGACCAGAAAGTTACGCAGTGCCCCTTTAACCAGCTTTGATAGATTAGATTTGCTCAATAATGTGTTCACCTTGTTGTTTTTGCTGCCGTTATCTCCAAGGCCTGATGCTTTTCGAGGCAACTGCCGTTCTGATTTTGGGGGCGACTAAAATAAATTGAATTGAAGTAAATGCTCTGACCTGCTCTGACCCTGTCCCACCTCACTCTTAAGACCCTCTGCAGTGGGACGTCCTGGGCCTGGGTTTCCTCAGTCCAGTCCTCCCTGCTGCATATCTGAACCAAGCTCAGGCTTCTACCTCCTCCACTGCGGCTCAAGGCTCCGCTATGTCAGTGAACGCGGCGTCAGTGTGAACGCGGCGTCAGTGAACGCGGCGTCAGTGAACTCAGTGTCAGTGAACACGAATTCACTGAACACAGCTTCAGTGAACTCAGTGTCAGTGAACGCGGCGGCGTCAGTGAACGCGCCGTCAGTGAACACTGCGTAATTAGTGAATACGGCGTCAGTGAACACGGTGTCAGTGAACACGCCGTCAGTGAATACGGCGTCAGTGAACACGGTGTCAGTGAACACGCCGTCAGTGAACACGGCGTCAGTGAACACGCCGTCAGTGAACACGCCGTCAGTGAACACGTCAGTGAACACGCCGTCAGTGAACACGCCGTCAGTGAACACGCCGTCAGTGAACACGCCGTCAGTGAACACGTCAGTGAACACGCCGTCAGTGAACACGCCGTCAGTGAACACGCCGTCAGTGAACACGCCGTCAGTGAACACGCCGTCAGTGAACACGCCGTGAACAGCCGTCAGTGAACACGCCGTCAGTGAACATTTGGTTCCTTCAGGTTGCGTTGAGTCATTCTAGGGCTGTAAGCTTTTTGTCGATTCATCAGTTGAATGTGTCTTAGTTACTTACTAAAATGTGTATTAGTTTGTATTGTTTGATTGGCATTATAAAGATGTCCATGTACCACACCAGAATGAGCTTGTGTTTTGAAAGTGAATAGTTTTTTACAGAAGAAATATGCAATTTACCAGAACCTTTTATTATTTATTATGGCCCAGCTCTAAGGCCACGACAATAACCAAACCCAGGAAAACACAAAAGCAGAAACGAACCAGTTCTGTGGACGTAAAGATGAAGGCTGTGTGTTTGTGAGTGTTTGTGTGAACGTATGGTCAAGGGTGTGTGGTCATATTGTAGAGTGATGCGCAGAGAACAAAAGAAAAGAAAAAGGTAATGAAGCGCCGGTGTACGCAGGTGGCGGACGAGCGTCGAGCGCAGAGAGCAGCGCGCCCCGCAGCACGAGCTTTAAAGAACATGGCACCGCCTGGGGTCGTGACACCCCCCCATAAAGACGAGGGGTCCTCTCAGGAATCATCGTAACCAAGATACAGATACACGTCCCCCTCAGTGAAGAACAAAATCCACCAAAAAACCTCAAAGCAACAAACGAACTAATTAATCAATAAGCTACCTATGCTAAGGGTTCTTTACGCTTTAATGTCAAGCCTGCAGTTCAGACAACTTGTAACCCGGCTCACGCCAAATGAATTCTCGCAATATTGGTAACGATCACATTGTTGTTTGGGCAGATGTCAAAAGGACGAATCCAAACAAACATGGCGACGCGGGCTTATGCGCTAAAAATGTGCGGAAGTAGTTTCAGATTAGAATTCTGTCTTTAACACATTTGGTCGTGTTAAGTTTCTGAACCTGCAGAAAAAGATTTAACTTAAATAAAGAAAATTCAGAGCCAACGAGCAAAGGAAGACTGATGTTGAGTATGTAAAAAGTGAAATAATAAGATATTTTATTGATTCTTTATCTCCCAGACACTCCAATAAATTGAAAGAATGAAAATGTTGCGTGAAATGTGTTTGAAATCTCCGAATAGTCTTGAGTTCTATTGTTTTGCGTATTATATTACTGTTTTTCTGCATCACACGTCTTGTTTCCCCTGAGCATTCTTTTTTCCCCCCCCCGTCTTAAACACAACACTCTCCTCCTGTCTTTACCCTGCGCCACATGCAAAATAAGAGCTGGAGCAGAAGATACGGCGCGCAGACTCAGAAGAAGTGTTTTGTGTGTGGAGCTGGAGCTGTGGCGCTGGGTCAGGACTCGTCTGCGGCTGTGTGGGCGGCTCAGAGCTTTCATACGCTGCTCTGATATAAAACAGCATTAGTGTGAGTGTGAGGCTCCAGCACTGAGAGCACTTCATGTTAACACTGAATATCTCCACTCTGCAGAGACCCACAGAAGTACAGGACACAAAAGCACAAATTAATGTGTGCGGTGGTAATGGAAACGCACTCGACGGAGATTAGCTCGCGGCCGGCGCAGGAGCAGCGGTTACAAGGTTTGTATTTGGAGTAAACGCTTTTTTACGCATCACTGCAATTTGTTTGTTTTTATTTTTGAATACGGCACACGTTCAGGTGCTGCACATATAAATTGTACTTGACTTTTCCCTCTTTTTTTTCTTTCTTTTTTTCTAACGTTTATTAGTAGCTATTGTTAGCCAGCGCAGATGTCGTGTCATTTTATTAGTAGGACTATACTAAAGGTAAATTGCTTTGGCAGTGCAACATAACGGCCATATTTATAGTGTTTAGGGTTAAATTGCCATAGAAACCATATTTGCAACGAACGCTACACTTATATGTAGTATTTATTCTGGCCTTTAACACCTTTGCCTCGGCATTTCATTCACATTGTATTCCAGCAGAAGCGCTCCCTGTACTGGGATTTGGTGTTATTTCGCCATCTTCTGGCCGCTGTGGGATTGAACCATGCAAAAAATAAAAGCTAGCCATGTAAGCTAGCTCAACCGGCACGCTAATACAAGTACGCAGTTGTTGTAATGAAAGCGATTTCACGGTGGAAATGCTCACGAGTCTGGCAATGATTTATGGACTTTTTTTTTTTTTTTTAAAGCAGGGTAAAATTGAAGTTGAGTGTTTTCTGGGGCTCAGAGGCAGACGACCTTGCAAACACCATTCGTCAAACAAGCGTGAATGAATGAACACAACTCCAGGAATGTTTTTGATGACGGAACGATGGTATAACATGGCTAAAAGCTGAAAAAGTCCATTTTGCATTATATTTGTCTTTTAAAAGTCTGGTATCAATTAGCCATAATAAAGTATGAACAGACTTAATTTAGAATGAAAAACTAATTTATTAAGAATGACTCAGGCTTAGGACCTACTTATTTAAAGAGTTAGGAGTTAGAACATGAATCATTCTTAATAAACTATTTGTTCATTTTGAATTCAGTCTTTGTTTATGCTTTATTCATGCTAATTAAGGAGTAGTTATTAAAAACTGTTCAGTATTTCATATTTCAAAGTATATTTGGACTCAAAATCCAATCTGAGCCTCATTATTGTTCCCCACTGCTACAACAGACCACCTCCAGACTTCTGCCCCTGTGGCCTCCGCTCTGCTTCCCTTCTGGACCTCTGACTCTGGGCATGACTGAGGCTTAAATTTATACGCTTGGGACCCTTCTGCTCACCCCGGCGCACCTCCCCCACCTCACCCCATTATGACACTCGCTCCGGGGCGCTCTGCCGGGGGAGACCTCCACCTCAAAGCCCACCGTTCCGTCCGCGCGGTGGAGGTGAGAGCGTGTCACTATCACTCCTGTGTGGCCTGTAGCGTCCCACTCTGACCACACGGATCTGAGTCTGGAGGGCCGTGTCCAAACCGCTTTTATGCACTCGTCCTGCAGGAGGGAGGGTCTGTGGAGGGCTTTAATACAGGCTGACCGCGGGCTGAGAATGGTTAAAGACGACCGCTGCATAGAGAAGAAAAAGATGATATCATGGCACTGGAATTGTCTGCAAGATTATTAACAAAAACATCGAATTAAAAAGCACATTTTTAGGGTGCGTTCACACTGTTTTAAGTTCCAATGTAGACTTGGTTTGATCCCGTTCTGGGCTTGGTTTATTCCAGGTCTAGTCCCGGTTTAGTCCCAATTTTGATGAGGTCTAGAATGCATCCTAAATGTTCTGGTAATGGTCTGTCAAAATCTCAATGTCTGCACTTGTTAAAGTTCAAGCGGAGAGAGAGAAAACTGCGTTCGCACATGTGCATTTAAAGGGCTTCCATTAAAAAAAAAACGAATCTAATCATACCTCACAGTTTTGCTTTTAACCTTTGAACCCAGCATGCAGTCTTACCTCGCTGCCTTGCATTTGCTCATCTCTACATTACATTTAAATAAAATAATAATAAGCTCTGACAACAACAAAAAATCGTCTTCATTATATCCTATGTATCCTATGCTTTCTGCTAAAGGACAAAATGGCATTTGGGTTTGTCAAATGGATTCAAAACAACAATACAAACTTCCTCTGCTGCTCCCATTTTCTAGCCTTGTGTAGTTTTCGTTGTCACTGTCGCTGCATCCAACAGATCAGTGTGTGGATGCAAAACAACTTTCTCCAGCTGAACTCAGACAAGACTGAAATCATCGTCTTTTGTCCACAGAAACAAAGAGAAAGTGTAAACTGTCACCTCCAGAGTCTCGCTCTAAAACCTACACATCAAGTTAGAAATCTGGGGGTAATAATGGACTCAGACTTGAATTTTAACAGCCACGTCAGATCAATAACATCAACAGCTTTTTACCATCTAAAAACATTGCCAAAATCAAAAGTATAGTGTCTAAACCAGACCTGGAGAGACTTATCCATGCGTTTTGTCTCTAGTAGATTAGACTACTGTAACGGCCTGCTCACTGGCCTCTCCAAAACGAGCTGTAAAACAGCTGCAGTACATCCAGAACGCTGCTGCTCGGGTCCAGAGGTGAGGACTAAACATTGGACCGGCCTCCTGTTGGGTGCCAGAGTCAGGACTATAACATGGACCGGCCTCCTGCTGGTGCCAGAGTCAGGACTAAACATGGACCCCTGGCCTCCGGCAGAGTCACGGACTCCAAACAATGCTGGTGCTGGTGCAGAGTCAGGACTAAAGAATGGACCGGCCTCCTGCTGCTGGTGGAAATACCCAAAAACCCCGAGGACCCCCCCCCGGCCTCCTGCTGGTGCCAGGATAAACTACCGGTCCTCCTCTGGTGCCAACAGGTCTAAACATCGGACCGGCCTCCTGCTGGTGCCAGAGTCAGGACTAAACTTACGGCCTCCTGCTGGTGCAACAGGAACTTAAACAATGGACCGGCCTCTCTGCTGTGCCCAGAGTCAGGACTAAACATCGGACCGGCCTCCTGCTGGTGCCAGAGGTCCAGGACTAAACATGGAGCCGGGCCTCCTCTCCTGCTGGTGCCAGAGTCAGGACTTGAAACATGGACCGCGCCTCACTGCTGGTGCCAGAGTCAGGACTAAACATGGACCGGCCCTCACTGCTGGTGCCAGAGTCAGGACTAAACATGGACCGGCCTCCTGCTGGTGCCAGAGAGGCCAGGACTAAACAGTGGACCGGACCTCCTGCTAGTGCCCAGAGTTCAGGACTAAACATGGGACCGGCCTCCTGCTGGTGCCAGAGTCAGGACTAAACATGGACCGGCCTCCTGCTGGTGCCAGAGTCAGACTAAACATGGGCCGGCCTCCTGCTGGTGCCCAGAGTCAGGACTAAACATGGACCAGCCTCCTGCTGGTGCCAGAGTCAGGACTAAACATGGGCCGGCCTCCTGCTGGTGCCCAGAGTCAGGACTAAACCTGGACCCGGCCTCCTACTGGTGCACAGAGTCAGGACTAAACATGGACCGGCCTCCTGCTGGTGCCCAGAGTCAGGAGTAAAACCTGCAACAGTCTGCCTGAGGATGTGAGACAGGTCTCTACTCTGGCATTGTTCAAAGCTAAAAACAGTTTTGTTTAGCTGTGCATGACTGAAAGGATTGTATTTACCCTCTTCTCTTTTAAGTCTTAAACTGTTTTGTCATTTCTGTCTTGTCTTTGTGATTTGAATGCATTTCTTTGCTGTTGTGTGAAGCACTTTGAATTGCCTTGTGTACGAATTGTGCTCTACAAACACACTTGCCTTAAAAGCGGTAGCGTTTGTCGATACCTTTAAATGTGTACACAAGTGAATACATTGCTCCTTTTTGATTGTCAGTTTGATGTTATTTTCCAGACAGAGTTACAGGATCACAATGTTACAAATTAAACTGCAATAATATTATGTTATTATCTCCTCCATAAACATGCAACAATGCAACGTGAGGCCTTATTTATCGACGACTAAATATCTACAGTAAAGCACACGAGGTTGATTGTCAGTGGAAGTCCAATAGGAAGCAGTTCTTATGGTGTTGTACAGCTCCTGTCAGCGTTGTGTGGACGAAACGCAGCTGAAACGTCTCGAGCTGTCGCAGAAGTGTCAAACAGTGTTCCTCTCTGCTCGTTTAACACCACGTCACTGCTGAATGTTACTTCAACTCCAAAACGGCTGACTGTTTTCATTCCTCACGTCGCGATGTCATGCTCTTTTTAAGTCTGTGCGTCGGGATTTATTATACGATGTTCGTCGATTGAAATAGCCAAACAAGAAGATGCACCTGATAATGAACCTGTAATAGACATATTTCTTACACCTGATGTACTTTTCTGTGGTTTATTTTGTTTAACCTGTTCTGTAGTTTTCACCAGTATAATATTTTGGATGGATAGCTATAATGTAATAATGGTATAATGGATAACTATTACCAAAAGTGAATGGGATCTAAAACTATGACTAAACGTCTGGATGTTTTTGTCAGCTGGTATGAATAAACATGAACAAACGCTTGGATTCAAGTTGTTACTTAATTTGCACGAGCAAAACCAAACTAAATGCAACATCCAAGGAGAAAGCCTGACATTTTCAATACATTGGAATATATTAAACAACACTTCTTTGTCTAATGAAGTTGAAATCATGGGCAACGTATCTCACACCTTGCAATATTCATAACAAAAATCAAGAAAATAAGTGGTAATAAGATTCAAAATAAACACAGGAGCAACTAAGGTACAAATATACTATATGTATTACTACAAATAAGTACCGATATCTATAAGCTATATAGCTATAGAGGTAAATATTTGCAGCTCATATAAGGACAAAGGTGGTGTACCCGAGTCCAGAGAAGTTACATAGCACACTTTTACATCAAATCAGATCCTTTTAGTGGTCAAGTATCCAAAATGGGACTGAAATGCATGAATAGCAGGCAGTGGAGTTATCTGAGAGCCCAGAACAATGGGGAAGCGTCTGTGCAGCAGCTGCGCGTCTGCTGTGAGGATGTCCCTCAAACACACCTGGATCTGGTGGAAAAAGCCTGTCACTGGACCCGGACCCTCTGCTCAGACAGACCAGTCATAGGACACTAATGTTATGACGCTGTGGGTGCTGAAGAAGACGTTTCAACAGACGTGTGGGTCAAGCACAGGACATGTTCCACTGAGGTGCACAAGGCCACATTATTGGAAAGTTTTGTGTAGGTGTTACTTACAAGGCTGATCTTTATGTCCATGTGGGAGAAAAAAGCATTTTGAGGAAACGACCTTCGAAGTTACAATGTCTTTTTCTGCCTCCCCTCAGTACGTCAACGCAATGAAGCAAGAAATAAGAAATGTAAACCTTCTTCTATCCATTTTTGTAGACATATAAGTCCCGAATATGTGCATGTTTGTCCATTTTACACAAAAAATGCCTCATTCATCATTTCTTTTCTTAAATGTATGTAAACTACAGAAATTTTTTCAAATTCATATCTCTAAAAATGATGTTTTTAGAGGTGAATAACAGCTGCGGAATGACTCAAACGTGAACAACTTCAGACTCAAATGAGCTGTAACTCAAACCTTTTTTTTTGTGGTTGGGGAAACCCGGGGTTCTGGAGGAAACCTACGCAGACACAAGCAGAACATGCAAACTCCACACAAAAAGGCCCCGCGCCGCCCGGGAGTCGAACCCAGGACCTTTACAAACTACACTTCCAATTCCAGCAAAACAAACACGTGAAGTCATTACTAGGCAACGTGAACGCTCACGCGCAGGAGACGCTTGGATTTTGGCTCTGACGCAACAATGTGGGGAAACTTCAAACGGGGTGATTTGTGAGATCGCAAACCGGATAAACAAAACAAGCGTGAATCAAACAAAATACAACTCTTTTTGATGACGTTGGGGGGGGAAAAAGTAAATTTAGCATAATATGCCAGTGTGCAAATGTTAAAAAAAAACTGACTTGCTTAGAAGTTTGTCCAACGGGGCGACGGACCACTCCTGCGCCGACACATTTTTCCCGAGTTCCGAGGCGACAGAGCTTCCGTCAGTGTATGGCCCATATGGATGAATAAGCTCTTGCCTCTCATCCCTCATCCCTTCTCTCTGGAGTCTGTTATTGATCAGACATTAGGCATTAGCTGAGCCGCGGGAGCAGGCTTTTATGATAATCTGACCCCCCTCTCTCTTCCCTCTCTCCCCCTTGTTCTCTCCCTCCCTCGTTCGCTCTCATAACGCCACTGCATTAGACGCACACAGTCCTGCACGGCCGGTCGACACCTGGCCCTCTCTCCCTCCTCTCCCCTCCTTCCCTCCCACCCTCTTGCTCTCCTTCTCTGTGTTTGCATTACAACACTGTTTAATGGCCTCTTTAGAGCAGACAGGAAACTTTCCAAGAGCTTCCAGTAGCTGAGGACCCGCCGTCCGAGAATATTTGGGACTACTTTACATGACAAATGATTTCTGCCGCGCACGCAAAAGTCATATGTCCTGACACACGTGAAGTACTCGAACTCCTGTTGCAAACTCGAGCTCAGAACTTGAGCTCTAAATACTAGAGGCTCGACAAAAAGGGTTTAAAGTGCCCATGACAGGTCTTTACGATTTTTTTATTATGACTTTATTTGGTGTATTTTTACCTGTTGTACCTATAAATTATAGTTTTACACCGATCGAGTAGGTATTTGTGGAGAAAAGTCAAAAACTCTGTACAAAAATGACAGGAAGTGACATCACACTAGGAACACAGTCATTCCAGACAAAGTCGATGCATAATTTACACAAAATAAGACATTCTAAACATTAATTCAACAAAATAACGGTTATTTTCATTTGCCATTGAGTTTGTTTTGTCAGTTTTTTCCCAGTGTTTGCTGGGTAATGTCCTTGTGTGATGTCATCAATTACAAACAGGAAGTTGAATTATAAATAAAAAAAAATTGCTATTCTGGGACAATTTTTGAAATAATTTTTAGCAAAAATTTATTGATATGAACCTTAAATCAATTTGAGCTCAATGAGCCATCAAACCTGTGAGAGGCCCTTTAATGCCAGGTTCATGTACTACAAGCCTGTGTGTAGTTTGCATGTTGTTCTTTGAGACGCGAGGAGCAAACCGTCTGGTAAGTGCGGGGAAAACTTCCCAATTCTCATTCAAGGTTACTCTTCATCATGTTTCACCCTTTGTGAGTTTCCTTCAGTGCACGGTGGATGTACGTTTTTGAACAAAATCACCAAAATCCCCACAATACAGAAAGGTATAAAAATGGGCATCGCAATAGCTCCAAGCATAGGTTCCCTGTCTGTGTTTGGCCTTTGGGAGTTTTGCCTGTTTTCCTTCCTTTCCTTCGAAGGGCACCAGCTTCATTGTCTGGAGCGTCAGCCCCTCTTCACAGTAAAAACCCTTCTCCTCTTTCGAAAACAGCTCTTAAATATCCTTGTATCTTTCAGATCTTTAAAACGTCTCTTAACCCTGAATAACAGGGTTTCACTTCTTGATTCAGCCAAAGTCCTTTCTTTTTCTCGGGTCCTTTATTGTTCTCTGACCGTTTTCAAACATTTCTTCACACCCACGTTTACCGCCATGCTTGTGTTACTGCTTAGACCGTTGGTTTACTACTCATTTGACTAATACACAGTTAAGATCTACAGAAATCTTTATGATTTTGCAATTTTAGAAAAAAAACCCGAATTGTATCCCGGTTTATCTATTTTTTCTGTTTTGTTTGTAATTTCACTTCCTGATTGTAAAATCCTAACATCGCACAGTGAAATTCTGTAACTGTTACCTAGCAACCACTGGACCAAAATGACTCTCACAGAAGTACGTTTAATATTTGACAAATGAAAATATGTGAGAACGCTTTCACTGTGTTCACAAAAGGTTCAGAAAAATTTGTTTTTTGCAAGGAAATTGTGCCAAAACAAGTCATTTGCATCATATTTTCCAACTTTTTTTTCACAGAATTCTACTTGACTGGGGTAAAACTATCATGTCAGCAGGTTTTATCTCACCAAATAAAGAAAAAACCCTGTCACACACACTTTAAGGTTGCACTTTATTGTCCCCTGTTGGGAAAATGTGTCCCACATGTGACCCACACTTGAATGTCTGTAGAACACCTGTCAGGGGAACCCATCTCTAGATGTTCATGGTTTTCAGAGGGATGAAAGTTTAGCCTGGCAATTGACAATAAAAAACAAAATAATCCATCTTTTCAATTGTCAATGTCCACCAAAAGTCACGTATAAACAGGAAGTGGAAACCAATGGATCGAGCTGGTTGGGTCAGTGCTTCCTTTAAATTTAAAACATAATGACCTATAATTGTTCGTCCATTAAATTTGTTTCCAATCTACCAATAAGCAAATCTGCCTCTCGATATCAACTCCAGTCCTCTTCCCCTCCCACCGCGCCTCTCGTTCTGAGCAGCTTTATAGGATTAGAAACGTTTGCCGGAGCCGCGGTGCCGCTGCAGTGTGATGGTGATAGATGGCAGTGGCTCCGGAGTGCACTGGGGGGGTCCATTAGCTCCTCTGTATTACGGACAGGACGCCGCGCCTGTCTGGCCGCATCGCACCGGGGGCCCCTGCCGGCGTCTGAGGGCGAACCTGTGTGAAAGAGCGCCTCCTCAGACCCAGACACGCGACAGATCGATACACCTCGCTGTCTCAGGGATTTCCAGGCAGGACCGGATTACAGACACGCCGCGCTCGTAAAAAAAAAAAAAAAAAAAATCAGCTAAACAACAACTGCGGCAATTAAGGGAGACACCTGGACTCACGCGGAAGGAGATATAATGGATAAGAGTGAGTTAAGAGCTAACGGTCCAGATAGTGGTTGTAAAAGGGATTACAATTTTGTCATTGTAATTTGCAAATTGGTGTCAGGTGATCTTCCCTTCTCCTTCCGACAAGAGCGAGCTTGAAGGCCCCACAACTTCGGGGACGGAGCTTTGGCTTTTTCGGCAGCTGCGACGGGCCTGTTAGCTATGTTAGCCTCGTTAGCCTCGTTAGCTTGTGAGGCGGGCTGTTCGTTTCGGTCCCGCAGCGTTACCGGTCGTGAGTTTTTTGCGTTTGCTCATCTCTTGCCCGTCGTTTCTTGGGATTTTGTGGGTAAAAACTGTATTTTTCAAGATCAGTCTCGACAGCAACGGACGGAGTGAGCACGCGTCCACGCTAACAACCTGACTGATTATTTCTAATTTGAACCTTCGTAACTATTAACTTATTTTATTGTATGTTATGTATTTTTTTTTTTTCAAAAAATTTTCCGCTCAGTAAAATGGATTTTCACAGTATTTATGTCGCACAAGTTCAAGCAGGAAGACTGTCAGCCAATCACAGCCAGCTCAAGCCCCTCACTTAAATGCACTCTCTCTCTCCTCCAACCATCCTGCTGTTTAAAAAGGAACCGACACCTGGTCGTTTGAGTCCTAAACGGTCTTAAGTAGGAGCTAAACGAGATGATTGGACAAGCGAGAAGACAGACTCGGGCGAAAACAAGACGGCAAAAAGCAGATACAAACAGAAAATAATAACAACGATCTTGCCGTTTTTTCCAGTGACCGTTAGCAACAGCTGCATTCTACTTATCGACGCACAGCACGAAAATATTACCTTTCCATTACATTGATAGAAAGACATTAAAACGCATGGTAGAGGTGCAGAGAAGCGACAGAACTGCAGAATAGGCTGACAATAAACCGGACGTCGTTTATTTTTTAATCGATACACAAACTTGGAGTTACTAAATGTCTTTTTGCCAATTGCTGAGATTGGCCTGATGATAGAAAGTGCAATTCAAGTACAATTTACCTTTTAATTTATTACAAAACCCCTTGTTACGTTTGGGTCAGGGTTTTGGAGCCCTGTCGAGATGTGTCTTATGAACAAGCCTCCACGGTCCAAACTTTTTTATCCCAGCAGAGCAAATCAGCCACTTCAGACCCTCCATCTCTTTTCCTTTGCTCCTACTGCGCAGGTGAAGAAGGATTTTCCTTAACACATAATGCCTTTCTCACCAAGGTCAAGGTTTAACCATTCGAAAACCAATTTACCAGAATTCCTTTTCAATATTTCAACGAATGTTTCTTGGTGCTTTCAGTGTTTTGTCCAGTGTTTGTTTATGTGGTTGCTTTTTAATGCTTTACTGTACACTATAAGCTTTTGCACATGTTTTCCAACGCGGCTTTCAAACTATAAATGGCAAAAACTAAACTAAACTAAACTTCTCGCAACCACCAAAGGGGTTTCATATGTTTATTGGATGGAACGGAACAAAACGCACACTGTTTCGAGTACAACCAAAGCCCTCTTTACATGCTATTTAATCGTCAGCTCATTTGCAAACCCGATCCCTGAATATTGAGTTTTTTCTCCTTGTCGTGAATATGTATACTTGCAGTTGGTTTTGTCAAGGCTGAAAATGCTTGCGTCTCAAACATATGTAGCGTCAAACTCACCCAGGAGGTCTTCGGACCTCATTCATACGTGACTCCCACCCGAACCCTGCAGTCTGTCCCTCAGTGTTAATACTGACCGAACACGGCGCACATGCGGGTCTGGAGGACAGCGAAACCGAGAATGAATAAATAAAATATCCAATGTGCCTTTCAATATCCTCAAGCAAAGCGTACGAGCATCTGTGTGGAGCGGACCATTCTACTCTGAGTGCCCCCCCCCCCCCCCCCCCCCCCCAAGCTGTGTGCAAAAGATGCGGCTACTTTTCCATATTAAGTGGCTTTCATGACAGTATTTTTAAAAAATCTTTTTTAAATTATTACATCGATTACACAGCTCGTTTGTGTATTTTTTCCCCATAACAAAATAAAAAATATACAATGAAGTATGATGAAAATAACTACATAAATAAACAAAGCAATAGCAATAATGAAATGATCAAATAAATAGATGATTAAGCACGATAAAAATTCCCCTTTCCTCATTATTCAATTGAATCTTTACCATTTTAGTGAATAGAAGTTTTAATATGTGCTTTTGCCCAATTTCCACCACAGCAGCAGACAAATCAGCCTCCTCATCTTCATCTGTGAGTCTTTTCAGGACTCAGGGGGAGATAAATAATTCCATAACACACCGTCTCAGTCCTTCATAGCATGCTCTGATACTCGATTCATCCGCTCATCTTTCTTTAAGCAGGTAAGACCCATCGAGACCTCTTCTGCGAGGGTGACCTGGCCAGCGCACGTCGCAAAACACAGGAATAAACGCATTGCAAACATACGATTAGAGGCACGGATAATGTTCAGAGGATTCATGCTCTTTGCTCTCAAATAGAGCAGTTCACACAGTTTCAGCTCAGTTCAATGCTAACTTCTCCGTGGAACAAACTGATCCGAGTATGCTAATATTTCATTTATTTCGTCAGTTATTACGGCATTCTTTAAAGTCGAAGCAAACGTTAGAGGAGTCAAAATCGGTCAGTAAGTTGTATGTTGATATGTTAATTGATTGCACAATTGGGGTGGTAGAAACCTGGCTTGGTGCTTCCTGTTGTTGCATCCTTGGGCGGGACACTTCAACCAACTGGACGCCTCATGTCTGTCTGTTTGCTCAAAAGCAGCTGTAGGCTTGGAGCTTGACAATACCAAGTACGGAGGGAATGAGTGACGCGGCTTTGGGAATGTGGAAAAGCGCTACATAAAACTGAGGCATTATTATTACTACACGATTACCCCTCCTGCAGGTCATTTCACGCGGCCACAATAGATGGTCACACTGCATTTAACCTATTTTAGATGATGTATTGCTAACAAAACATCCAACAAGTTCCTTTCACAACAGTACGCTTGGACATGTTTTTTCTCTCGTCCCGGGTCCGCGCGGTGATTTAACTCCTCAGCGCTGGTTTCCTTGGCCCCGGCTGACACTTTTAACGGCCCCTTGTTGAACCTGATAAGTGGGGCGCTTTGATGGAGACGACGGCCCCAGAGCCATCAACTTCCATATGGGGTAGAGGGGGGAGGAACGCAGGGGCCTGGGGGAGACATGCACGGATTAGTGCGGCATATTTTTCTGAAAGCGTTCACCAGATTTGCTGTGGTTTTGCGACTTTGTAAAAACACCATTAGGTTGTTTTCACTGGATGTCCAATCATTATTTAAAAAAAAGCCGATATGCACATAGAAGGGAGCTAAGAGTTTTAATTTCCTGCTTACGACCAAAAACAAATCATTTTTTTCCCGCATATTGATCGTATTGACTCATCTCATTAAACAAAAAGAATACAACTTTCTTGACCATAATCAATACATATTAATACAATTCAACATAGAAAATAACGTTCAAAGTCTCCAAAATCTTAATTCCGCATGCGTTTACAGACAGAGACATCAATCAATTACAGTCCCAAGTTGATCACTGAGGTTCAGAAGTAACAGATAAGCGAAACACTGAACAAATCGCGCAATATCGATACAGAGTCAACATTTTAAGGAGCGCTTTGATAGTTTGCGCAACAGATTCAGTCGTGTTTTTCTTGAGCCAGTCCGACTTTTTGCACAGTCCATTCCAGTGTCGCGGCAAGGTCGAGGTGTGGCTTTTAAGATGCCTCCTTCTGGGGGAGAAAAAAGATCTGTTAAAATGACCCAAGCGCGAGCAGAGGGAGAGCCACCTGGACACCATCAGTCTGAGAGAAAGGTAAACATCTCCGACATTCCTCCCTGCACACTGGCCCGCAGAGGTCAGAGGTCATGATGACAAACGGGTGACCCAGCAGCACTCAGGGGCGAGAGAGGAGCCCTGGAATCTCTCAGAGGGCGGGGGGACAGGCGGGACAGACCAGGACTATCACAGGACTATAGCAGAACTATCACAGGACAAACACACAGGACTAGGAACATCTCAGGACTATCACAGGACAAACACACAGGACTAGGAACATCTCAGGACTATCACAGGACTGTAGAAACATCTCAGGACTATCAGGACTCACAGGACAAAGGACAAACACACAGGACTAGGAACATCTCAGGACTATCACAGGACTTTAGAAACATCTCAGGACTATCACAGGACAAACACACAGGACTAGAAACATCTCAGGACTAACACAGGACAAACACACAGGACTAGAAACATCTCAGGACTATCACAGGACAAAAACATTGGACTACAAACATCTCAGGACTATCACAGGACTGTAGAAACATCTCAGGACTATCACAGGACAAACACACAGGACTAGGAACATCTCAGGACTATCACAGGACTGTAGAAACATCACAGGACTAACACAGGACAAACACACAGGACTAGGAACATCTCAGGACTATCACAGGACTGTAGAAACATCTCAGGACTATCACAGGACAAACACACAGGACTCAAAACATCTCAGGACTATCATTATCAGGACTAGTAGACGATCCAAGTGCTATTCCAGGACTATCCGTGGACTATATCTTGACTATTGTACAACAAGACAAACCCAGGATTATCCAAGACCTATCCCATGTCCACACCAGAACTATAGCAAGAACTTTACAAAGGACATTGACCAGACTCTACCTGGACTATCCTAGAACACCAGAACCTGTATGAGTCGACTAGGGGCTTGTTTCCACTGGCTCACTTTGGAGCAGTTCGGGATGGTCCCAAAGGGTCTATAATATTGTCTCAAGTAAACCATGGCTCTCTTTCTGCTCCCGAAACTCCTTTGCCTGAGATGATTGGAGAAGACGAAACGCCGACTGAAAAATGTGTCAAAAAGCAGCAGATATAAACAGAAAATAATCTTGATCTTGTGATGAACTGCCGGACAAACCCAGGACTATCCAAGTCGTACGCCGAGTCCGCACCAGAAGCATGCAGAGAAGACGTTTTTTTTTTTTTTACCGTTGTTGTTTGTGTAAATGCTGCAGCGATGGAGAAACCATCTGAAACGTGACATGTGCTCCGGTGGACAGGAGTGTGGCTTGTGGCTGGGCATCTGGTTTAGCGATCGTGGGGCCGATTGAGACCTGAACCAGGACCTTAATGTGAGCCAGACTTGACCAGAGCAGAGCAGTGACCCCCCCCTACCCCCCGCCCCCCGTGACACGTGTAATGAATGAGCTTTCACTCTGTCACACGGAGCGTTCGACAAGCCGAGGCTCGTGATGCGGCCGCTCTCCAACAATATGACATGGAGATCATGTATTATTATCTCACCGTATAATGCAGTTCATATGTAAGCTTTCACCGTTATTATTTACTCATTTTCATTATTTACAGCGCGTTATAGTCAAAATAGCCACTACGCAGACAGTTTTATACTCGCTTTCTATTAATAATTATAATTAAATACATTTTTATTTTGTTTCTTCACTCTATGAGGCATTTTTCAATTATTTGCTGACACTTTTACATATAAAGAAGTAATATTGTAAGGGTTAAATGTATTATCATTCTTGTTAAGTTGAAAAAAATTATATTTAAACAATATTGGTACTGTTATATATTAATTACACCTTAATTTGCCTTAATGAAGCATATTTATTCATAATGAAGTGTATTAGAAATGTCTCAGATTCGTTGATTACGACTTAAGTCTTTGTTCATGCTTTATAAAGGCTATTAAAATGTAGTTATCATTAAGTGTTTTCATAATATTTTAATAATCGCTCATCGATGGATTTTGTGCGCAGTATCACATTATTTCACATTATTTCTTGTTTTTTTGCGGCAGTTGAAAATACACGTTTAAATGTAATATGCCGGTCCCGTGTCGACTGTCACAGCTTCGCGACATCCGCGAAACCGCAAATCGACCGCTCTCCCCGACCCGAACGCGGTGTCCTGTCCCGAGGCGCTGCGGTCGAGTTTGACCACCGCACGACCTTTCAACTCTGGCTTTTACAGACTGATGCGGACCAGATCAGATAAGGCCGTGTCACTGGGCCCTGTCGTGTTTCGGGTGGCGCTCAACACTCGCCAGTGCAGGCATTGTACCGCGTCTTACGTGTTATTGTACAGAATCTATCATGCGGCAAACGAGAAGACACATTTCTCTTGTATTTAGAATGAAAATATATCATACGTAGGTCATTGTCTTGCATTGCGTTGATGTAAAGCTGCAACACTAATCTGCAAAATGGCTTAGGTCCATTGACTTACGCACGAGCTGAGAAGCATTTAGACGTTATTCTTGTTACGTGACATTTTTGAACCCTGCGTGTCCGATCCAGAGTCTGGATTTCTGTAATAATCGCGAGCAAGTACGGAGAAGTGGGCGGAGATAGGGGGAAACGTAGTACTTTGCGTCAGCGAAAAGTCCGTTTGACGTCATGTGTCTGCTTCACGTTAACTGTGGCTTGAACGCGCAACAAAACGAAGACTTTAAAACAACATATTTGTCCTTTAAATTGTTTTTCCAGTTGTTTTGCACATTCAAGACTTTTTTGTCAGTGTTCATTCAATTATTTAGTGTACGAATGGTCTTGAAAGTTTAGTTTTTGACACAGTAACGGCATCAAAATTGGGACAAACCCCCCAAACTAAACAAGCACTAGAACAGGACCAAACCAAGTCTACATCAGGACTAAAACGTGTTCAATTTAGGACCAGATAACGACAAGTGTGATCTTTCCCAAATAGCGTTATGTTGACCGGCATGAGCGATGGCACATGACTTTCGTGACTTTCTTTTTCTCATTCATTCGCTCACACGCTCAACGGCGGTTTGCGTCCGTCGCCGCAGCTGCCATGGGCGGCGACAGACGAGTGGAAGAGTGGCGGCCGATCTGCGCCCGCTGCTTCGCAATCACAGCCAATCACTGGAGTGAAATCTTCTGCCCAACGACAAGCGGGATCGCGTGACCGACGTTTGAGTTTGCGGGGCGAAACGTGCCTCTGTGGGGGTCTTCGTTTGTGTTATTCCGTCCAGATGAGGGCCTCCGGGTCAGGGACTCGAGTGACGTGAACTGGAGACTGAAAGTGAGAGTGTGTCAGCCCCGTAGCTATGGGCCTCAGGCGGGGGAACACTAACGACCAGGTGGTTACAGGGGGGACAGACTTCGACCATCTGTGACGCCCTGCACGAGAAGACGGACCACCACGCTGCCGATGCACATTTATTCGGGTTAAACTTTGGTGCTGTTTTCCGTCTGCTCCCTTCACTTGTCCACAAAGAACCGTAACAATTTTTTTTACATTAGATGGCTTACCAGTACCACCCAGCCCCACCCACATTGTGACAGACGCGGGCTTTGTGAGGGAAGGACGCAACAACAATGTGTGTAAAATTCAAAGCACCAACCCTCTAATGTCTTCATTAATCTTTAAATACGAGGCGGGTTTATTTGTGGAGCGCAGTTTGCACACAAAGTAATTCAAAGCGCTGTACAGAACAAGAACCACGTATTAATTGAAAGCCAACATTTAGAAACTTACAATGAGTACAAATCAATACACGCAATATAAAATACATTAAAAACGAATATTTCATGTGCACTTTCAGGCCGAATGCCGGGTCTGGAAGACGGACACTTCAGTTCTATTCAGTTTATTTTTTGCAGAGCTCAAAGTCACCGCAGCAGTCGCCTCGCAGGGCTTCACAAAATGGCAGATTTGACCAACAGAAAGTTACAAAATCAAAGTTGTCAAACGGGCGTCGACTTTGGGAACGTTCCAATCACAGCCACTTATTTGCCGCACGTGTCTCCAAAGGGTGGACGGCGTCTCCCTCTCAGATGTCCTTGTAGTCAGAAGGAAATACGTAACTTCTTGACCGTCTTTACTTTAGGTTTTGTTTTTCGGAGTGTTTCCTCACAGAAGGACAAGAGACACAAACACTTGTTCATCAGCCTGTTTCCTGTGAATGTTGTTTTAGCTGCTCGTCTCTTGGCAACCGTTTTATTGTTAGATTTTCTAGCTTTCTGGGGGGTTTTTTGGCTGTAAAAAAAATATTAAATTTACCTCAAATTTACAGAATTAACTGCTTTTTTTCGTATTTATTTTCAGTCGTAAGCCGCCATGTTTTTATTGTTTTTGTTTTTTTACCTGTCTTTTCTCTGATTGGTTAATTGGAAATCGTCGGTGTAAAGTACTGTGGAAGTGTGTAAATGTCTTGACAAATGCACGTCAATAATATGGAAATATAGGTTCAATGTTTGATTTAATAGCTACAATAAAACAGTAATTGCTCCACCATGCCAAGCTGTCTAAACCATTCACAAAAATAACTTCATTGTAGTAGCAGTAGCTGAAACAGACGCCGCAGTAACAACAAAATTGCATCACAAATCGCTTGAACCGTTCCAGTCGTTGTACATTATTTTTTTTTAAAAACGGGTTATTTTTTCTTTTTTTGGGGGGTCTGACGTTTCAAAAGCTCCACCTGGATCCTCTGTCCCAGGAGCCTCTCGGAGAAGTGTGGCCGCGTTTCAAAGACGAGACCCAGGCTTTTGAACCCGGCTCTGTCCCCTCTCCGCTGCCCCTGGACCGTGTGCAGGAGCGATCCAGGTCAAAAGTACATTATGAGGCAGGTGCTATCGGAGAGCGGCGCGGGACGGTGCACAAAGGGAATTATTAACGCCGCAAGTCGCACCTTTCAGGGTCTTTCTGCCGGTGTCATCACATCAAACTCGGAGGGGGGCAATCAAGGACATGGGGACAAGAAGCAAGGGGTAAATTAAACATGGGGGGTAAAATGAGGTGGAGCGGGGTGTAGCTGTCAATCAGGTCCAGGTACAGGAACATGAAGCCAGTACGGGATGTAATGGCGTGATATTCCGGCAGATTTTCACCGTGATAGATGCTTTACGCGCTCTCTCTTTCAAATACGTTCATTATAAGGATACTAAATGTTGTGGATGATGTGATATCTCTGCCTAAACAAGATAATGCTCTTCGTTCCTCCTCCGCAGTCTGAATTTGGACAGTGTGCTGTTCCTGTTACCCTGGTTATCCATCTACAAAATGTGTCCCGCTCCCTGTGTTAAAAAAAAATTAAATAAACATGCAGGCACTTCACTGTCCTTCCCAGTCCTCTAAAAGTAGAAATTGAAAGTGTATTTTGAGCCTTTTAGGATAACTGAGCTCAGAATATTGAGGTTCCATTGTTGCGTGAGCCCTGGATTTTTAAAAGGCGCTCTTATTTGGCCTACAATAACTACGAGGACACAAAGAGGACTGTGGGGATTGTGAAATATTTTCGAATAATTCACCTTGAAAAGGCGAAACTATAATGAGTGCAGCAGTTTTGCCTTAGCTTTTTAATACTTTCATCATTTGTTCAAAGCAAGTTAAGCATGTGCCCCTTATAAGCAAAACAAAAGACTGGCCAAGTTTGGAATAGTTTCAATCAACAATTTGCATTTGATGTTATTTTAATGATCTGGAATCTCACACGTCACTGTATAAAACACTCCATGAACCGAAAACTGCACTGGCCAAAGAAACATCTTCAATTTATTTACAATGGTCCCAGAAAACCAGAGTCTGGGAGGTTTTTATAACGTTCCCATCCAGCCGAAGTGACAGAGCAGAATAAGGGTGAATGTGTTCAAGGACGAAAGGGATTTAATGGCGCGACCCCCCGAGAACATTGTGGTTAGCTGTAACAGTCCAGACTTTATTTGTCAAAGAAACTCCCTGATCAAGCAGCAAAACGGGTGAATTACACGACAGGAGTGATTTCTTTAACATGTGGATAAAAGCAGTTTTCCCGTCCATTGGTCCTGGTCTTGAACAGTCTGAATCGTGGGACGAAGACCGTTGGGTCCGTCCCAGGTCCAGCGCTGCTGTTTGCTCACAACGTAAGGACCCTTTTCTGGCGATGGCACCGTCCCGTACCCCGTCTTACGCACGTGTTATTGCTTTGCCTGGACATGTGTTCTGCAATTTACGTGTTTTTTTTTAGCTTTTTAAGTATGTCGTTTGTTCACGCTTCATTCGCGCTCGCTCCATCCATCCTGTTTACGAGGTTGTCAGAGATCCAGAGCTCCTCCAGTGCTACTTTAAAGTGCATAAATCGTCATCCAAACTTGATTTGAGCTTTTCTGCCATCGGCTTTTGGTTTTATTCATTGGTAATTCCCGGTAAATAACACCAATCCTGATGAGGGAACGCTTCACTGTGTGGTTTTCAGTGCATGCTTTACTTAACACAACACAAATACTGCATAATATGTTCTTTAAACGTATGTATCGTGCTCATTTTTTAACTTTTATGGGTTTTTTATTGTGGCGCCGGATACCGCTCGCCTCCGTGAAGATATAGCTTTAATGCCGTACTGTGGAACATTCCAGGTGAAGCGATAACATCTCCATGGTCCGTGCACAGTGCCCCTCAAAATGTCCCAGTATCCCCCGACAACGAACACTTCAAACCCAGACGGTGCAGTCGGTTTGTGCTGCTCTAACCCTGACCTCTCTGACTTCTTATGATTTTTCTTTCCTACGTGATGATTGTCCCGGCTGTTCCTGTGTGTTCCTGCGGCCCCCGGGGTCGCCGCGTCTTCCGGGGCGGGGGGGCGAGCGTTTGGGACGGGAGGGGGGGCTGTGACACTTCGGGACCTCCCCCGGGCTTTGGTCTCAGGCGGAGGGGAGGGGGGCTGGGTCTGGAGCGCGGGGAGCGTGTCTTCTCTGAGTTACGAGTGATTAGGCCGGTGGCTGCCTTCTGGACTCCGGGGCACCTCAAAACTCGTGACCCCACAGCTAAAAACAAGCATTAACCACCACTGGGCTTTTCACTTTCCACTTTCAAACTCGGACTCAAACAAACAGCACGTCCCTCGCCGCGCCGCCGTAGGACCGGCCGCCTCTGGAGATGACCCCTGGCACCGAGGAACATGTGGAAACTCAACCAACAAATCAAACTGCTGCCTGTCGCTTGTGTTCGGATGGCACTAAAGACATTCAGATTGAGGAATTTATTCTGGAACCACACCTCTTAAGTTGGACGGTACTCGACTTTACCCTTGTGAAAAGTGTTTTTGTCCCCTTTGTGACATAAATCTGCATCTGATAGTAAAAACATTTTATCAATTGAAAACCCAGGTTCCTTTTTGTATAAACTGCTTCTCAACCAAAACGTTCCTACAGATTAAGATCAGGGGTGGTAAGTAAATCAATGAAAGTAAGAAAGTAGATTTTTAAACATCAGTTCAGTTCCATTTAAGACTCATGTGCGTATTGCGAGCAGCACAAGTCCCTGTCGTCCTTATTGACGTTGTCTCGCGGCTGTCTCTGCTTCTTTTCCACTTCCACAGACGCTCGAAACGACACTGCATCGCCCCGCTCTGGATCGACCAGAGCTCAAAGGACAGGCGGATCGTTGGGCTTTAAAACGACTAAATTCAGTTCACACTAGTTAATTTTCTCCTTATATTCCCATTACACTGACACAGACGGCACGGTAAGCCATCCATTCAACTACTTCAGCTCGCTCTTCCTTGTGTAAAATATGTTGGAATGAACTTAAACAGATCAACTTAAAATCTCAATGATGTGCTTTGGATCAGCCTGAAATCAATAAACCAGAAAAAGTGTTCATAATATATTCACGTTTTCTATGCAAAGCCAAAGTTTCCTCATAGACGCTGTGGGCCAAATTGTTTGTATTTGCTTCCATTTGCTGCCAGAAAACTGATATTTTTCAGCTACAAAAAAGGGCATACATTATTGGGCAACACATTGTTCGGTGTTGCAGAGATTCCGCGCAAGACAGAGAGCTCTGTACTTCTTCTTCTTCTTCTGCTGCTGCTGCTGCGTTCTCTCCGTGGACTCTGATCGGAGCGTTACCTATTTTATTCTAGAGGCGGTGCGGGTTCGCTTGGTTGTTCCTGCGGTAGACCCGTGGTTTACATGAACTTATGTTCAAGTATTTATTCATCAGAACATGCGCGGTTTGTTGCGCCGGCGTCCTGCAGCTCTCCGGAGGTCTGAACTTACAGCCGGGGCGGTGGAAGATACAGCGCGTCCGTGGGGGTTTAGGCGCGATGGTGGAATACAGAGCAGGGTCTACAAAGTGTGCGCGGGCCTTCATTATTTACTGTCAAACTTTCAGCCACTTTTATCCAGAAGGGATTTCCCGGGTGATCAAACTTAACACTTCAATATGCATAAATGTGCTGTGATTTGCGTGAGGCCGACGGTACAACAAAGGAGCCTTATTCTGTCGGCTACCAAAGATCTTTTGCGATAGGTTCCCATACCAATTTTTTTGTTGACTGTAGCAGTGATTGTGTATAGTCAGTTTTACCGATTTCTACCATTCAATACATTTTAACCAATGATAAATGGTGTAAACTGTTGGTGACTGAAGGCGTCTTGATGGAGATATTTACAAACTTAAGTGTATTATTTATGTCTTTTTTGTTATTTTTGATTTGAATAATGCCGTCGTCTTTGTTATAGAAAGGTGTTTTGGAGTCTGTATAGTCCAGCGCTAAGGATTGCAATGACCAAAATATACTTATTTCTTACTGTGGAAGTTGCCATGGGCGCTGGCATCCGTTGTAATCTTCTTGCTCTTGTATTCGTGAACATAGAGCTGCGATGTCAACAGCACATGAGTTCTACGCCGACACAAAGCCGTTTTCAGGCCGTCCAGGGAATCACTGGCTTGCTGACTTGTCGGTCACATGAACCACTGGACATTTTACGCAAATCGACCTTCTTTATGCCATGGTTCCCCCCCCCCCCCCCCCTCGTTTCACCACCGAAGAGAACGGAAGTCCAAAATGACGAACGTGCCAAACCAACAGAAGTGCCGATCCGCAGCAGAGAGAGGCCAAAGTGGGCGTGGCGTATAGGGAATAATCAACGATAATTGGTCAATTAGTCAAATGTAGAGTGAATGAATAATGCAATGTGAAGCTCTTTGGGGTCCTAAATGTAGCTATAGAAATCCAAGCCTGTATAATTGTGTTCTGTACTTGGCAACACTGGAATTTCTCCCTTTGTGGGAAAAAAAAGGGTCTTTTTGATCTACTCTATCATTAACGTGAGGAAACATCAGATCATAATATTGGAAAACTAAGACCAAAGTTGTATGAAATATTGAGACCCAAATTAGTCCACGGACACTAATAGTTAAAAGTGCATTCATTTTTATTCACTTATTCAATCATTTCAGCTAAACTTACATTTTGGATGACATTTGTATTCGTATATTGATATTTCTGTTGTTGCATATTGTGTTTGGAGAGTTTTCATCTCTTCAGCTCTACTTTTAGCGTCATATTTTAATTATTTTCCATGCTGTTTGTAAACGCAGAGAAAGCCACACTAGAAAAATGAAAACACACACAGTTTTCAGTGACATTTTTTATTTTGTTTTTTTTTTTTTTAACATATCTGCGCTCCAGCTAAGCCAGAGTGCTGAAAACAAGCCCCTGTGAGGTGCAGTAATTGTCCTTGTGTAAAATTCTGCTGCCGCGGGCGACGGTGATTTTCAGGTTTGAGTGAGCACACATCAGACTCCGCCTCGGGGCTCGGCGCGGGCCAGGCCGGTACACGCCCTGCGACTCAAGGGGACGAGGGAGCACTTCTGTTGGGACATGAGTCTGTCTGTTGTGTGTGTGTGTGTGTGTGTGTGTGTGTGCGTGTGTGGGCCCAGCTGATTCGGACCTGCAGCGCAAGTAATGAAGATCAGACCCGTTCAAAAGACAGATAACGCAACTTGTAAACGCAAAATGTGCATTATACGTGACTTTTCCAGCGTAAGTCAAAACACTGTGTCACAAATTGCTTCATATTAAAGGTGTTTTTTACTGCCAAAAAATGCATTGAAAAGCTTCTTACTGTGAGTGCGCTGGCTTTTCCCACAGTTCTGGGGTCTCATTTATAAAACCTTAACCATGGAGTTCTTACGCAAAGTGTACGGACAAAACACTAAGCCTTCCTCAAACTTGCGTATTTCCCGTCACAGATCACCTTCTTCCTTATAGATCACAAACTTAACGCGTAAAGTCACACTGGCCCCGCGCCTTTTAAACGAGACCCCTGACCTGCGTAGCGTCACCTGCTTGTCTCCGCGGAAACAGGTACGTTTTAATGTCATACTGTGGCGAAGCAGGTGGGCGGACCATCCAAAGTTACAGACACACGCAATCGATGAATGAACTCTGGATGGATGAGTGGGTTTCAACTTGATGATATTGTTGAGTACCCAGGTGCTCACGATACATGATTTTCACTGCATTGTTTTTGTTTATTGCTACGGCAACTGTGCAAGATTTTCATCACTCTGTAACCCGTGGATGTGTTCAGTTTACCCTAGGACGGCACGGTACATTTTATAGCGTCATGTTTTTTTGTGTTAAAACCTGCAAATCTGTGTAAATTGAGCGGAAAGAAAAACAGGAAGAACAAATTGTGTGTCTTTACAAATGACATCAAGAGGAGTAAGAGAAGACTAGTCGGGACATGAGTGTGTGTGTGTGTGTTGTTGTGTGTGTGTGGAGTGGAGGGACTTTGGACAAAGGGCCCAGGTGCAGCCGAGGAGACGCGGGGGGAGGGCGGGGGGGGGGGGCGCATGTTGTGTGGCAGGAGCGGCAGAGGAGCGGCAGGAGCGGCGTCACGGAGATGCGACAGGGGAACTCGGCCACTTTCCTTGACGGAGGAGAAAGGGACAGTTGTCGTTTCCAGCGAGCGAAAGACAAGACGAGGAAGCCAGTGCGATTTGTCACCGCGCCAAAGTAGCTCCATGGTTAAACTCCTGTCGACAATGTTGATCCGGAGCCCGTCTTCATGGTTTAACTTCATCGCCATGACACTCTTTCCTGTATTTGTGTCATTGAGAAGTAAAAATGCATATTAACTTGAAATACATATCACTTTTTCCACCTGTTTTGCCCCCAGGGATGCAGCTGCGGCCAACGTTCCTAACATCATCATGCGGTTCGCACATTGGATATAAGGCCGTGCAAGTTAGAATTCTGATATCCGGACGTGTTTTAATTACAACCCTTGTTTTTTATTTTAATTTAAAAAATAATGTATGAAATGAGAATATGAAGCACGTTTTTAAGAACGACGTTGCGTCGAAACAGAGCGCAAACTAAATGAAACGACAACAACTAAGCTTGAAACCCAAATACTTTTGAATTGAAAACAAAACTGCTCTTCAGACTGGCTCCAATCAACACATTCTGATTTTCTAAAGGAAGGATCCATTCATGAACTCGGCTAGAAAGAGCCAAATAAAACACTGCCCTTTTACAAGTACATTGATCCTGTCATTTGTAAAGCTTCATTTTGCAAAACGGTCTTCACAAACTGCAACTTCACATATCTAAATCCATAAATACTGCAACACACATTCATGCACCAAACTAAGTGATAATTAGACCACTTTAACGTATCTATGCTGTATTTATTTAGGTTGTATTTTTATTGCTTTTAAGAGTGATTGGAAAAGCATGCGCTCTCACTGCGAGCAGGCGTTGTCCTCTTCACAGATCTGACCTGTAACGTGGCCTTTGGCGTTCCCGCAACACTGGGAACATTAAAGTGACGTGTGACAGGTTTTCACGATGTTCTAATTTTGACTTAATTTGGTGTATTTGTACCTGTTGTACATATAAATGACAGTTTTACACCAATCGAACAGGTATTTGTGAAGAAAACGTTGAAAAGTCTGTGGAAAATGACAGGAAGTGACATCACACTAGGGACACTCGTTCCAGTCAATGTTTATGCAACTTTTTTGACTCTCTAAACATTAATTCAGCAAAATATATTTATATATATAACATATATTTTTATCCATCAAATTAAAAAAAATTAACTCTAGATGAGTCTTTGCCCAGTAATGTCCTATTGTGATGTCATCAATTACAAACAGGAAGTGAAATTATAAACCTAAAAAAAAAAAAGTGCTATTCTGAGGATGAAATGTTTATGTTTTTAGCTCAATTCTAAATATATTTATCTTAACTGCATTTTAGTTCAGTGAGTTGTCTGACCTGTAGGGGGCACTTTAAAAGCAAAGAAATCCACCAGAAGAGTGTAGTGCATCTTTAAATATCACATTCATCTCCTTGTTCACACGGTGATTGGCGTTTCCAAACACTTTCACGCCGATCCAACTTCTCTCTTCGTTCAGAGGGTCCGTGGGAGACGTTCTATTTGCCGCGCGCGAGTTTGATTTGGACTGTAACAATTAAATCCACAGGTGGTGCTCTTCTTCTCCTGCAGCGGCGCCGTGACCCAAGATGGCATCGCCGAGCAGAGCCAAGCTGCAGCGGAGGATTGTGGGAAGCCGCTCTTTACAAGTCCGGGCCGATCAATGCGCGCTCCAAAAATCTTTCTCTGGGGCTATCATTTCGACACGAGAGGCTTCCTCATTAGACGCGGCGCTGCACAGACTTTGGATAAACTCAGGCACAAAACAATGGGAGTTTCAGACAGAGTTGGCAAGTCTGTGAAAGTGAAGTATGCATGAGTTCAAATGGCTTGAAATTATATCGTTTAGATGTAATATTTGCATAGTAAGCACAAATGATTTGGCTAGATTTACAAAAAATTTTTTTACAGTAAATCTTTGGTAATTGAATATTTTTGCAAGAATAAGAAGCATATATGGATTTTTTTTTTACATGTTTTTGCAGGAAACCACACTTTCAGAAAGGTTTTTTTTTTATTTCTTAAAGTATTATTATTATTATTATTATTATTATTATTGTTATTATTATTATTATTATTATTATTATTATTATTATTATTATTATTATTTGCCTTCTTGTCCAGTGTTATTTGTCCTATTTTGACCCTTGTTATTTGTCTGTCTTTTGTCTTTGTCTCTTATGTTCAATGAGGTTAATTAATTTGTATAAACTGAGTTTGTTTGTTTTTGCATGTCTTGAATCGCCTTTTGTCTGCTTGTTTTAGGAGGGAAGGTGCATGTTTGTCGGCTCTTTGTCCCTGCTTTATCTGAACCGAGCATCCTTGCAAATGTAATCCCTCATTCGTCCAGGAGTGTTCCATTGTAGAAGAAGATTCAGTTGTAATCATCTGGACTCTGTTTTAGAAAAACAAAACATTTCGACTCAATCTGTGAAACAAGTCTGAGAACCTCTGAGAAAGCCCTGCCCACAGGGCGGGACAAAGGCTGATAAAGGAAGTTTTTGGTTTCACTTGTAAAACAAATCCCTTTGTTTTACTAACAGCCCTGACATGGGCCATATACATCCTATTGTACACTGACTTTCGCTCCCTCCTCACTGAGTACCTGATTAGCATCCGAATGCCTCGGGCGTCTCCAGGGTTTCAGCAGACCATTATAAACAACGGGAGGTTGAATCTTAAACCTCCATTACGATTTAAGGAAGGATTCTCTTTTTTAACAAAGATTGCCTCCTTAACTCCTCTTTCAAACCATCTTTTCTCCTGCTCAGAATCTCCACCTCACCGTCTTCAATGGAGTGGTTTGTGGCTTTAAGATGAAATGCACAACGCTCTGGGGTCCTGAACTCACGTGTCTTCTGTGCTGATAAAGCCTCTTGGTGCAGTGTGCTGTTTAGTCTCCCCCATGTACCTCTCTTACAGCTTTCTTCACTGCACTGGATAGAATACACTACATTGCTCTGTTTTTGTGTAGGCATCTTGTCCTTAGGGTGAAGCAGTTTTTGTCTCAAAGTGTTGCCTGGTTTGAAATAAACAAGGACTTTGAGTTGTCTGAAAATTCTTCGCAGTTCCTTTTTGCAATCCCATTAAAGGACACTGGAGAGCGTGTATTCACTGGAGGTTAGGAGCCTGTTACAGTTATTGTAGCGCGAGTGAACAGTAAAAAAGTCTGCACAAAAAAGTCGTCACTAGGCAACCAAGCCCTGCACCGTCGGCTGTTCTGATTGGCTGAGGTAAAGTTGTCAGAACCTCACGATTTGACGTTTGCGAGCTGAGACCACATTGACCCCACAGACATGACGAGAGCCGACACAAATAAAGGCTTACGAGTCAGCAGCGCCACCTGCTTGTCTCCATGGAGATAAAAAAGTTGAGTTAATGTCATAACTCAAATTAAATCAAAAATCTCTTTATTTATCCGAGACACATCTCCTTCCATACAGTACATAAAGCACGTTCAAGACGAAGCAAGGACATCGCCATGGAGACAAGCAGGTGTTGGCCCTTCCACTGGAAAAGTTACATAGTACACCTTTAAATGAGTGGTATTTGGGGGATTTTTGCTCTGTTTTTTCAGTACTATCATGGTTAAAAAGGAGGTAGAGTGGATTAAACACAGCAAAACACGAATTGAAACATATTGCGTTTAAGTTATGGAGCTATTTCTGTTTATACATAACATGTGGGTAAATAAAACCAGCTTCCAGTCTCGACATTTTCAGCAGAGTTTTGTCCTTGGGGTGAGATCTGCCGCTGCTGCTGCTGCTGACTACATCACCGCAGTCTGTTTTCGAGTCCCAGGGCGCAGAAATCGGGTCACCAAAATGACAGCAAAGACAAACAAGAAGAAAGCACGTCTCCCTCGCTCGCGTACAGCCGTGTCGCTCGGTTACAGCCGCCCCACGGGGTCCGACGAGGCCCACGCTGTTTTTCTGATGAAAGCTGGTGTCGGTTTGGAGGAGGCGCGGCGCTGGACGGAGAGCGCGGGCATAGCTGAACGTGAATCATTTCTGTTTTCTGGTTATTTGGCAAAGAATCAGTCAGGATTTGTTTATTTTGAGAACATTTTTATGCTATTTTCATTTTTGTTTAGATGTTTTGAGGGGTTATGAAAGGCTGGAGGTAAAAAGAGTTCCCAGTTAGTCTCAAAAGCTTCCATTCACTCTCTTATTAATTTAGTGTAGAGTTCTTCATGACTTAATTGTCACAAGGGAAAATAATATCAATCGAGGCAATGTATTTAGTATGAGGTAATGGTTTTATGTTATACTGTAAATGGAAGTTATGACAAATCAACACTTTATTGTATACTATATTCCACATGTGTTGTACTATTGGCTTGCTGAGCATTTAATACTAAATCATTTATGTATTATTCTGGACTTTAAATAATGTGTCTGAAGAAGTCTGCAAAAGAACTTGGCTTGGGGATTCAAAAGTTTCGACTTCTTCCTCCATTTCGAATGCTCTGACATTTATTGATTGTATTCCTTAATTATTGTCTATGTTGCATGATGATTGATTGTGTGTTTTATGTTCAAAACATTCAAATCAAATATAAGCAGGACAAGCAGACTCCATCCCACGAATATGGATCATTGCCATCACAGAACGACGACGAAGTGCAAGTGACAAGCGGGCTTTGATTCGCTGCTCTTCACACTATTTCTAAACGCTTCTTGTTTCGGACCACGTGACCGCTCTGACCAATCACAGCGAGAGTTGCTACAGCAGCGGAGCAGAGAGGAACAGAGCAAGCTGCAGATTAAAAAGCTGTTGTTGTTGAAAACTGAAGGATTTTGATCTGAAAAAAGGTTAACATTGCAGTACGACGTGACCTTTGGAGCGGTTTGGTTTTTTCTTGCACTCAATGGGAAAAATGCTCTCAGGGCTCTCAGTTCTAATTGTCTGGCCACCAGTGACGACAGGCAACAGGTTGACACTAGCAACACCTTGTTCATAGATTTGAATAGAACTCTGGTATGGAACCACTGTAACCACGTTTGGCCATAATAACTTCAACTTAGGGACAAAGGCCTAAATGGCTCTGCAGGACGACCAGAAGAATGACAGGGGATCTCCTCAATGCTTCACCCTCTCACCCTCTCTCTCACTCACTCACTCACTCACTCTCTTTCACTCCCGTGTTTTGGATGCAACTCTCTCTTTTGTCATCTTGCGTTTCCCTCGCACACACTTTTCGGATGTCACTCCTCCGTACCTCTACCTCTTACACCTCGTCGTAGATGTACTGTACCGCTCTCTCTCTCTCTCTCTCTCTCTCTCTCTCTCTCTCCGTCGTGTTTCTCGGATGTCACTCGCCCTCGTCAGCCCCCCTCCCTCTCTCGCGCGTGCCCCCCGCTCGCCCGCTCTCCGGCTCCTTCGGTGAAATGTGAGCCTCCGACTGCATTCCTGTGTAAATGGGCGCAGAGCTGTGAGTGCCGCTCTGAGTGAGAGGCATAAATCACATCCAGGGGACACTTCTGGAAACCACTCATACATTCATCTCTAATACACGGGAAGTGGAGGACGCGCTGGAAATATGCTGAAAAAATAAGTATCTGCTTTTGCTAAACTGCATAAAGGAAGGGAAGATATGTATGATGTGCTCTTACTGGTTTAAAGAGAGACATTCCAGCCAAAACTGCACCTAAACTTTATTCAATTATTTAAAATGTATTTAAAATGTATTTAAATTTATTTATTTTATTATTTTTTAATTTATTTTTTATTTATTTTATTTATTTATTTATTGTTATTTATTTTTTATTTTTTATTAATTATGTATTTATTATTCAACTATTTAAAGTTATTATTTGAATATGTATATATTTTATAGATTTATTTAATGATCTATTATGATTTAAATGTATTTATTTATGTATTATGTAAACATGATTTCATCTCACTTGCATCCATCGATTGACATGGGACATTGTAACTTCAGAGGCAGTTGAAACTCCAAATGCCTTTTTCTCCCACAGAGACATAAAGATCCGCCACTAAAGTTGCACCAACCAACACCAAACTGTACAGTCTTTAACACGATTTTGACACATGATGATTTGTTGATCTAATTCCGAACCTGATTTGTTCTTTTATTTATGTTAACTCCAACTTTCATTCATATCTGGAGTAGAGACCTTCATTTGCTTGAACTTGGACGAGGGATTTCACAAACAACTTGGTTTTTTCGTTGCAAATCCCTTTTTGACTATCACATCAGCTGCATTACTTATACAAGTGCTTTTGGAGGTCAAATTCACTGAGATCACAAATTCATGTTGATCTGAGAGTTTCGGCTCAGCGTTAACTTACTTTACATCCGTGTCAGACATGTATTTTCCTGTTTAGACACATTTTCCATTCAACTCTTTTATGTTCATGATGTGTTGTGTCCATTCGTGCTCAGTTTAACTACATATTTTAGAAAGAGAAACAAAAAAACCCTCTGCCCTCTTCTGTTTTCTGTCATCTATTTACAGTTTCCACAATTACTCTTCACTTTGACCAAGAGTTTAACACTAAAACGGTTCATATTACACAAGTAAATTGGATGGAACGACTCTCAAAAATGGAGGTTTGTCCAAAGTATGGTTAACTTCTGCGCTTATTTTGGTTTGTATTTTATTTTTTTCCAAACAACACGACGACATTATTCACATTTGTAATCAGGTTCTTTAAGCCGTCGCTGACATAAAAACCTTGGTATTGTTACACTTTTATTGCTCTTTGTGGCAAACTTTCCAGCCGCTGATGATGACGGTTCTTCCAAAAGCACCACATTCCTGTATCATGTATTCAGCCTCACACAGACGGCGGTGGGGGTCCGCTTTGGTTTTATGCCGGGCTCTCCTTCCTCGCTTGTCCTTATGTCACTCCTCTCTCATCCTCCCATCTCCTTCCCTCTCTCCCTCTCATCTCTTTCTTCTTTTCCATCTTTCCTCTCTTTTCCTTCTCTGTCACTTTCTCCGCCTCCCTCTTGACTCCCCCCCCCCCCGTCCTCCTCCTCTCTCTCCATATGGGCCCTGTGTGACTCGTCCGCTGGAGGGATGCCCTTAATCACGGCAAGATGTTTGGTTTGCCGTGTTTAATGATCGCGGAGCGGAAGAACGAGAGAGCGCAGACGAACGGCAGCGTGTTTTCAGCCCGGGCTACATCTGTTTGTGTCAGGTCTGATCCGGCGATGACACACGCACCCTCTGTGTCACTGCGAAAGCCCCTCACTCCCCTCTGTTCCCCCACCCAAGAGGTATATGACAACCATGTGGAACAAAGCGTCCACATGCCTGCGGATAATTGCGGTACTTTTGTCTTGCATAGATTAAGGAAACAATAAATTACCTTAAACAAAACAGGATATCGCAAACGCACTTAGAGACAATTTAGAAACAGTGTGGATCATGTTTAGGGTGCAAAATATTGGACGGTAAAGTGCCCCCTACAGGTCGGACGACTCATTGAACTAAAACGCGGTTAAGATAAATATATTTTTGAATTTTGCTAAAAATGATAAAAATGTCATCCAATTTTTTAGGTTTATAATTTCACTTCCTGTTTGCAATTGATGACATCGCAGTAGGAAATTACCCAGAAAACACTGGGTAAAAACTCCTTTAACGTCACCATTTTAAAACATTTGACAAATACAAATACATGAGAGCGACTAGCTGAATTCATGTTTAGAGAGTCAAAAAAGTTGTTTCTTTGTGTAAATAATGCCTAAACTTTGGATCGAATATGAGTCCCTCGTGTGATGTCACTTCCTGTCCTTTTCTACAGATTTTTCAGCGTTTCCTCCACAAATACCTGCTCGATTGGAGTAAAACTATTATTTATACGTACAACAGGTATAGTCAAAATTCACTTTAAGATAAGAAAACCGTATCTCCCACTCTCACCTCGAAGCAAGAAGGTCACGGGTTGGACTCCTGGGTTTCCTCCAGGCCTTGGTTTCACCCATCAGCCCGAAACATGCACTACAGGTAAAATCCGCCATATACGGTGGTCCTGACTCCTGACCAAGCTGAGCTCAAGAGCTGGTGGTCCCGGGGCGCGCGGTGGAGATGCCCCAGCGGCCTTGAAGAATGGGTCAAATGTACAGGACAATAATGGCTAAAAGTTCAAGAAGAGTAGGAAAAGCCAAAGAATCCATCAAGATAAATAACTTTTAAAAATAAATATACATTAAACTATACTATACTTTGAATGGAAGACAAACGGCGTTACGATAATCCAATAGATTCTGTTCTTGTAACTCTGTGAAACGCTCCTCATTACGGTCATTGTCAGCACTAAAGCTGCACTGTGTCACTTTTTGGAGGGGCCTGCTCATGCTTGTCTTCACATGTTATTGCTTTGCCTGAAATGTTCCACAATGTGACATTTCTTCAATTACAGGTGTTTTCATTTCGAAAAAATACCTTTCTAAACATGCATTCCCAGGGTCGCCTCTCCACAGATCTGACCTGTGACCTTGACTAGGTAGTGTCATCATGGGGATGGATAAGTTGGCATATTGCTGAACATTCCAGGTTCCAGAGGCCGCAGATGGCACACCCTCCATCAGGAAAGCTACGCAGTGCACCTTTAAGACGACCCTGTTACGCAATGATAAATGTTCAAAGACGTTTTGTTTTTCTTTTCCCCTATATGTCGCTGAAAGTAAGAAGAAGACCCCAAATAGAAACATGTCTCCACTCATGTTTTAAATTTATTTATTTCCAATGGAGCGAATTCATAAAACAAAACAAAAGACAAAACGATAAGTCTCGGTGCAGATCCAAACTTAATCCCTTAAAAACCTGTAATAAATATGAGATTGTATTATTTTTTATTATTATCATCATTATTATCATTATTATTATTATTATTATTATTATTATTATTATTATTATTGTTATTATTATTGTTATTAATATTAGCATTATTATTATTATTGTTGTTATTATTGTTATTATTATTATCATTATTATTATTATTATTGTTGTTGTTGTTGTTATTATTGTTATTATATTATCATTATTATTATTATCATTATTATTATTGTCATTATTATTGTTGTTATTATTATTATTATTATTATTGTTATTATCATCATTATTATTATCGTTATTCATATTATTATTATTATTATCATTATTACTGTTATTATTATTATTATTATTATTAGTATTATTATTAGTATTATTATTAGTATTGTTATTGTTATTGTTATTATTATTATTATTATTATTATTATTATATTATTATTATTATTATTATTATTATTATTTCCGAGGTCCGGTGCAAGGGGAAATACAAACCTGATTTTCTTGCTTTTAGTAGAACACAGCGATACGATTATAAAGCATCAATGACATAAACGTTTATATATATTTAATGTTTTCCTCTGGGCTCGTTACCAGAAGCCCCAGACCCAGTTTCAGGCCCGGGCCCGTTTGGTTTGAGACTAACGCTGCCAGAATTCATTCCGGCAAAATAGAAATATTCATAAAGCCGCGCAGATTCAAGCAGGGAAAAGGGAAATGTTAAGACACGCTTTGCTGCTGTAATTACTCAACTCATTTCAATTACGACAAACAGCCACAGGACATAAAACGCACACGTCACACGCGGATGCTGAGTTTTATGGTGGAGGAACAACGCCAAAGTCTGCTAAGTAAACAACAGAACCGTCGGCTGAAACTGTACTCTAACTACTGTACTGTAAACCATTCAAACGTATATATTTGCACATCGGATTACGTTGTGCCCTCTGCTTCCTGTCACAAAAATGAGTTTCCTTCCTGCTTTTAGTTTGAATTGCATCATAAAAACTAAGCAAGACAGTCCCGGGTTCAATTCCCTGACAGTGCGGGGGGTTTCGGGGGTCAACTTGGAGGTCATTATAACTAATCTGAAAGGTTTTATCCGTGACACTCAAACTGAGGGTCTCGCCGCCGTTTGTTTTTGTTTTATTTAGAAACACCACGTTCTTTTTGTCCTCCTTTGGGTTCGTTTGTTGTTTAGCGCGAGCTTGGCCACGGTTTGGGCTCGTTCTAGACCAGGTTCAGGCCGAACTCAGACCTGATATAGTCCGAGTATTAGAGCTGGTGGTGGAAAAAAGAAAAGCCAAATATTGAATCAGAATTAAAAAAAAAAAAGGGTTATTTCCATGAATAAAATCAAATAAAACGCAGAAAAAGTTGGAGAACCACTGATAAATTGCTTTCTTCATGAGTAATGAGGGAATGGTTGTCTGATCCTGTGCTAGAGGTTTGGGATGACGTATAAAGTATTTGGAGAAACATCTGATTTAAAAGTTGAAAGTTCAAAATGAATGCACAAAATCGGATTATTTTAAAGGTCAGACACAAAAATGAGAAGGAAGAAACACCAACGTTCAAATACATTCATGTATAAAGCGTTTGTCACTTGCAGATTTACTCACAGAGAGACAAGAAACCAAATACTTTACTGGAATATGAGCCCAGTACTTCAGTAAAAACAGGACTCAAGTAGAAGTAAAAGGATACTGCCGGAAAATGACTCCAAGAAGTGCGCAATTTCTTGAAAAAGTTTCTCAAGTAAATGTAACTGAGCTCTACCCACGTCTGTACTTGAGCGATATTTAGTTTGAAGTATCAATACTGAAGTAAAGGTTCCTGCTGAGAGTAAATCTACAAGTGTTGACAATATGAGATCATTCAAACATTTGAGCTTCTTACACCTCGAAATAACAGTTTGTGCGTTTTGTTTTATGTTCTTTTCCGAAATGTAACTCCGATTTGACATTTTAAGTCCAAAATGTACTCAGTATTCAAGTAACAGTTTCTCCAAATACACTTTTTTTTTCACTCTTTTGAATTACTTGCGCCACTTTGTTCTTCTACTCGAGCGATAATATTTGAAAGTAACGTTTACGCTTCTCACATTTTGCCGGTTTGGCGCAAAAGACTGGTTGTTGTATCGTCGATCCAGAAGTTGCCGGTGCAAAGGCTTCTGATGACCCAAACGAGAAAGCGAATTATTCCAAAGTTGATTTCATTTGAACGATTCCCTTCCATTTCCCTCGCCGTTGCTGTCGATCTGTGGCAAAAAAAAACAACAAATAACATGTTTACGGACATGTGCGCCTCCTCCACATGTTGTTCTTTGTGTTTCACCTGGTTTTTCCTCAGACTCGGGGGGGCGAGGGGGGGGGGGGGGAGGGGTGGGGGAGCGATCGCACACAGCAGGGGTCAGTGACTGGCTCAGGGCTGAATTAGACAACCATGTGCAGATAGATGTGACCGTTGAGAGGCGGGAGACGCTTCCAGATGCCCCGCCCGCTCCGGGGTCCGCACTGCAAAAAAAAATGAACATCCTGCGGCAGTTTGCGCGCACACTTGCAGTTTTGGGGGGGGGGGGGGGGGGCAGCGCACAGTCGGTGGAAGTTTAATCGAAGATCAGACATTTGTTTTGCCGTCGGTGATCGGCTCGGGTCTTTTTTTTTTTTTCCCGGTAAAAGCGCGGCATTCGGACTTTTGGAGAAGAAATGGACTATTTTGTGTGTTAAATGGCAACGATGACACGATGAATGTTACTTTTATTTGTCGAAAATTGAGACTGATCAATAAAATAATAATTCTGATTCATTCTTTAAGGCTCTGCAAGCATTCACACATACCTTAAAGTGCCTACAACAGGTTGGACTCATCACTAAAATACAGTTGAGATAAATATATTTTGAATTTGGCTAAAAAATGATACAAAAAATTGTCTCAGAATAGCAAAGTACTGGGCCAAAACTCATCTAATGTCACTTTTTTTTATGAGAGCGATTTTATTTTGTTGAATTAATGTTCAGAGAGTCAAAAAAGTTGTTTGTGTAATTTATGCATAAACGTTGACTGGAATGAGTGTGCCTGGTGTGATGTCACTTCCTGTCATTTTCCACAGATTTTTCCACGATTTCTCCACAAATACCTGCTCTATCGGAGTAAAACTATCATTTATATGTGCGACAAGTAGAAATACACCAAATAAAGTCAAAATTAGAAGATCGTAAAAACCTGTCATACGTCACTTTAAGAGTTTCCTGGATGTGTTGCATGACTGACTCGCTGCTCATACTCAGATGATGGTAAGTTATACCTTTGTAGCCACAGCTGCCCTGGGACGGTGATGGAAACGTTGCTGCCAGTCTGCGAGCCCCAAGGAAACAGACTTTTACTTTATAGTTTTCTTCATGTATTTTGAAATGTTTTGTTTCGGCTCGTTGGCTTCATTGTGTCGGACGGTGTATGCGGAGAAATGGGGGGAAATGGGGGGGGGGGACGAGCAGCGCGGACATTCAGTAAACTGCCGGGAATCGATCTCAACAACGCAGAACCCCGCCACCCCCGGCACATGATGCTGCTGCTCAAACCACTGTCGCACTTGACTACATACATACAAACGTGCAAATAATTTCCTACTGCTCGCCACGTGTGAAACGTCACGGTGAAGAGAGCGGGGCTTATCACGATGAAGAAGGCGGGGCTCATCACAGGAAGCCAATGACCAAGCTGATTTAGATCCAAACTGCAAGTTTACAATGAACAAAATGTACAGTAAATACAGTTATAGTTCTACTTAGTTATAGTTCCTGGAAAAGTGTATTATGTACGCGTGCTTTAACGACACACAAAACCTGAAACAAACAGGAAACAAAATAGTAGAATAAACAAATCAAGAAATATACAGAATTGAAGTCATTCTAAGGGTGGTGAATATGTTTCCATTTTTGCAGCAGTATGGCCCGTCGCTCATGCAGCCACGCTCCTGAGGGGACTGAATCACCTGGAAAGCGGGCCAAGCGCTGTGCCAGATGTGGACGTGGTCTCCCCCTCTATCTCTGTCCCTCCCTCTCTCCCCCTCGCTCCCCTCTCCTTCTCTCTCTCTCCTCTCTCTCTCTCTCTCTCTACTCTCCCTAGTCTTCCTCCTCTCCCTCCTCTTCCTCCTCTCCTCCTCTCCCTCCTCTCCTCCTCTCCCTACCTCTCGACCGCTAACAGTGTCTCGAATTACCAGTGCGTCGGTCGGGGCATAATGCTTCAAGTCAAGGGTGAAAAAATGCAGGCACCAGCACATGCCAGCAGTCTCTCAAGCATGGCCCGGCAGCCCAAACGTCTCACAATCAATCCACTCAATCCACACACACACACAACACAGAACAGACACACAACACACAGAGAGAGAGAGAGAGAGAGAGACTCGTTCTGCTCGATATAGTGGAGACTTGTCACCGCGCGACGCACAAGTCAAGGCTGGTCTGAACGCCGAGGTGGAGGCGAGAAAGGAGACACCCAAGAGGACACATCAAGCACCCAGGCCCCGGGGGGGGGGGGGGAGGGGAGAGCGCACGCGGGACTGGGAGAGAGTAAACGGGGAGGAGGGAGGAACGAGGAGGGAGTGGCAAAAGCGGTGTCACCTTTTTATCGCCGTCGTTGGGCGTTCTGTGCAAAAGGTGAAGACAAGCTCTCAAAAGCTTTACAAAACAAAGAAAGTTGTTTATTTACAGGTATCGCTTCTATAGTACGTACAATTAGACTTACGTATTTTTATGGCACATTTTTATCAACAAAAAGTGCAAAGAGAACACAACATCATTATAAATACAAACCCATAGCAAAAAATATAGTGTATAGAACTATGAACAGTTAACAATTTATTAATGTTGGTGTTTTTATTTATTTTATTTATTTTATTTATTTTATTTATTTTCTTATTTATTTATTATATTTATATTCCTTGATTACTATATTTATTTATTTATTTCATTTATTTTATTTATTTTATTTATTTTATTTATTTTATTTATTTTATTTATTTTATTTATTTTATTTATTTTATTTATTTATTTATTTTATTTTATTTTATTTTATTTGTAACAGAAAAGAATCAAATGCATTTTTTAAATGATGTATAATCAACCACATATTAATTATCCTTAATAAAGCAGTAATAAAGACTTGATTAAGAATGATTTAGACTTTAGACAACTATTACTAGATTCAGACAACGACGGTGTTACGGTTACGAAGACTGAATCATTGATAAACCATGTGTTCATTATGTATTAAACCATTATTCATGCTTTATTACTTTATTGTTTTTAATACGTTGCCCTGAGGGACCAAGTGATCAAATTCGGATAAAAGTATTGCCAATAAAAAATCCCCTTTTTTCCTCACGATAGCTTGCTTAATAACACGTAATAAGTTTAGCAAATGAGCAATAGACGCTAATTGAACGCGACGGGGAAAATAGCCAAAAGCGGTGTTATCTTTAAATGTGTCAGAGAGAGAGAAGGAGAAAGAGAGGAGCTAACCAGGTCTGAACAGATGTCCCGGGACGAGCGTTTGGAGGATGACTTCACTCACTTCACATCCTCTTAATGGGCCTCGCAAAGCAGAGCGGCCCGGACTGTTTCTGCACAGAGCGGTGACTTAGGCGGTAAAAATCCCCTCCTCGACACAACGCCCACAAGTTCAAACAGAACCGAGATTTAGCAAGACTGGGACTGTCGCTCGGGCCCGTGTGTCTTTGAACGTCTCGGCGAGGAATGCGGCCCGGGACGACTGCGCAGGTGCCGTGATCGGGGGGGGGGGGGGGGGGGGGGGTCAGCCAGTGTTTTAACTGTGATAAACTCACTTTTTCAGATGACGGGCCAGAAAGACTGCAAAAGTCCAATGTAGAACATCAAAGCGAGGCATTTGTTGTGACCAGCGACGACAGGATTTTAACGTTTTCATGAAAGTATCAGTTATTTTTACTACACTTAAATGTGATTAAACTGTGAAGTACAACACAAAAACTATAGGTCAGACTTATTTTAGACTGATTTAGTGCTTCAGTCGTCATGGCTACATTACCTGCACCACCAATACATTTTACTTTTACTTTACTATTTGAGAAAGAACTACCCCATTGCATGTTTTAAAAAGATTTGAAAAGTAAAAAGTACTTTCCGTATGGTTTTAAGGGTTATTGTCCGGCATGTTCAGATCATCTCCTGGTTAAAGGTTTTGAGTTTAAGTCTTGGCTTTGAAGAAACAAAAATATTCACATTTTTGTATGACAAAGTCTGGAAACATTAGGAACTGGATTGACAAAAAAACATCCGGTCTTTAACAGTGAGGAAAAGTCAGTACAAAATAGTTTTCTACTCTAAAAGTAACATTTTAAACATGTGTTTGTAAGTACTTTTACCTAAGTAGATTTCAACATGCAATACTTTTTTTTTTGCTCAAGCACCACGCCCCCCTCACCTACACCACGTCCCCTCACCTGCACCACGCCCCCTCACCTGAAACACGCCCCCCACGCACCACTCCCACACCCGCACGGCGTCCCCCTCACCAGGGCCCCCCCACACTCCCCCCCCACTGCACCACCCCCCCTCACCTGCACCACTCCTCTCACACCTGCACCACGCCCCCCTCACCTGCACCACTCCTCCCTCACCTGCACCACGCCCCCTCACCTGCCCACCTCCCCACCTGCACCACACCCCCCACCTCACCACCCCCCCACCTGCACCACGCCCCCCTTACCTGCACCACGCCCCCTCCCTGCACCACTCCTCCCTCACCTGCACCACTCCCCCTCACCTGCACCACTCCTCCCTCACCTGCACCACCCCCTCACCTGCACCCCCCCCTCACTCCCACTCCCCCCTCACTTGCACCACTCCTCCTCACCTGCACCACACCCCCCTCACCTGACCACTCCTCTCACCACTTGCACCACGCCCCCCTCACCTGCACCACTCCTCCCTCACCCGCACCACGCCCCCCTCACCTGCACCCACTCCTCCTCACTGCACCCACCCCCTCACCTGCACCACTCCTCTCACACTGCACCACGCCCCGTCACCTGCACCACGCCCCCCTCACCTGCACCACGCCCCCTCACCTGCACTCCCTCACCCGCACCACGCCCCCCTCACCTGCACCACTCCTCCCTCACCTGCACCACTCCTCCCTTCACCACGCCAACTCTCACCCGCACCACGCCCCCCTCACCTGCACCACTCCTCCCTCACCCGCACCACGCCCCCCTCACCTGCAGTGCCGTGGTGGGACGTCCTGTGCAGGAATGTGTCTCTTGCACAATGGCCTGACTGTGTGGTGATTCGGCTTGTCTGGAGCGGCCGCAGTCACACCTGTTCCTCCTTTGCTGAAAGGCTGACAGTCCCACAGGCATCCATCAGCGATCACCCACGCTGCTGCAAGGTGGCATGTCCCCCCCTCCTCGTGGACCTCCTGTCTTACCCTTTCTCTCACCTCCCTCCCGCTCTTTCTGTCCCTTTTCCCATCTCTCTCTCTCCACTCGTCACTCCTTTTCTCTGGTCTTTCTCTTCTCTCTTCAACATGTCTCTCCTTCCTCTCTTCACTTTTCCCTCTTCCTCCCATCATCTCTCTTTCTCCAAATCTTCCTCATCTTCTCTTCCCAATAGAACAAATCGTATAGCATGAAACAAGACAAGAAATCACTTATTTTACACATAGAAATCTACTCAATATTTAGGGCTGGAATAAAATATATTGTAAGATAGGGCAGGGCAATATTGACAAAAATGAATGAATATTGTATCCCTCTAGTTTAATAATAAAATAATATTTTTTTGTATCTAATAACGATAGTCAGATAAACCGAAATGTGTTAAAACATGTCCGCTAACGTTTTAGTTCTAATTATCAGACAAATGAATCATAACAATGACCTTATTTGAAGGATTATAACATAATTTCTTTCATTCTAATTGTTTATCTGCTCTCTTTGCAGAATTTTTACCATAAACAAAAAACTCAACATTCAAATTTTAAGCATCTGATAAATTTTGATATATTGCCCGCATCTATTGTAATAATAATAACTGAAGCAACAATAATCGATATCGCAACAAACTAAATCTATTGTTATAGCACCTCCATCTGAG